>OX439483.1:248510351-248825351 GCA_949320155.1 Melangyna quadrimaculata | reverse complement strand
TTCGCAGAACTCGGCATCATCAAGTGATAACAAAAACTGAGTGTAAAACAGCCCTAGATCGAAAAACATCAATTCCTTGCAGACCACAGCTCTCTCCCCTTCGGATTTTATCGTCAAATCAACCCTTTTCGTTATCCGTTCTCTTCAAGATTAAAAATGCGCTATATTGTCTGATCTTACTGTGAATATCAAAACATGACATAAAAAATTTTTTAAATTTGGGGAGCTGAAAATATCTTCTAAGTTAATGACTTCTAAATTTTCGTTATTTATTAATTCTCTAAGCTAATGCGCTTTTTCAGTTCCTTTAACATAAACAACCACATTTTGGACATTTTTTCGAGGAAATTTCTTTACTTCAGCAAATTTTGTGAATCCGCCATTCCAGGTTAAACCATGATAATTTTTATACAGCCAACGAGCTTGTTTTGTAAATGATGTAGACATATGACCTAATTTAAAAGGAGGTGTAACAATAAAATGATGATGATGGTCATCATGAAATACGGCCACTTTTTTCTTGTTGTTAAATCCTCCGTACCCCTGAAAATCCATAATATGAGTATTTATGTTTCAGATATGTTCTCGTCAAACTCACTTCTTGAAATATATATATATACCGTGAAATTCAATTTAAATGCGCTTAGTTACTGGATTATATTCAATTATACGATCATGAAGAATTAGATAATATGCAGTTGATAAAGGTGGAACTAAACCTGATGTTTTGAGTTCAATTTTCACATCCACAGGTCCGGTTTTAAGAGATTTATTTTGGCGGGAACAATCAATTACTATCATTTGGGCGACATCTTTAAACCCTTGTCGAGATAAGAGCGGTACTGATTGTTTCTGATAATATGATTCTTGAAATTTACTGTACATTTCATAGAGAATAGCATATCGATCTAGATTATATTTTAGATTCAAATCTTCACAAGGATAGGATTCAGATTTTAAATGTACTTTTACATTGCTTACATCACAGTGATCTAGCGGTTTGTAGAGCAAAAATAACATATCTTGGTTTCCCAAGTTTCGGTGTTGGTTGGAAGTACATTCGTACATTTCCCAATTTCGAAAGTGAATGTGAATTGGTTTGGCTTGTATTTGTTTTAACAATGTAAGTTTATTTGAATCGGATAAAGTAATGTGTGGAACCCTCCACTGCAATTTAAAAATTGAAAGATTTAATTTCTCCTTTTCTTTAGAATAATAGGTATTCTCATTAGTTCGAGTACGAATTAGAATTAATTCATGTCTTGCATTTGTTATGATCTTTTTATAGTCTTCAGCAAAACCCAATAGAAGTTTTAGAGGTATACAAAAATTAAAAATACCAAATGGAGGTGACATTGTCGAGTTTCCACACCAAGAAGTATTTTCAAACCACTTACTTTCATTCTCGGTAAAAGATAAATAATTTTTCAGTGATGTTGTAATACCCAGATTTTTATTACTATCGATTTCCACGCCATTGAGATCATAATGTATTTCCTCAAATAGAAAAGCCATAGCATTTTTAGATAGTTTTCCAGTAGAAGACACCGTTCCATTTCCCTTTGTTAGGCTGCCTTCTATATAAATGTAGCTTTCACTGTGTAAAATGCACAAGTCCTGATGTTGTATGACAATACGGATTTCATCGCTTGGATTAAAAGACTGAAGAAATGGTGAGTAACTATGGTACTAATACTTAGATATATGCATAGTTTGGTCCATGAGTAATATCCAGCATATCGTTCATATTGTTCTTATTCCAATTTTAATCCTAATGTAAGAAGATTTTGGATTTTGAGTTAAATGCAACCGCACTGTTATTTTTTCTCCTCTAAAATTAATTAAGTCTCCGTCCTAGTCCACAAGTTTTAATGTTATAGAAATTATTCGTTTGACATTCACTGTGAATAGATGACATTTTTTGGGACTTCTAAGATTTTATACCCTACCCCTGTCCCTGGTGAAAATTCATGTATTGTATGCACAGGAGTATTATTAAAATAAGATCCAGTAATGATATTACACTCGACTCGTGTTACATTTACCTTATTTATGTCAACAGGTTAATCTGAGAAGTGCGTCTTTTTCTGTTCAAGAACACGTTTACTGAATCCCAATAAATGTCCGATGGTTCTGTCCTTATTGAAATAAATTTTCTCGCTGCAGTGGATCTTACATTCCATTGTGTTATTATTTGTTTCTATTCCAACAAGAATGGTGGAATTTCGCAAAAATAATTCTTCGGATATATATGCTGCAATAGCTTCAATTTCATACGATCCTATAGGAATTTCAATTTCATGTTACCCTACATGAAACAAATTATTACTCTCATCAACATTCGGTATAGAGTTGTATGTTTGAAAATCAATCAATCCACAAACATATTCTTTTTCCAAGTTCAGAGGTGGAAAATATTCGGCCGATAGAAGAGAAGTTCTTCCGCTCAGTAAAAATGTCATTGCCATGATGATAATTAAATACACAATGAAAGCATTTGTTTATAAAACTCTTTATTTATTGAAAATAACAATCATATAAAAATCTTAAACATAAATGACCACAATGAAAAGAGTCATTATCTTGATATTTTGTATAATTATAATTAATTTTTTCACCCAAATAGTTAATAATTTCAGTAGGAGGCTGAAGATTTCCAAAGCTATCAAAACATTCAATTTTATTTAATGCACGATTGGGTAGCGAACTTATTAGTTTTTTGGCTGTGGATTTTAATAGAGACCAAGCCCATTTCTATAAAGTTTAAGGTATAAGCCTTTCCCGACTGCAATTGATTCCATTTTTTCGTCATGACGCTTTTTCTCTTCCAGGTTCTTCTTAGCAATGCTTATATCACTGACAGCTTTGGCTACTCATGCAACGCCTCCCGTTAAAGCTCCAAGAGCTGAAAGTCCAGCAAACAGCGGAATGAGGAATGGTATTGCTCCACCAATTTTTGGTACTGTTTTTCCTGACTGTTTTCTTATCAGATGATATTGCTATTTTGATTGCTTTTTCCAGGTTAAACCTTTTCCTTTCACAATGCTTCGTTGACTGATGTAATTTTTCGAAAAATCAGACATGTTTTTTTTTTTAACCAAAAATGATAAAGTTTGCATTAGAACGTCTTGAAACGAAATGACACTTTTGAATATAAATTCTGAATTTATAGGAAATTATTTAGTTTTCATCACTATGCGTTTCGTAAAGCAACAATTCCAGCTACCAGTAGGAAATATGGAACTGGCAACAAATATTGAAAGAAAAAACATGGTAAACTTTTTCCCAATAGTATAAGGACGATTATTACAGGAACCTCAAACTGCTGAAAAAAAATGTCATGATGAGTTTATTACAACATCCCAATGGATTAAAATTAGAAAATAAGAATATATACTCTAAATCTCTACATCAGCCAAAGTACGCATTTTTACAAAAAGTAATAAGACCCATACAAAATATGGGATTTTTTACTTTTTCCAATAACTGTGATGTTATCCCACTCGAAGAGGCTAAGCCAAATTCTATATTTATTTTTGACGACGTTGCCTGCGAAAAACAAAATACAATCAGAGTATACTTCAGTATGGGGCGACATCATCACATCAATAGTTTTTATTTGTGCCAGACGTATACGAGAATACCCAAACACCTAATTCGAGAAAATGCGAACTTTCTCATCATCTTCAGACAGGATGATATGAATTTAAAACACATATATAATAATCATGTTAATATATGAAATTTAATACATTTCAAAGGGTATGTGCAGATTGCTTGAATACAAATTACGGTTTCATGGTTATTGACAAGGAAAGTTCTTTGAATGTAGGTCGTTATAGAAAAGGCTTTGACTGCTTTCTCAAGTTATAAAACAGATAACACTTTTTAATTTCATAGCATATGTAAGTAAGTAGTAGTAGTAGGCACGGGAACCAATTGTTTGTCAATTCAGCAATATTTGTTTACAGAGGACAAATGAAGTTCGTGGTGGCACGCGGCGCTGGTGTCAGTGTGTTTTGATGTTGGTAGCGGCGGCGTCGGCTGATGTTGTGTGTTTGGATAACTGAGTATCGTTGGAGATGGTGAAGCTGGTGAGGTTATTGTTTTGCTTGGGAGATGTGGATAATAAAAAATGATTTGGACTGTAGGGCGATTCAGCCAGCAGCGATCGTGTTAATTACTTTTGTTTTTATTGATGGTTGTTCGATTTGTGTGCTATTGAAGAAAATGGAAAATATGGAATCGTCGTCGTTGTTGTCATAGAGTCGGTGGTGTCTGTGGCTGTTGGTGGCGTCCGGGGGCAGTCGGGGGACATGGGTGATGTTGTGTGTTTGGATAACTGAGTATGGTTGGAGATGGTGGTATGTGGTGAGGTTCTTGTTTCGATTGGGAGATGTGGAAAATAAAAAATGATTTGCACTGTAGGGGCAACTCAGTCAGCAGCGATCGTCTTAATTACTTTTGTTTTTATTGATGGAATCGTCTTCGTTGTCATAATGGTTGGCGTCGTTCGGGTCTATGTAGAGTGATGCTGTTATCTGTATATTTATGTTAAGGGAATGGTCAGACGTTTAGTCAGGGGGGACAAGGGCGATAATGTGATATGTGAGGGTGGATTGTTTGGGAATATCTAGCTTTCCCCACTTCAAGTTCAATTAGAGCTAGTTAGTATTATTGTTAATTTTGCCGTGATCAGAAAAATTTAAAACTCTTAAAAAAAAATTGAATTCATCATTTATAAATAAGCTTAACAATTTGGGGATGGTTAAACCATTGAAAAGTCTTAATGAACTTCACCCCACAACCTATACAATTCATAGTGCAATGAGAGTACAAACAAAGTACGGGAGCAGAATACTCCTGGAGTTAGAATCTTCGAAGGTGTTTTTAACGTCTTATTTTGACGCCCTCTCAAACGATGAAGTGGAGCAGTTTCCTGGATATTTGATGAAGGTATCCAAATCATCAAATCCATGGAAGTCAGTGGATATTGAAAGCCTTTCCCCAGTAGAAGAAAAGGTAAAAAACAATTGAAAGCATTTATGTAAAAACAAATATTAATAATTTGATTGTGTCTTATTTAATAGGAATTTGAGGTCATTTCTAGGAGTGAGACCATAGTGAAGCGGTTCAACTTAAAGGCTGCTTAAAGGAGCTGAACCAACAACTTGGGTGAGAAAGGGGGTTAACGAGGCATTTAAATTTGCATTTCAGGGGTTGAGAGCTATGGATAAGGTAGGCGTGACCTCTTATGGCAAACGATTTTCCAAGGAGAGTGGAAGTGGTCGGATCAACTTCAAGAACGCCTCAGAGTTTAAGGCAGCCGATCTTTGGGATATTATCGAAAGAATATTCCAAAGCAACTCTGAAGGCTTTAGTACGGATACCTTTGAATTAACCGTGACATCTATACAACTACCATTTGGCAGCGGAGATCGTCCTAAGGAATAATATCCATCAAAAATAAGGACATGTGCTTACCTCGTGCCTTAGTAGTGGCTATAGCCTATGCGGATAAGGTGGACAGTGCTAAGAAAATAAGAAATGACGAAGGCAAACTTCAGACACAAAAAGCAGTGCAATTGGTTAACGATGCCCAGGTCATTGTTCCAATCGATGGATGCAGTATAGAGGAGTTAAGAGCATTTCAGAATTATCT
Organism: Melangyna quadrimaculata; assembly: GCA_949320155.1. Lineage (NCBI taxonomy): Eukaryota > Metazoa > Arthropoda > Insecta > Diptera > Syrphidae > Melangyna > Melangyna quadrimaculata. The sequence continues at coordinate 248,819,689 of OX439483.1, read as the reverse complement.
TAAATATTATAAGATAACTGTCTATGAATATGCTTCAAAGGGAAAAACGGTTATTTTCGAAGGAATGGAAACAGCGGACAAAAGAATAAATTTATTGCATCATAAAAATCATTTCAATGCTATTATTTCATTGACTGCCGCCTTTTGTTGGTCCAACTACTGTGAAGACTGCCATATCCCATACAATGATTTAAGTTATCATAGATGTTTTAAGTCATGCCCATAATGCCAAACAACACCAGCTTGTAGGACCAATTCTAATGAGCTTCTTTGTGGAGATTGCAATCGGAACTTTCGAGGAAATATATGTTTCGACTTTCACAAATCTTCCAGTTCAGGAAAACAATATGTATGTGAGAAAGTAAGGCGATGTACTAAATGCTTGAAAACAGTGGGTAACAGAGAACACTTCTGTGGAGAATACTTTTGCCAGATATGTAAAATATACGTAGCAGCAAACCACCAATGCTACATATTACCCGATAGAAGGACTCCAAAGCTTAAAAATCATCTGTACATTTTCTACGATTTTGAGAGTCGTCAGGAAAGAGAAGTAAGATCGGAATGAAGTGACACCACAACTTAAATACATGAACCGGATCTATGTGTTTTTCAACAAGGACGCATGTATCGACGTTGAAAACCTACATTTTTGCCAAAAATGTAAATTTCGAAATCATGTTTCAACAAGCAATGTATTGAGTTTTATATGCTACATCTTGAAAATCCGACAAGTGTTTAAAAATGTCACTGTTATTGCTCACAACGGACAGGCTTATGATCACCAATTCCCTTTAAACCATGTCATCCAACTTAAAGCCAGAATTGATTATGCGGGGATCCAGAATCATTTTGATGCAAATTGGTAATGTGAAGTTTATTGACTCACTTAATTACTACCCAATGGCGTTGTCAAAACTACCAAAGGCTTTCGATTTGGGACCAGAACTTGAGGAGGGTTATTTCCCACACTTCTTTAACACATCAGAGAATTCATCATACGTGGGAAAACTACCACATTGGAAATATAATGGGGCCGACACAATGAAATCAGCTGAGCGTGAGGAGTTTTTAATTTGGTATGAAGAGCATAAAGATGATGAATTTAAAATGGAACGTGATCTGATAGCATATTGTACTAGTGATGTTAAAATCTTGACTGACACCTTTTTGAAATTTCGGAATCTGTTTCTTGTTCAGTGCAATGTTGAACCATTTTTGAGGGCCACAACAATAGCATCCGCTTGCAATCTCGTGTTCAGACGTAACTTCCTAAAAGAAAACACAATTGCAATTATACCTAAAATCGGATATAGAAATGTTGATAATCAATCAAAAGTAGCTCTTAAATGGTTGATTTGGGAATCAAAAAAGAGAGGCATTCATATTGTTCACACAGCTAAAGGAAAAAAAGCAGTAATCGGCGGAATAAAGGTTAATGGGTTCTGTGAGAAAACTGGGCAAATATTTGAATTTTATGGTTGTTATTATCATGAACATCCTGTATGTCAAATGTATAAACGAGATGAACCTTTATCTATTGACACATATGACACCTTAAATCGAAGACATGAAAGAACAATAGCTAAAACACAGCGTTTAAAGTCCTTCAAATATGATGCTATTGAAATATGGGAATGCGATTTTCAAAAGCAAATGTCGTTGTTGAAAGAAACCCATCATGAATTCTTTAACAATCATTATCTTATCGACAAATTACCACTTGATCCTAGAGATGCATTTTATGGTGGCCGAACTGGTAACATCTTTAGCTACTATAAATGCAAGGAAGGGGAAAAGATAAAATATATTGATGTTTGTTCTCTATATCCTTGGGTGTGTAAGTACGGAAAATTCCCCATCGGACATCCAAAAGTTCATACTAATTCTACCATTTGTTCAAGCTTAAATCTTGAAAACATCACTGGAATAATTAAGTGTAGAATATTACCTCCAGATAAATTATTTCATCCTGTACTACCAGTGAAGCAAAACAACAAACTGATGTTCACGCTGTGTAGAAAATGTAGTCAAAACGGGTCCAATTGTGATGAGATTTGTCCCCACTCCGAAAATGATAGAGCAATTTGTGGAACATGGGTTATTGAAGAAGTAAGGAAAGCCACGATGAAAGGCTACAAACTTCTTTCAATTTTCGAAATATGGGAATATGATGTGGTGCAGTATGAAATAAATTCGGACAAAACGGGGTTATTTAATACTATGATGGATAAATTCTTAAAAATCAAACAAGAAGCATCAGGATGGCCTTCAACCACCATGGATGAATATGGGGTAGGATGACTTGTAGTGATCGTGTAGTGGGATCACTACAAACTCAGAAATAGTGGTTAACAGAGGACAAATGAAGGTCGTGGTGGCACGCGGCGGTGGTGTCGATGTGTTTTGATGTTGGTGGTGGCGGCGTCGGCTGATGTTGAGTGTTTGGATAACTGAGTATCGTTGGAGATGGTGGAGCTGGTGAGGTTATTGTTTTGTTTGGGAGATGTGGATAATAAAAAATGATTTGCACTGTAGGGGCAACTCAGTCAGCAGCGATCGTCTTAATTACTTTTGTTTTTATTGATGGAATCGTCTTCGTTGTCATAGTATCTGTATATTTATGTTAAGGGAATGGTCAGACGTTTAGTCTGGGGGGACAAGGGTGTATATGTGATATGTGGGGATGGATTGTTTGGGAATATCAAGCTTTCCTCACTTCAAGTTCAATAAGAGCTAGTTAGTATCATTGTTAATTTGCCGTGATCAGAAAAATTTAAAACTCTTTAAAAAAAATGAATTCATCATTTATAAATAAGCTTAACAATTTGGGGATGGTTAAACCATTGAAAAATCTTAATGAACTTCACCCCACAACCTATACAATTCATAGTGCAATGAGAGTACAAACAAAGTACGGGAGCAGAATACTCCTGGAGTTAGAATCTTCGAAGGTGGTTTTAACGTCTAATTTTGACGCCCTCTCAAACGATGAAGTGGCGCAGTTTCCTGGATATTTGATGAAGGTATCCAAATCATCAAATTCATGGAAGTCAGTGGATATTGAATTCCTTTCCCCAGTAGAAGAAAAGGTAAAAAAAAGCATTTATGTAAAAACAAATATTAATAATTTGATTGTGTCTTATTTAATAGGAATTTCAGGTAATTTCTACGAGTGAGACCATAGTGAAGCGGTTCAACTTAAAGGCCAACAAAATTGCGTTTAAAATAAAACCAATTCCTGAGGGAGCTAAACCAACAAGTTGGGTGAGAAAGGGGGTTAACGAGGCATTTAAATTTGCATTTCAGGGGTTGAGAGCTATGGATAAGGTAGGCGTGACCTCTTATGGCAAACGATTTTCGAAGGAGAGTGGAAGTGGTCGGATCAACTTCAAGAACGCCTCAGAGTTTAAGACAGCCGTCTTTGGCAGCGGAAATCGTCCTAAGGAATCCCACTACAACTCATATGACGAGGAATGTTTGAAAAGGCGTGGAATAATATCCATCAAAAATAAGGCCAACATGTGCTTACCTCGTGCCTTAGTAGTGGCCATAGCCTATGCGGATAAGTTGGACAGTGCTAAGAAAATAAGAAATGACGAAGGCAAACTTCAGACACAAGAAGCAGTGCAATTGGTTAACGATGCCCAGGTCATTGTTCCAATCGATGGATGCAGTATAGAGGAGTTAAGAGCATTTCAGAATTATCTTAAATCTTATAAGATAACTGTCTATGAATATGCTTCAAAGGGAAAAACGGTTATTTTCGAAGGAATGGAAATAGCGGACAAAAGAATAAATTTATTGCATCATAAAAATCATTTCAATGCTATTATTTCATTGACTGTCGCCTTTTGTTGTTCCTACTACTGTGAAGACTGCCATATCCCATACAATGACTTAAGGTATCATAGATGTTTTAAATCATGCCCACAATGCCAAACAACACCAGCTTGTAAGACCAATTCTAATGAGATTCTTTGTGGAGATTGCAATCGGAACTTTCGAGGAAATATATGTTTCGACTATCACAAATCTTCCAGTTCAGGAAAACAATATGTATGTGAGAAAGTAAGGCGATGTACTAAATGCTTGAAAACAGTGTGTAACAGAGAACACTTCTGTGGAGAATACTTTTGCCAGATATGTAAAATATACGTAGCAGCAAACCACCAATGCTACATATTACCCGATAGAAGGACTCCAAAGCTTAAAAATCATCTGTACATTTTCTACGATTTTGAGAGTCGTCAGGAAAGAGAAGTAAGATCGGAATGAAGTGACACCACAACTTAAATACATGAACCGGATCTATGTGTTTTTCAACAAAGATGTGACGCATGTATCGACGTTGAAAACTTACATTTTTGCCAAAAATGTAAATTTCGAAATCATGTTTCAACAAGCAATGTTGTATTGAGTTTTATAGACTACATCTTGAAAATCCGACAAGTGTTTAAAAATGTCACTGTTATTGCTCACAACGGACAGGCTTATGATCACCAATTCCTTTTAAACCATGTCATCGAAAATACCAACTTAAAGCCAGAATTGATTATGCGGGGATCCAAAATTATTTTGATGCAAATTGGTAATGTGAAGTTTATTGACTCACTTAAATACTTCCCAATGGCGTTATCAAAATTACCAAAGGCTTTCGATTTGGGACCAGAATTTAAGAAGGGTTATTTCCCACACTTCTTTAACACATCAGAGAATTCTACCACATTGGAAATATTATGGGGCCGACACAATGAAATCAGCTGAGCGTGAGGAATTTTTAATTTGGTATGAAGAGCATAAAGATGATGAATTTAAAATGGAACGTGATCTGATAGCATATTGTACTAGTGATGTTAAAATCTTGACTGACACCTGATGGAAATTTCGGAATTTTTTTCTTGTTCAGTGCAATATTGAACCATTTTGGAGGGCCACAACAATAGCATCCGCTTGCAATCTCGTGTTCAGACGTAACTTTCTAAAAGAAAACATAATTACAATTACACCTAAAAACGGATATAGAAATGTTGATAATCAATCAAAAGGAGCTCTTAAATGGTTGATTTGGGAATCAAAAAAGAGAGGCATTCATATTGTTCACGCAGCTAATGGAAAAGAAGCAGTTATCGGCGGGATAAAAGTGATGGGTTCTGTGAGGAAACTGGGCAAATATTTGAATTTCATGGTTGTGCTATGTTTATTTCGTTTGAATAAAAGACCGTCGTCGTTGAGGTTGTAAATTTGACTCCTCGAGTTTCAAGAGACGACGGTCTTTTATTCAAACGAAATAAACATAATATTGGCGCAGCCGGTTCGCAAACCGATAATAAAAATAAAAAAAAAGTTTCTAATAAATAAAACGCGGGTGTAGATATTAAAAACATCTTTTAATGAAAATATGTATATAAAAAGTACGAGTGCTAAGATATAAATACATACATATACTTAGATACATTGTACGATTCAATAACAGAAAACGCGATTTTGTGCAGTGAACAGAAGACTTTTTATATTAAAAAAAAAAAAAAAAAAATAAACAACTGGAAATACAATCCATCAAAAGAGAGAGGTAAGTATAAACTTGATTTCAATTTTTTTTTCTCCGATAAATTCATATTTACATACATATGTATATATGTTATTCCTTTCAAGAAATTTTATTAATTATTATTATTTGCCTGGGCTTTGCCTGTTTACATTTTTTTTATATTTTGTATAATTACATACATTATATAGGTACAAGGTAATTTTTGTTATACCTACCTGTTTCCATTTTATTATTTTAATTGTTTGACTTGGTTTCGTCTGTTGGCGTAGGCTAAGTCTTTGGCTCCAATTTTTTTTTGTGGTATTTTTTTTTAGTTCATTGTTAACCACAGCAAAAAAAAAACAAACAAAATAGATACTAAATAGCGTGATAGTTTTATGGGAACAGGCGAAAGGTCTAATCTTCAATTGACAGAAGAAATACAACAATTGAAAAAACAAATTAAAGACCAGGGTGAAGAAATACAAAATTTCAACCACCACCTGTTGCGTGAACTTAAAGCTATCACAACCAGGGAAGTGTACTTCCTTATTTAGTCCCAGTTAAGTTTGCAGTGGGGTAAATTTAGGAGGCTTGAGACTACGGACTCAAAACTAACTGAGTATTCAGAGGCAGTGCAAAGGCTCCAGGATAAAAAGGAAAGAGAAATCCAGGAGCTAAGAGCTGAACTGAATAATATTCAAAAGATTAGATTGAGTTTTGACCGTAGTCAGCTTGAAGCTGAAAACGTAAACGAGCAGGCCGAACAAGAAATTTCGAGATTAAACTTCGAAATCGAAATTCTACGGTCTAACCTCAAGAAAGCAAACAGTGAGCTTAAAGCTTCATTAAAAACTGAGAAGAAAAAGGAGATCAAGCTAGGGAAGTTGCGCGGTTTGGAAGTAAAATATATAGCCAAGATAGAGGGTTTGGAAAAAAAAGTAACTAACCAAAATAAAAAAATTGGTTCGTTGCAATTCCCGAAGGTTTTAGATACGGTTGAAGACAACTCCAAGGCAATCATGTCTCACGACAAAATTGCTAAGATTGTCGCCCAACTCGTCCCACAGTTCTCTGGAGCAAGAACTCCCAACTTGTCGGGACAAGTTTACGAATTTCTGAATGCGTGATCTTTGGGACTGAAATGTATTGACACCCCAAATGAACAAATTTACTTGTCAATATTATCGACAAGATTGGTAGGAGATGCTTTTGAGCTGATAAGGGCAAACAAACCTGGTTCCTTAAAAGAATTTGAAACTCTTATAAAAGGCACACATCTTACTGCAAGAAAGTTAGGTAGTGTGACTAACGAAATACGACAGTCGCACCAACTAACGACAGAAGATATTCATGCTTTTGCTAGAGGTCTGACAGGTCTCCAGACAAAGGCAAACGACATTATTGACGCAAGCTATCAGAATTCTGATTCTGTAGCTCTCAAACGGGAACTGAAGAACTCGGTTGTCACCAGTTTCAAGATGGGGCTACTGGATTCAGCTTTGCGTCAATTTATGCTAACTGTCAGTTGGAATGATTTGCAGATACTGGCAGACACGGCACTTAAAACATCTCATCTTCTTTACCCCCAACACTTCAATAACCCGTCTATGTTTTAAAGTACCCAACCTCCTAGCCAATCATTTGCAATTAACTAAATGAGTTACAGCGCACCACAACCACAGCAACATCAACAACTTCCCCAAACTAACCCTTTTTGGAATGCCTCTGCAGCCGTAACCTAAGTTCAGCAGGCAGGTAATTATCCTGTTAAAGTGACATCGTCAGAGATAATAAAGTGTGGTTTTTGCAACAAATCAAACCACACATATGCAGATTGCAGAATAAGGAAGAACACTCCATACTATTACGCACAACCCAATGTCACTATCTCCGAACTGGATAATCCAATTACTCTACCTGAGTTTGAAACAACTCTGTGTAAAATGAAAAACAACAAGGCACCCGGCATAGACGGCATTCCGATCCAGTTCTACAAGAATAGTACGGAACCGTTTAAAAATCATCTACTGGCATACTTCAACAAACTTTTTGAAGACTCTTTTGTTCCAAGCAACTTCAACAAAGCGGTTATATTTGCAATCTTTAAAAAAGGAGATTCTAACCTGCCGGAGAACTATAGAGGAATATCGATTCTCAACTCGCTAAGAAAGATCCTTACTTCAATTCTTTATGAAAGGTTGACGGTATGGATCGAGAACAACAATCGACTCAGCATGTTCCAAGCAGGGTTTCGATCAGGATTCTCTACGCAAGACCATATATTCGCTCTGACGAGTATCGCCAGGAGATCAATCGAGCAGAAAAAGAAATTATATGCTTGTTTTGTGGATTGCAAAGCAGCCTTTGACAAGGTAAATAGGAATGCCCTGATGTACAAATTGTCATCGTTAGGAATTTCTCGTAAATTCTTAATGTTTTATTTCAAATTTCTTACCTCATCTACTGCATCAGTGTGGGACGGAGCCAAATTCTCTGAATGGTTTGAAACCACAACAGGTGTTCCCCAAGGGTGTATATTAAGCTCGATATTATTCGCCTTGTTTATTGATGATGTGTGTGATGTACTTCTGGGAGCAATACTCTTTGCCGGTATACAAGTCAGGTTCTGCTCTACGCCGATGATTTAGTTCTACTTACTGACAATCCATCTACCCTTCAGCTGCAAATCAACAAACTTAATATCTTTTGTGAATCCTGGAGTCTGTGCGTCAATACTAACAAAACAAAAATAATGATATTTGAACCACGCCAGAGAAGAAGGCTCCCAGAGGAAAACTGGTCACTAGGCAACGCGCCTATCGAGGTCGTTCATTATTTTAAATATCTCGGAGTTTTGCTGTCTTACAATCTAAATGTTTCGAAACACGTGAAAGAGAAAAGCAACGAAGCCAAAGTAGCTTTAAACGTAATGTGGCCTAACTTTTACTCTAACCAAAAAATCGATCATACATCCAAATATCGCGTTTTTCAAGCAACAGTGAACTGCTGCATGTGCTACGGTACTCAAATTTTTGGGTATTTACAACTGGAGGAGTTTGAAACCGTACAAAGATATTTCTTCAAACGCTTGTTCAGATTGCCTTCTTCGACGCCCAATTATGCTATATATGTGGAGTCTGGTCTAACGCCTCTTTACATTCAAAACCTTAAAACCAATTCAGACTACATATTGAAAGTTATGAGGAGGGATGCAAGGAGCCTTCACAAATCCATTATGGTAAGGCTCATGCAAACAAATGCCTCCCCGTTTAAGGATTGGAACCAGCTAGCTTCCTCTAATGGCAGTAATGTATCCTTTATGGAGTTCAATGTGAATGAATGGCACAATATGTTCAATGATGTTATCGCCAGAATTGATGAAAATATTTTCAGTCAACATCTATCAAGAGCCTCAACAACAGTATCAAGAAATGTGTACAGGAACCTCAACCACCAAATACCATCGCAGGCTAATTATTTCAGCAACGAGTTTTCTTCTGAAGCTATTAGTTACATATTTAGAGCCCGAGTCGAAATCTTGAATCTTAACTCTATGCCGCATCGAACTGATCTCACACGAATCTGTAGTCTATGTAACAGAGGAGAACCAGAAGACATCACCCACTTTTTAGCTACGTGCCCTTTACTTCAAGAGATTCGACGGCTACACTTCGAATTGAGTTACCTTCCCCCAACTCGGCTCTATGAAATCCTTAATGGAGATCTCGGATGGTCAATGGTTTATAGATACTGCAAACATGCTCTAAATTACCGCAATAGTTTTGTATAGCTTTGCAACCAGTTATTGCAATTGAAGTTTCAAACATTGTTTCTAAATACTTACTAACTTTTTTATGTTTCAAATCATTATAAAATGGATAAATTATTATTTTGTGTTTCAATAAATTTCAAAATTAATATATCTTTTTGTTTCAAATCATTATTAAATTGATACTTATTCTAACCTATTTTTTTGTGTTTCAAATCATCTCAAAATTGTTGAATACGCACTTGATGCTTTATTAAATTAAACTTTTTATAATTAATTAGTTCATATTATGTTTAAACTTTGAATTTTAACTTCTTTATAATATAAACTGTATTTTGTTATGAAATTTCGTTCAGGCAGACGGCAGAATTGCCATGTCCTTATTCTTAAAGAAAAAATATTGTAAATAATTCATATATTTTCAAATAAAGAAATTATCTATCTATCTATCTATCTACTGTGAATCCTGCCAAGCACATGGCCATGCCCAGGGAACATGTCCTAAAGCTCAAGTTTTTCTCACAGCGGCAAATCCACGAACATCTAGGCCTAAATGTGATTGGTGTTCAAGGGTAGGCCACTCCGAAGATGATTGCTACAGTAAGAGGAACTACCTAGCAAAGAAAGGGGAGGGAAACGGAAAGGGGGCCAGCCAGAACAACTGAGCTGCGCCCCAAAAGTTCCCAAAGCAATACAAACTGCTGTCAGTCCATCCATTAAAAAACTTATTTCCCCACATCCTAGTTCAAATTATACAAATGCCAAAAGTGAACCAAATCCATCCATTTCCCCAAAATCAAAAGATAAGAATTCCCAAAATAAAAATTCTAGGAAAAAAAGCGAGCGGTTTCCCGATAAACTTCTTACTTCAAAAAATAGAATTGAAAACAAAATTCAACCAGTTCGAAAAAAAAGTGGTCTACCAAAAACTCCTAGTAAAACTTTACAGTACAAGTTTATGAGCCTAGCCCTGTATCTTATAAATTTATTCATTATAGGATACTATTTTGTTTATCAATTTTCTTCAGCAACCTGCAAGAAGTTCATTAAATAAAAAAATAAATTTTTCGATATAAAGAGGAAAAGACTCTACTTGTTAAAAAAACTGAGTAACAATAATGTTTTTATTGACCTAGCTATGCCAAAGGCAAAATAAGGTAAAATAACTGAATTAGTTGACAGAGGTGCAGACACTAGCCTTCTGAAGCGGAGTGTTCTGAAAAAGAACACGAAGATATCCTCAAAGGAGATAAGAAATTTGGGTGGAGCATTTGGTGGGAATAGCACCACATTAGGGACAATTCAATCCAATAAATGTTTAGGAAATAATTATTATTTAAGATGGCATATAGTAGATGGCCTAACTGACATACCCCCAGATGGTATTATAGGCAGAGACATACTCTGGAACCGTACGACAATTGACTCCGTAGCCAAAACGATAAAGTTTTTGGACAAAAACAAGAAGTTGATTTCAGAGTGCTCATTAAAATACCCATCTATGCCAAACAAAAATATAAATTGGGCCAAGCAATCCAAATCCAAAGAGATAGAACCCCGAACTCAGACTATTGTGAAGCTGAAAGTAAATACTGGATCACGTGACGTTCTTGTTCAAAGTGAAGAATTAAAACCAGGAATTTATCTGGCTAACGAAATATCGAGGGTAAAGGAGGGGCATCTATTTATATCCATAATCAATTCTACTGACAAACCTTTTACTTTACCCATACAAAAATGCAATATTTTGTGCAAAGAGGTCGTCTATTTAGGTCATATTTGTTCTGAAAACGGTGCAATACAAGACCCTTCGAAAACGAGTTGCGTGACAAATTTCCCAGTCCCGAAAAACATAAAAAAAGTTCAATCCTTTTTAGGATTCGCAAGGTACTACCGAAGGTTCATAGCTAACTTTGCCAATTTAGCCGCGCCAATTAATTGTTTGTTAAGAAAAGATGAGGAATTCATATCGACTAAGGGGCACCAAAACTCTTTCGAGCAGTTGAAACAAGCCATTACGTCACCCCCAGTTCTGATCTATCCAGGCAAGGAGCCTTCACAAATCCATTATGGTAAGGCTCATGCAAACAAATGCCTCCCCGTTTAAGGATTCGAACCAGCAAGCTTCCTCTAATGGCAGTAATGTATCCTTTATGGAGTTCAATGTGAATGAATGGCACAATATGTTCAATGATGTTATCGCCAGAATTGATGAAAATATTTTCATTCAACATCTATCAAGAGCCTCAACAACAGTATCAAGAAATGTGTACAGGAACCTCAACCACCAAATACCATCGCAGGCTAATTATTTCAGCAACGAGTTTTCTTCTGAAGCTATTAGTTACATATTTAGAGCCCGAGTCGAAATCTTGAATCTTAACTCTATGCCGCATCGAACTGATCGCACACAAATCTGTAGTCTATGTAACAGAGGAGAACCACAAGACATCACCCACTTTTTAGCTACGTGCCCTTTACTTCAAGAGATTCGACGGCTACACTTCGAATTGAGTTACCTTCCCCCAACTCGGCTCTATGAAATCCTTAATGGAGATCTCGGATGGTCAATGGTTTATAGATACTGCAAACATGCTCTAAATTACCGCAATAGTTTTGTATAGCTTTGCAACCAGTTATTGCAATTGAAGTTTCAAACATTGTTTCTAAATACTTACTAACTTTTTTATGTTTCAAATCATTATAAAATGGATAAATTATTATTTTGTGTTTCAATAAATTTCAAAATTAATATATCTTTTTGTTTCAAATCATTATTAAATTGATACTTATTCTAACCTATTTTTTTGTGTTTCAAATCATCTCAAAATTGTTGAATACGCACTTGATGCTTTATTAAATTAAACTTTTTATAATTAATTAGTTCATATTATGTTTAAACTTTGAATTTTAACTTCTTTATAATATAAACTGTATTTTGTTATGAAATTTCGTTCAGGCAGACGGCAGAATTGCCATGTCCTTATTCTTAAAGAAAAAATATTGTAAATAATTTATATATTTTCAAATAAAGAAATTATCTATCTATCTATCTATCTGCTGTGAATCCTGCCAAGCACATGGCCATGCCCAGGGAACATGTCCTAAAGCTCAAGTTTTTCTCACAGCGGCAAATCCACGAACATCTAGGCCTAAATGTGATTGGTGTTCAAGGGTAGGCCACTCCGAAGATGATTGCTACAGTAAGAGGAACTACCTAGCAAAGAAAGGGGAGGGAAACGGAAAGGGGGCCAGCCAGAACAACTGAGCTGCGCCCCAAAAGTTCCTAAAGCAATACAAACTGCTGTCAGTCCATCCATTAAAAAACTTATTTCCCCACATCCTAGTTCAAATTATACAAATGCCAAAAGTGAACCAAATCCATCCATTTCCCCAAAATCAAAAGATAAGAATTCCCAAAATAAAAATTCTAGGAAAAAAAGCGAGCGGTTTCCCGATAAACTTCTTACTTCAAAAAATAGAATTGAAAACAAAATTCAACCAGTTCGGAAAAAAAGTGGTCTACCAAAAACTCCTAGTAAAACTTTACAGTACAAGTTTATGTGCCTAGCCCTGTATCTTATAAATTTATTCATTATAGGATACTATTTTGTTTATCAATTTTCTTCAGCAACCTGCAAGAAGTTCATTAAATAAAAAAATAAATTTTTCGATATAAAGAGGAATAGACTCTACTTGTTAAAAAAACTGAGAAACAATGATGTTTTTATTGACCTAGCTATGCCAGAGGCAAAATAAGGTAAAATAACTGAATTAGTTGACAGAGGTGCAGACACTAGCCTTCTGAAGCGGAGTGTTCTGAAAAAGAACACGAAGATATCCTCAAAGGAGATAAGAAATTTGGGTGGAGCATTTGGTGGGAATAGCACCACATTAGGGACAATTCAATCCAATAAATGTTTAGGAAATAATTATTATTTAAGATGGCATATAGTAGATGGCCTAACTGACATACCCCCAGATGGTATTATAGGCAGAGACATACTCTGGAACCGTACGACAATTGACTCCGTAGCCAAAACGATAAAGTTTTTGGACAAAAACAAGAAGTTGATTTCAGAGTGCTCATTAAAATACCCATCTATGCCAAACAAAAATATAAATTGGGCCAAGCAATCCAAATCCAAAGAGATAGAACCCCGAACTCAGACTATTGTGAAGCTGAAAGTAAATACTGGATCACGTGACGTTCTTGTTCAAAGTGAAGAATTAAAACCAGGAATTTATCTGGCTAACGAAATATCGAGGGTAAAGGAGGGGCATCTATTTATATCCATAATCAATTCTACTGACAAACCTTTTACTTTACCCATACAAAATGCAATTTTTTGTGCAAAGAGGTCGTCTATTTAGGTCATATTTGTTCTGAAAACGGTGCAATACCAGACCCTTCGAAAACGAGTTGCGTGACAAATTTCCCAGTCCCGAAAAACATAAAAAAAGTTCAATCCTTTTTAGGATTCGCAAGGTACTACCGAAGGTTCATAGCTAACTTTGCCAATTTAGCCGCGCCAATTAATTGTTTGTTAAGAAAAGATGAGGAATTCATATCGACTAAGGGGCACCAAAACTCTTTCGAGCAGTTGAAACAAGCCATTACGTCACCCCCAGTTCTGATCTATCCAGACTTTGAAAAGCCATTCATCTTAACAACCGATGCAAGTAACGAGGCTTTGGGTGCCGTGCTGTCACAGGGCGAAGTTGGTAAAGATAAGCCTATAGCTTATGCAAGTCGGTCATTGAACTCCTTGGAAAAGAACTACTCAACGATAGAAAAGGAACTTCTGGCTATTGTATGGGCTACAAACAATTTTCGTACGTATCTGTTAGGTCGCTCTTTCACGGTATATACAGACCATCAGCCAATTCAAGGGGTATTCCATGTGAAAGACCCTACTGCTCGTTTGATAAGATTCCACCATAAGCTTTCGGAGTACGATTATAAAATCGAATATAAACCCGGGAAGGTGAACACAAACGCCGACGCGCTGAGCCGTATACCCCAAGAAGGTGTAGGAGAGCAATGCCTGGCAGTCACACGAGCACAAGCACGTAAAAACGTCCCCGACACTTCTGACGTAAATTCAAAAAACGTCCCCGAAACTTCTGACGTAATCCCAATCTATCGAGTTCCTAACAGATCGAGAAGACATTGAAACAATCTTAAAAGATTTTCATAATTCGGCACTCGGTGGGTACCAGGGTAGAAAAAAAAACATTGGCACGCATAAAGCAAGAGTACAAGTGGAAGGGCATGGCAAAAGATGTTAAGGACTTCGTCAAAAAATGTCCACAGTGCCAAAAAAATAAGTGTTCTCCTGCCAACAAAATGCCTATGGTGATAACTGACACTCCAAGTTTACCTTTTGATAAGGTATATATGGATATTGTGTGTGGTCTTCCTGTTTCACACTCGGGAAACAGATATATTTTAACTTTCCAGGACGATTTGACCAAATTCATGGATTGCGCAGCTCTCCCTGATATGGAAGCTTCGACTGTGGCTCGAGTGTTTTACGAACAAATCGTGACAAGGTATCGAATTCCAAAAGTACTAGTCACGGACAATGGTGCTAACTTCACTTCTAACATTTTTTCGCAAACATGCAAGTTACTAGGCGTGAAGAAACTCCACACCACAGCATATCACCCTCAAGCAAATGGTTCATTGGAGAGAAGTCATCGGCCCCTAGCCGAATATTTGAGATCATTTGTGGCAAATGACGAAAGAAACTGGGACCAGTGGTTAAGACAAGCCATGCATGTTCATAACAACTCAGTCCACACCTCAACACAATTGACTCCTCTGAATGCTCTTTTTGGTTTTAAGTTCGAAATGCCAACTCACTTGAGTAGAAAGCCCACTCCATTGTACAACGTAGATGACTATAATGTACAGCTTAAAAATCAGCTTGGAGTGGCCCACAAGTTAGCTAATGAGAATCTTAAGAAAGCTAAGATCAAATCAAAAGATTGCTATGACAAGGGAGCAAAAGGCATTACTTTTAGGGACGGACAAAAGGTTCTGTTAGAGAACCCCGCAATGAAAAACAAGTTTTCTGCTATATGGTTAGGTCATTTTGATGTCGTATCACCAAGCAATAATGTCAACACGAGAATCAAAATGGGCAACAGGATTAAAAGAGTACATAACAATCAACTCAAACGTATGTTTATGTGTTAAAAAAGTACGTTTTAGATCGAGTAAAATTGAAAACAATATTGCCAACAGGGACACAGAGAACCCCCTCCTGCTATTTTGTTTTCTATGGTTTAACTTACAAAATTTAATAAATGTTTTAAGCAAAGTAATCAACTTCTCTTATTTCAGATTACCCAGATGTCTTATTAATTTTTTGACATTAAATAGTATAATTTCAATTTTAAATACTACTAGTTGTATTATATTATAGTACCCTATTAATTAAACTAAATCAAAGTCAATATATATACAATATTATATTATATTAAATAATATTCCAAGAGATATCTACATAAAAAACAAAAAAAAAAAAAATGATTATGTTAGAAAAAATATTTTTATCAATAATTGTTTGTCTCGCGGCAAATGTCATTTTTCTCGAGGGAAAAAGTTCTCCGCCACCACAGCCACCTTTTAAATTTCAAGAGCTATCTCCATCCCCCGCAATATTCGAGAGAGTTGGGAAAGCACTATTCTACAAGAATACCTGGACGATCTTCACAAAGATGACCCCTATGGATCCTACTACAGTGTTAAATTTTACGGACATATGTGACGGTGAAGTTATTAAACTGTGTTCAACCCTTGGCTCAGAAACTTTCCGACAGTCCTGTGATTTGATGACTCACCAATAATTTGCGACTTAACAACATACATCTGCAACACGTTTTTGCTCATCACCGAAACAAACAGGCATTAGACGTAATTGGCCACTTTACCAAATGGGCTTTCGGTACCATGGACAGCGAGGATTCGGGTACTATTTACAAGCAGCTGCGAATTATGAGAGGAAACGACAAACAAACTCTTGACCTGATTCGGAAACAGATCACGGTGATGAACTCAAACTTTGATAGGTTGAACAAACCGGTGGAAAAGGTTATGATGGAGGTTGAACAAATAGCGAGTAACCTCAACAACATAAGTGCAGAATTCAATCAGTTTACTGGAGCCACAAACAATGAAATCGTTTCTCTTCAAATTAAAACTAGAATAAACGAGTTAATTGTATTCATTATTGCCAAACTTCTTGAAATACAATACCGACAGATGACAGAACTATCGATTGTTAATGATCTTTTCCAACAAAAGCTACATCCGTTCATCTTTGACACTAGTATTCTTGCAGAGATACTAGATAAAATAAAACGTATATCGAAGTCTAAGATGGTTTTCCAAGATCTATCTGTACTACACCAAGCAGCTACACTGTCTACATATAATGAGAAGGATTCGATCATCATTAAGGTATCAATCCCATTGCCAGAAATAAACCTGTTCGACATCCGGAAAATTTACCCTATTCCCACAAGACTGAATTCCAAATGGGATCTCCTTCTGGAAGTGAATACCGAATTCATTGCTGAAAACCAGGGGCTGTATGTTGATATGTCAAAAGAAGAGTTTGGAAGATGTATTTATGTTAGTTTCAATTCTACAAGTTGGATTAAAATTTGCAAACACAGCAGACCGATACATACCAGTGGCAGCCCAGAGTGTGTAGTGGAACTACTTCAGCATGCAACAACGTCATCGGAAAATTGCAATTATATCGCTATACCAGCCAGAAAAGGAGCAATCATAAAGATGTCTACGTCAAACCAATGGCTTATAACACTAAGAGACCCTTTAGTACTAAATTTCAACTGCGATGGTACACACTACGCACCAATTTTCAATAATCTTGAGATCCTTAAGATACAAAAATCGTGTGATGTGTGATGACCAAGGAACTTCGCATACCATTCGAAGAAGTATTGGAGACGGGCTTGGAAATACAGCAGCTAAAACTCAATCACACTGATTTGATTGAAGCCCTAAGAATAAGGCACAAAAGTGCACCAATGGATGTCCCTCATAAGCTACCACCCCTCAGGATTGGGAACCACGCCGATATGATATCAACGCTTTCAGAAGGGAAGAAAGCACTGAACTAGTTGGAACAGGAAGCCGATCTTGTGGAAGCCAGTAGGAAAGCAAATGATCAATCAGCTGAGTTACTAATCCATCGATATTCTATGATATCAATCAGCAGTATTATATTAGCTGCAATTATAATCGTCATGGTTATAAAACGTTTTTGTCCAAGAGAAATGCCCAACGTTGGTGTAACGCCACCAATTTTCACTATTAACTCGCCTATCGTACACGAAGAACCCAAGGCGACAATGGAGTTTGAGCTCAGAGAGACCCCCAGTCAAAGAAAAAGGGAGGCACCTGCTGTTCCAAATCAGCGTTTCAACAGTAGTGTCACATTTGCCCGTGTTTGACATTTGCCGGAGGTTAACAAAAATTTATTAATTAACAAAAAAAAAAAAATGTATTAAATTGTCACAAAAATTATCATCATTAATTAAGGCATTGTAAGAAAGTTAATTTAAAATTAATAAAAAAAAAAAAAAAAAAATATTGTATAAGAAAAACAAACATTTTCGTTTACATAAACTTTTCAATGTAATAACAAAAAATATTATTGTATAAGAAAAACAAACATTTTTGTTTACATACATTTTTCAATGTAATAACAAAAAAATATCATTGTATAAGAAAAACAAACATTTTCGTTTATATATATTTTTCATAAATAAGAAAATCAATATTTTCTTTTACCTATTTAAATTTGTCAAAACGAATATTATTTAAATTTAGAATAAAAAACGATAAATCCAGTTTCTGGAGACCTGGCTTAAACTTCCTAAGGGGGAGGGATGTTGTGCTCGAAATACATCCCACCTTAGAAAGGCATGACCCACTGAGTCACAACTGTTGTCAACATACCTCAACTTATGAAATAGGTATTCATCGTCAACAGTAGTTTCGCGTTACACTTAATGTGACGCAATGATTCAGTGGGACACAATTAAAAACCTAACTTCCAGAATGCATCTCAGTAGGTCAAAGCTGAGTAATGCATTTCGGAAGTAACTTGAAGTAAGTTTCAGGTAGGTCTCTTGAAACTCGAGGTGTCAAATTTACAACCTCAACGACGACGGTCTTTTATTCAAACGAAATAAACATAACAGTTGTTATTATCATGGACATCCTGTATGTCAAAGGTATAAACGAGATGAACCTTTATCTGTTGATACATATGACACTTTAAATCGAGGACATGAAAGGACAATAGCTAAAACACAGCGTTTAGTCCTTCAAATATGATGTTATCGAAATATAGGAATGCGATTTTCAAAAGCAAATGTCGCTGTTGAAAGAAACCCATCATGAATTCTTGAACAATCATTATCTTATCGACAAATTACCACTTGATCCTAGAGATGCATTTTATGTTGGCCGAATTGGTAACATCTTTAGCTGTTTTAAATGCAAGGAAGGGGAGAAGATAAAATATATTGATGTTTGTTCTCTATATTCTTGGGTGTGTAAGTACGGAAAATTCCCCATCGGACATCCAAAAGTTCATACTGATTCTACCATTTGTTCAAGCTTAAATCTTGAAAACATCACTGGAATAATTAAGTGTAGAATATTACCTACAGATAAATTATTTCATCCTGTACTACCAATGAAGCAAAACAACAAACTGATGTTCACGCTGTGTAGAAAATGTAGTGAAAAAGTGTCCAATTATGATGAGATTTGTCCCCACTCAAAAAATGATAGAGCAATTAGTGGAACATGGGTTATTGAAGAAGTAAGGAAAGCCATGATGAAAGGCTACAAACTTTGCAGTATGAAACAAATTCGGACAAAACGGGGTTATTTAATACTATGATGGATAAATTCTTGAAAATCAAACAAGAAGCATCAGGATGGCCTTCAACCTGTACATCGGAAGAGGAAAAGAAATAATATATATCAGATTTTCTGAAAAACGAAAATATTCTGCTTGACTATTCAGAAATAAGCAAAAATGAGGGCAAGAGATCGTTAGCTAAACTCATATTTTGGGGAAAATTTGGCCAAAGAGAAAATCAACATAGCAGAATTTGCGAGTGGCGGACCTAATAATTATGCCTACATAGTCTTTTTTACCAATGATAACGCGGAAAAAGTCATATGTAAGGTAAAAGGAATATGCCTAAATTATTCAACCTCGAAAAAGGTACATTTTGAGGCAATAAAAGAAGCTGTTCTAAATGCTGATTCCGACAACGATATATAGATTATATCCGAAAATATTCGCAGAACTCGGGATCATCAAGTGGTTACAAAAACGGAGTGTAAAACATACAGATCCAGATCGGAAAAACGCCAATTTCTTGCTGATCATAGCTCTCTTCCCTTCGGATTTTATCGCCAAAACAACCCTTTACTACATCCGTTCTCTCCTATATCAATAATTCGCTTCATTATTTGCTCTTACTGTAAATAAAATATCCAAACATGAAATAAAAATTTTAAAAATTCAACATTGTTTATTTGTTTATTTATTTGAAGTTTTTACATAATCACACAAAACATTTGAGTATAGCAATAGATTTGTACATTAAAAATCATTTCTTTTGATTAGATTCATTAATGAACTTATGTAAAAGATACACATTTTGGGGGGCGCAACATTTTCCGTGACTCTGACATTTTATTTGATTGGGATAAATATTTCTAAGTTCTTTTAAATTTGGGCAGCTGAAAATATCTTCTAAGTTAATGACTTCTAAATTTTCATTATTTATTAATTCTCTAAGCCAATGCGCTTTTTCAGTTCCCTTAACATAAACAATGCCATTTTGGAGATTTTTTCGAAGAAATTCCTTTACTTCAGCAAATTTTGTAAGTCCACCATTCCAGGTTAAACCATGATAATTTTCAAACAGCCAACGAGCTTGTTTTATAAATGATGCAGACATATGACCTAATTCAAAAGGAGTTGTAACAATAAAATGATGATGATGGTCATCATGAAATACGGCCACTTCTTTAACGATGAAGTTGTTGTTAAATCCTCCGTACCCTTGAAAATCCATAACATAAGTATTCATGATTCAGATATGTTCTCGTCAAACTCACTTCTTCTACTGGTTAGTTTTCACCGTGAAATTCAATTTAAGTGCGCTTAGTAACTTCTCCAGTTACTGGATTATATTCACTTATACGAGCATAAAGAATTAGACAATATGCAGTTGTTAAAGGTGGAACTGAAACTGATGTTTTGAGTTCAATTTTCACATCCACAGGTCCGGTTTTAAAAGATTCATTCTGGCGGGAACAATCAATTACTATCATTGGGGCGATATCTTTTAACTCTTGTCTTGAGAAGAGCGGTAGTGATTGTTTCTGATAATATGATTCTTGAAATTTACTGTACATTTCATATCGACCTAGATTATATTTTAGATTCAAATCTTCACCAGGATAGGATTCAGAGTTTAAATGTACTTTTACATTGCTTACATCACAGTGATCGAATTTGCTGGCATCTTTCCCTTTCATTTTTTCTAGCGGTTTGTAGAGCAATAATAACATATCTTGGTTTCTCAAGTTGAGTTGAAGTTGAGTTGAAGACCATACATGATCGGTGTTGGTTGGAAGTGTTGGATATTCGTACATTTCCCAATTCCGAAAGTGAATGTGAATTGGTTTTGATTGTATTTGTTTCAACAATGTAAGTTTATTTAAATCGGATAAGGTAATGTGTGGAACCCTCCACTTCAATTTAAAAATTGAAAGATTTAATTCCTCCTTTTCTTTTGAATAAAAGGTATTCTCATTAGTTCGAGTACGAATTAGGATTAATTCATGTCTTGCATTTGTTATGATCTTTCTATAGTCTTCAGCAAAACCCAATAGAAGTTGAGGAGTTATAGAAAAATTATAATTACCAAATGGAGGTGACATTGTGGATTTTCCACACCATGAAGCATTTTCAAACCTCTTACTTTCATTCTCGGTAAAAGATAAATAATTTTGTAATGATGTTGTAATTCCCAGATTTTTATTACTATCGATTTCCACGCCATTGAGTTCATAATGTATTTCCTCAAATAGAAAAGCCATAGCATTATTAGATAGTTTTCCGGTAGAAGGCACCGTTCCATCTCCCTTTGTTAGGCTTCCTTCTATATAGATGTAGCTTTCACTGGGTAAAATGCACAAGTCCTGATGTTGTATGACAATACGGATTTCATCGCTTGGATTGAAAGACTGAAGAAATGGTGAGTAACTATGGTACTCAAACTTAGATATGCTGTTATCATTTTAATTTAAATCAAATGTAAGAAGATAGGTTTTATTTTCATGTGACAACATAGGTGTTGCCAGTTTTGATATTCGAGTAGAACTTATTGAATGATTACTTTTGATATCTGTTAAATAATTATTATAGATTAACATTACTCTGATTTAGGGGTTAAATGCAATCGCACTGTTATTTTTTCTCCTCTAAAATTAATTAAGTCTCCATCCTAGTCCACAAGTTTTAATGTTATAGAACTTATTCGTTTGACATTCACTGGTAAATAGATGACATTTTTTGGGACTTCTATGATTTTATACCCTACCCCTGTCTCAGGTGAAAATTCATGTATTGTATGCACAGGAGTATTATTAAAATAAGATCCAGTAATGATATTACACTCGACTCGTATTACATTTACCTTATTTATGTCAACAGGTTAATCTGAGAAGTGCGTCTTTTTCTGTTCAAGAACACGTTTACTGAATCCCAATAAATGTCCGATGGTTCTGTCCTTATTGAAATAAATTTTCTCGCTGCAGTGGATCTCACATTCCATTGTGTTATTATTTGCTTCTATTCCAACAAGAATGGTGGAATTTCGCAAAAATAATGCTTCGGATTATATGCTGCAATAGCTTCAATTTCATACGATCCTATAGGAATATCAGTTTCATGTTACCCTACATGAAACAAATTATTACTCTCATCAACATTCGGTATAGAGTTGTATGTTTGAAAATCAATCAATCCACAAACATAGTCTTTTTCCAAGTTCAGAGGTTGAAAATATTCGGCCGATAGAAAAGAAGTTCTCCCGCTCAGTAAAAGTGTCATTGCCATGATGATAATTAAATACACAATGAAAGCATTTGTTTATAAAACTCTTTATTTATTGAAAATAACAATCATATAAAAATCTTAAACATAAATGACCACAATTAAAAGAGTCATAATCTTGATATTTTGTATAATTATAATTAATTTTTTCACCCAAATAGTTAATAATTTCAGTAGGAGGCTGAAGATTTCCAAAGCTATCAAAATATTCAATTTTATTTAATGCACGATTGGGTAGCGAACTTATTAGTTTTTTGGCTGTGGATTTTAATAAAGACCAAGCCCATTTCTATAAAGTTTAAGGTATAAGCCTTGCCCGACTGCAATTGATTCCATTTTTTCGTTATGACGATTTTTCTTTTCCAGGTTCTTCTTAGCAATGCTTATATCACTGACAGCTTTGGCTACTCATGCAACGCCTCCCGTTAAAGCTCCAAGAGCTGAAAGTCCAGCAAACAGCGGAATGAGGAATGGTATTGATCCACCAATTTTCAGTTTTGTTTTTCCTGACTGTTTTCTTATCAGATGATATTGCTATTTTGATTGCTTTTTCCAGGTTAAATGGTATTTTGCGTTTGAGATTATTTCCAATTACTTTCATGATTTTTCTAAAAGAGGGTGGCTTAGCCTTATTATTTGTTTCTGACTTTTTATTTTTCGATCTATTCCTAGGCTTTTTATCATTATTCTTAAAATAAGAAGAAGTTGGTTACCAATCATAAGATTGGTAACCAGTAGTGCGTTGGCTCGCTCAGCTATACTAGCGTCTTTGGATTTAACCCTTTCCCAAGCTTTTTCAGATAAAATTTTATCGGCGATATGTCGATTAGGATGTATTATTAAATTTGGAATAAGAGATATCGTGTTGTTTGCATGCTTGATCAAGCAAGTTAATTCCGGTGTCAGCTCGAACTAAGCGTTTTTGGAGTTTTGTTCCTGGTCCACAGTACTGATAACCAGGTAAGTGTAGGTCAATAGGAAGTTTATTTATTACAGAATTTAGTAAACCTTTTCCTTTCACAATGCTTCGTTGACTGATGTAATTTTTCGAAAAATCAGACATTTTTTTTTTTTAAACAAAAATGATAATGTTTGCATTAGAACGTCTTGAAACGAAATGACACTTTTGAATATAAATTCTGAATTTATAGGAAATTATTTAGTTTTCATCACTATGCGTTTCGTTAAGCAACAATTCCAGCTACCAGTAGAAAATATGGAACTGGCAACAAATATTGAAAGAAAAAAACATGGTAAACTTTTTCCCAATAGTATAAGGACGATTATTACAGGACCCTCAAACTGCGGAAAAACAAATGTCATGATGAGTTTATTACAACATCCCAATGGATTAAAATTAGAAAATAAGTATATATACTCTAACAGCCTTATGCTGTTATTATGCGGAACTTCCTCATCAATCCAAGTAAATATTTCTGGACAACCCGTAGAGATGGTACAGGATTTCCAATATCTTGGGAGTATTGTCTCTACGGGTGGCGGAACTGAACTGGACGTAAACAGCCGAATCAGAAAAGCAAATGCTGCGTTCGGAATGCTGTCCAAAATATGGAGAAACAACTCTTTTAGCTTAAAGACCAAGCTACGACTGTTCCGCTCCAATGTTGAATCCGTTCTGCTTTACGGCTGCAGCACTTGGAAAGTCACTGAAACTGTCACTAGAAAGCTGCAAACCTTCGTTAATAGATGTCTACGAAACATCTTGAGGATTTTCTGGCCCAACCGTATCTCCAATGCCGAACTTCATGCGAGAACGGATCAGGAGCCCATAGACTCCATTATACGAAGAAGAAAGTGGCAGTGGATTGGCCATACGCTTCGAAAAGGCGATCGGTGCATTGCATAGCGCTATGCACTCTTTATAATGCCTCTGAACGCAAAAACCTTATTCATAAACTTATGCAACGTTGAATAGAAGCAACATAAGCTAAACGCGTTTGGAGGTTGTATAGAGCCAACATAAGGGTTGTTTAGTATCGGCATGTCACTTTGACATGCAATAATGTAGATAGATGTTAGGGGGGTGCTTATTTTTGCAATCTTTGAGGTGCTGAAATCTCACATTCATAATATTTTATAAAATTTAATACAGCAATTAATAATGTTGGTTTTGTTAATTTACTGTACATTTTTGTTGGGATATTGTTTGAAAAAATAAAGAATATTTTTTTGTACACTTTATTTTATAGAAGCTGCTTAATAAATTTGCAAAATTTAAAGATTTTCTATCGAATCTTAAAACTTTTGCAAATGCTCGACGGCATGCGTGATTTAAATAAAATTATACAAAGATTCACTTTCATCACTTTCATGGAAAAAAAAAACAAATGAATTTTTAGCATTACAAAATAAGCACCACCCTTTTATTTTTCGCCTCAACAAAAACATCACGATGTGAGTGAATGGAACAATTCATGGAATAAATCAAAAACAGCGTACTTTTTGTTTCAAATATTTTTAATTTTATTTGCGAACACAAAAAAACAACAAAGCAACTGAATAATTATAATAATATTTAAAAAAATTAATAAGAAACCAAAAAGAATCCAATTGCCGGCATAATCACTTCTGTTGATTTTTCACACAGCACACACAGCTGTGTCTCCTTTGTCAGTTTTGAAAGTAAAACGTACTAGATTCTTCCTTTATGGTACTAATTTTGACACAAGCTCATTATAACTATAATGGGTTGAATAATATTTTATGCATAACAATTTATGCAACGTTGTATAGTGGCTACATAAATCCTTATGCAGTGCATAACTATTCATCTGTTCAGCAGATTCTAATGAATACGGCTGTAAATCTCTACATCAGCCAAAGTATGCATTTTTACAAAAAGTAATAAGACCAATACAAAATATGAGATTTTTTACTTTTTCCAATAACTGTGATGTTATCCTACTCGAAGAGGCTAAGCCAAATTCTATATTTATTTTTGACGACGTTGCCTGCGAAAAACAAAATACAATCAGAGTATACTTCAGTATGGGCCGACATCATCACATCAATAGTTTTTATTTGTGCCAGACGTATACGAGAATACCCAAACACCTAATTCGAGAAAATGCGAACTTTCTCATCATTTTCAGACAGGATGATATGAATTTAAAACACATATATAATAATCATGTTAATATATGAAATTTAATACATTTCAAAGGGTATGTGCAGATTGCTTGAATACAAATTACGGTTTCATGGTTATTGACAAGGAAAGTTCTTTGAATGAAGGTCGTTATAGAAAAGGCTTTGACTGCTTTCTCAAGTTATAAAACAGATATCACTTTTTAATTTCATAGCATATGTAAGTAAGTAGTAGTAGTAGGCACGGGAACCAATTTTTTGTCAATTCAGCAATATTTGTTTACAGAGGACAAATGAAGTTCGTGGTGGCACGCGGCGGTGGTGTCGGTGTGTTTTGATGTTGGTGGCGGCGGCGTCGGCTGATGTTGTGTGTTTGGATAACTGAGTATCGTTGGAGATGGTGAAGCTGGTGAGGTTATTGTTTTGCTTGGGAGATGTGGATAATAAAAAATGATTTGGACTGTAGGGCGATTCAGACAGCAGCGATCGTGTTAATTACTTTTGTTTTTATTGATGGTTGCTCGATTTGTGTGCTGTTGAAGAAAATGGAAAATATGGAATCGTCGTCGTTGTTGTCATAGAGTCGGTGGTGTCTGTGGCTGTTGATGTTGGTGGCGTCCGGGGGCAGTCGGGGGACATGGGTGATGTTGTGTGTTTGGATAACTGAGTATGGTTGGAGATGGTGGTATGTGGTGAGGTTCTTGTTTCGATTGTGAGATGTGGAAAATAAAAACTGATTTGCACTGTAGGGGCAACTCAGTCAGCAGCGATCGTCTTAATTACTTTTGTTTTTATTGATGGAATCGTCTTCGTTGTCATAATGGTTGGCGTCGTTGGGGTCTATGAAGAGTGATGCTGTTATCTGTATATTTATGTTAAGGGAATGGTCAGACGTTTAGTCTGGGGGACAAGGGTGATAATGTGATATGTGAGGGTGGATTGTTTGGGAATATCTAGCTTTCCCCACTTCAAGTTCAATAAGAGCTAGTTAGTATCATTGTTAATTTTGCCGTGATCAGAAAAATTTAAAACTCTTAAAAAAAAAAAATGAATTCATCGTTTATAAATAAGCTTAACAATTTGGGGATGGTTAAACCATTGAAAAATCTTAATGAACTTCACCCCACAACCTATACAATTCATAGTGCAATGAGAGTACAAACAAAGTACGGGAGCAGAATACTCCTGGAGTTCGAATCTTCGAAGGTGGTTTTAACGTCTAATTTTGACGCCCTCTCAAACGATGAAGTGGCGCAGTTTCCTGTATATTTGATGAAGGTATCCAAATCATCAAATTCATGGAAGTCAGTGGATATTGAATTCCTTTCCCCAGTAGAAGAAAAGGTAAAAAAAAGCATTTATGTAAAAACAAATATTAATAATTTGATTGTGTCTTATTTAATAGGAATTTCAGGTAATTTCTACGAGTGAGACCATAGTGAAGCGGTTCAACTTAAAGGCCAACAAAATTGCGTTTAAAATAAAACCAATTCCTGAGGGAGCTGAACCAACAAATTGGGTGAGAAATGGGGTTAACGAGACATTTAAATTTGCATTTCAGGGGTTGCGGGCTATGGATAAGGTAAGCGTGACCTTTTATGGCAAACGATTTTCCAAGGAGAGTGGAAGTGGTCGGATCAACTTCAAGAACGCCTCAGAGTTTAAGGCAGCCGATCTTTGGGATATTATCGAAAGAATATTCCAAAGCAACTCTGAAGGCTTTAGTACGGATACCTTTGAATTTACCGTGACATCTATACAACTACCATTTGGCAGCGGAAATCGTCCTAAGGAATCCCACTACAACTCATATGACGAGGAATGTTTGAAAAGGCGTGGAATAATATCCATCAAAAATAAGGACAACATGTGCTTACCTCGTGCCTTAGTAGTGGCTATAGCCTATGCGGATAAGTTGGACAGTGCTAAGAAAATAAGAAATGACGTAGGCAAACTTCAGACACAAAAAGCAGTGCAATTGGTTAGCGATGCTCAGGTCATTGTTCCAATCGATGGATGCAGTATAGAGGAGTTAAGAGCATTTCAGAATTATCTTAAATCTTATAAGATAACTGTCTATGAATATGCTTCAAAGGGAAAAACGGTTATTTTCGAAGGAATGGAAACAGCGGACAAAAGAATAAATTTATTGCATCATAAAAATCATTTCAATGCTATTATTTCATTGATTGCTGCCTTTTGTTGTTCCTACTACTGTGAGGACTGCCATATCCCATACAATGACTTAAGGTATCATAGATGTTTTAAATCATGCCCACAATGCCAAACAACACCAGCTTGTAGGACCAATTCTAATGAGATTCTTTGTGGAGATTGCAATCGGAACTTTCGAGGAAATATATGTTTCGACTTTCACAAATCTTCCAGTTCAGGAAAACAATATGTATGTGAGAAAGTAAGGCGATGTACTAAATGCTTGAAAATAGTGGGTAACAGAGAACACTTCTGTGGAGAATACTTTTGCCAGATATGTGAAATATACGTAGCAGCAAACCACCAATGCTACATATTACCCGATAGAAGGACTCCAAAGCTTAAAAATCATCTGTACATTTTTTTACGATTTTGAGAGTCGTCAGGAAAGAGAAGTAAGATCGGAATCAAGTGACACCACAACTTTAATACATGAACCGGATCTATGTGTTTTTCCACAAAGATGTGACGCATGTATCGACGTTGAAAACTTACATTTTTGCCAAAAATGTAAATTTCGAAATCATGTTTCAACAAGCAATATTGTATTGAGTTTTATAGACTACATCTTGAAAATCCGACAAGTGTTTAAAAATGTCACTGTTATTGCACACAACGGACAGGCTTATGATCACCAATTCCTTTTAAACCATGTCATCGAAAATACCAACTTAAAGCCAGAATTGATTATGCGGGGATCCAAAATTATTTTGATGAAAATTGGTAATGTGAAGTTTATTGACTCACTTAATTACTTCCCAATGGCGTTATCAAAATTACCAAAGGCTTTCGATTTGGGACCAGAATTTAAGAAGGGTTATTTCCCACACTTCTATAACACATCAAAGAATTCATCATACGTGGGAAATATTATGGGGCCGACACAATGAAATCAGCTGAGCGTGAGGAATTTTTAATTTGGTATGAAGAGCATAAAGATGATGAATTTGAAATGGAACGTGATCTGATAGCATATTGTACTAGTGATGTTAAAATCTTGACTGACACCTGTTTGAAATTTCGGAATTTTTTTCTTGTTCAGTGCAATATTGAACCATTCTGGAGGGCCACAACAATAGCATCCGCTTGCAATCTCGTGTTCAGACGTAACTTCCTAAAAGAAAACATAATTACAATTATACCTAACAATTATACCTATAGAAATGTTGATAATCAATCAAAAGGAGCTCTTAAATGGTTGATTTGGGAATCAAAAAAGAGAGGCATTCATATTGTTCACGCAGCTAATGGAAAAGAAGCAGTTATCGGCGGGATAAAAGTTGATGGGTTCTGTGAGGAAACTGGGCAAATATTTGAATTTCATGGTTGTGTTATGTTTATTTCGTTTGAATAAAAGACCGTCGTCGTTGAGGTTGTAAATTTGACTCCTCGAGTTTCAAGAGACGACGGTCTTTTATTCAAACGAAATAAACATAACATTGGCGCGGCCGGTTCGCAAACCGATAATAAAAATAAAAAAAAAGTTTCTAATAAATAAAACGCGGGTGTAGATATTAAAAACATCTTTTAATAAAAATATGTATATAAAAAGAACGAGTGCTAAGATATAAATACATACATATACTTAGATACATTGTACGATTCAATAACAGAAAACGCGATTGAAACAGAAGACGCAGTGAACAGAAGACTTTTTATATTAAAAAAAAAAAAAATAAACAACTGGAAATACAATCCATCAAAAGAAAGAGGTAAGTATAAACTTGATTTCAATTTTTTTTTCTCCGATAAATTCATATTTACATACATATGTATATATGTTATTCCTTTCAAGAAATTTTATTAATTATTATTATTTGCCTGGGTTTTGCCTGTTTACATTTTTTTTATATTTTGTATAATTACATACATTATATAGGTACAAGGTAATTTTTGTTATACCTACCTGTTTCCATTTTATTATTTTAATTGTTTGACTTGGTTTCGTCTGTTGGCGTAGGCTAAGTCTTTGGCTCCAATTTTTTTTTGTGGTATTTTTTTTTAGTTCATTGTTAACCACAGCAAAAAAAAAAACAAACAAAATAGATACTAAATAGCGTGATAGTTTTATGGGAACAGGCGAAAGGTCTAATCTTCAATTGACAGAAGAAATACAACAATTGAAAAAACAAATTAAAGACCAGGGTGAAGAAATACAAAATTTCAACCACCACCTGTTGCGTGAACTTAAAGCTATCACAACCAGGGAAGTGTACTTCCTTATTTAGTCCCAGTTAAGTTTGCAGTGGGGTAAATTTAGGAGGCTTGAGACTACGGACTCAATACTAACTGAGTATTCAGAGGCAGTGCAAAGGCTCCAGGATAAAAAGGAAAGAGAAATCTAGGAGCTAAGAGCTGAACTGAATAATATTCAAAAGATTAGACTGAGTTTTGACCGTAGTCAGCTTGAAGCTGAAAACGTAAACGAGCAGGCCGAACAAGGAATTTCGAGATTAAACTTCGAAATCGAAATTCTACGGTCTAACCTCAAGAAAGCAAACAGTGAGCTTAAAGCTTCATTAAAAACTGAGAAGAAAAAGGAGATCAAGCTAGGGAAGTTGCGCGGTTTGGAAGTAAAATATATAGCCAAGATAGAGGGTTTGGAAAAAAAAGTAACTAACCAAAATAAAAAAATTGGTTCGTTGGAATTCCCGAAGGTTTTAGAAACGGTTGAAGACAACTCCAAGGCAATCATGTCTCACGACAAAATTGCTAAGATTGTCGCCCCTTCCCACAGTTCTCTGGAGCAAGAACTCCCAACTTGTCGGGACAAGTTTACGAATTTCTGAATGCGTGCTCTTTGGGACTGAAATGTATTGACACCCCAAATGAACAAATTTACTTGTCAATATTATCGACAAGATTGGTAGGAGATGCTTTTGAGCTGATAAGGGCAAACAAACCTGGTTCCTTAAAAGAATTTGAAACTCTTATAAAAGGCACACATCTTACTGCAAGAAAGTTAGGTAGTGTGACTAACGAAATACGACAGTCGCACCAACTAACGACAGAAGATATTCATGCTTTTGCTAGACGTCTGACAGGTCTCCAGACAAAGGCAAACGACATTATTGACGCAAGCTATCAGAATTCTGATTCTGTAGCTCTCAAACGGGAACTGAAGAACTCGGTTGTCACCAGTTTCAAGATGGGGCTACTGGATTCAGCTTTGCGTCAATTTATGCTAACTGTCAGTGGGAATGATTTGCAGATACTGGCAGACACGGCACTTAAAACATCTCATCTTCTTTACCCCCAACACTTCAATAACCCGTCTATGTTTTAAAGTACCCAACCTCCTAGCCAATCATTTGCGATTAACCAAATGAGTTACAGCGCACCACAACCACAGCAACATCAACAACTTCCCCAAACTAACCCTTTTTGGAATGCCTCTGCAGCCGTAACCCAAGTTCAGCAGGCAGGTAATTATCCTGTTAAAGTGACATCGTCAGAGATAATAAAGTGTGGTTTTTGCAACAAATCGAACCACACATATGCAGATTGCAGAATAAGGAAGAACACTCCATACTGTGAATCCTGCCAAGCACATGGCCATGCCCAGGGAACATGTCCTAAAGCTCAAGTTTTTCTCACAGCGCAAAACCACGAACATCTAGGCCTAAATGTGATTGGTGTTCAAGGGTAGGCCACTCCGAAGATGATTGCTACAGTAAGAGAAACTACCTAGCAAAGAAAGGGGAGGGAAACGGAAAGGGGGCCAGCCAGAACAACTGAGCTGCGCCCCAAAAGTTCCTAAAGCAATACAAACTGCTGTCAGTCCATCCATTAAAAACTTATTTCCCCACATCCTAGTTCAAATTATACAAATGTCAAAAGTGAACCAAATCCATCCATTTCCCCAAAATCAAAAGATAAAAATTCCCAAAATAAAAATTCTAGGAAAAAAAGCGAGCGGTTTCCCGATAAACTTTTTACTTCAAAAAATAGAATTGAAAACAAAATTCAACCAGTTCGAAAAAAAAGTGGTCTACCAAAAACTCCTAGTAAAACTTTACAGTACAAGTTTATGAGCCTAGCCCTGTATCTTATAAATTTATTCATTATAGGATACTATTTTGTTTATCAATTTTCTTCAGCAACCTGCAAGAATTTCATTAAATAAAAAATCGATATAAAGAGGAATAGACTCTTCTTGTTAAAAAAACCGAGTAACAATGATGTTTTTATTGACCTAGCTATGCCAAAGGCAATATAAGGTAAGATAACTGAATTAGTTGACACAGGTGCAGACACTAGCCTTCTGAAGCGGAGTGTTCTGAAAAAGAACACGAAGATATCCTCAAAGAAGATAAGAAATTTGGGTGGAGCATTTGGTGGGAATAGCACCACATTAGGGACAATTCAATCCAATAAATGTTTAGGAAATAATTATTATTTAAGATGGCATACCCGCAGATGGTATTATAGGCAGAGACATACTCTGGAACCGTACGACAATTGACTCCGTAGCCAAAACGATAAAGTTTTTGGACAAAAACAAGAAGTTGATTTCAGAGTGCTCATTAAAATACCCATCTATGCCAAACAAAAATATAAATTGGACTAAGCAATCCAAATCCAAAGAGATAGAACCCCGAACTCAGACTATTGTGAAGCTGAAAGTAAATACTGGATCACGTGACATTCTTGTTCAAAGTGAAGAATTAAAACCAGGAATTTATCTGGCTAACACAATATCGAGGGTAAAGGAGGGGCATCTATTTATATCCATAATCAATTCTACTGACAAACCTTTTACTTTACCCATACAAAAATGCAATTTTTTGTGCAAAGAGGTCGTCTATTTAGGTCATATTTGTTCTGAAAACGGTGCAATACCAGATCCTTCGAAAACGAGTTGCGTGACAAATTTCCCAGTCCCGAAAAACATAAAAGAAGTTCAATCCTTTTTAGGATTCGCAAGGTACTACCGAAAGTTTATAGCTAACTTTATACCCCAAGAAGGTGTAGGAGAGCAATGCCTGGCAGTCACACGAGCACAAGCACGTAAAAACGTCCCCGACACTTCTCACGTAACTTCAAAAAACGTCCCCGACACTTCTGACGTAATCCCAATCTATCGAGTTCCTAACAGATCGAGAAGACATTGAAACAATCTTAAAAGATTTTCATAATTCGGCACTCGGTGGGTACCAGGGTAGAAAAAAAAACATTGGCACGCATAAAGCAAGAGTACAAGTGGAAGGGCATGGCAAAAGATGTTAAGGACTTCGTCAAAAAATGTCCACAGTGCCAACAAAAATAAGTGTTCTCCTGCCAACAAAATGCCTATGGTGATAACTGACACTCCAAGTTTACCTTTTGATAAGGTATATATGGATATTGTGTGTGGTCTTCCTGTTTCACACTCGGGAAACAGATATATTTTAACTTTCCAGGACGATTTGACCAAATTGATGGATGGCGCAGCTCTACCTGATATGGAAGCTTCGACTGTGACTCGAGTGTTTTACGAACAAATCGTGACAAGGTATCGAATTCCAAAAGTACTAGTCACGGACAATGGTGCTAACTTCACGTCTAACATTTTTTCGCAAACATGCAAGTTACTAGGCGTGAAGAAACTCCACACCACAGCATATCACCCTCAAGCAAATGGTTCATTGGAGAGAAGTCATCGGCCCCTAGCCGAATATTTGAGATCATTTGTGGCAAATGACGAAAGAAACTGGGACCAGTGGTTAAGACAAGCCATGCATGTCCATAACAACTCAGTCCACCCTCAACACAATTGACTCCTCTGAATGCTCTTTTTGGTTTTAAGTTCGAAATGCCAACTAACTTGAGTAGAAAGCCCACTCCATTGTACAACGTAGATGACTATAATGTACAGCTTAAACATCAGCTTGGAGTGGCCCACAAGTTAGCTAATGAGAATCTTAAGAAAGCTAAGATCAAATCAAAAGATTGCTATGACAAGGGAGCAAAAGACATTACTTTTAGGGACGGACAAAAGGTTCTGTTAGAGAACCCCGCAAGGAAAAACAAGTTTTCTGCTATATGGTTAGGTCCTTTTGATGTCGTATCACCAAGCAATAATGTCAACACGAGAATCAAAATGGGCAACAGGATTAAAAGAGTACATAACAATCAACTCAAAAGTATGTTTATGTGTTAAAAAAGTACGTTTTAGATCGAGTAAAATTGAAAACAACATTGCCAACAGGGACACAGAGAACCCCCTCCTGCAATTTTGTTTTCTATGGTTTAACTTACAAAATTTAATAAATGTTTTAAGCAAAGTAATCAACATTTTCTCTTATTTCAGATTACCCAGATGTCTTATTAATTTTTTGACATTAAATAGTATAATTTCAATTTTAAATACTACTAGTTGTATTATATTATAGTACCCTATTAATTAAACTAAATCAAAGTCAATATATATACAATATTATATTACATTAAATAATATTCCAAGAGATATCTACATAAAAAACAAAAAAAAAAAATGATTATGTTAGAAAAAATATTTTTATCAATAATTGTTTGTCTCGCGGCAAATGTCATTTTCATCGAGGGAAAAAGTTCTCCGCCACCACATCCACCTTTTAAATTTCAAGAGCTATCTCCATCCCCCGCGATATTCGAGAGAGTTGGGAAAGCACTATTCTACAAGAATACCTGGACGATCTTCACAAAGATGACCCCTATGGATCCTACTATAGTGTTGAATTTTACGGACATATGTGACGGTGAAGTTATTAAACTGTGTTCAACCCTTAGCTCAGACACTTTCCGACAGTCCTGTGATTTGATGACTCACCAATAATTTGCGACTTAACAACATACATCTGCAACACGTTTTTGCTCATCACCAAAACAAACAGGCATTAGACGTAATTGGCCACTTAACCGAATGGGCTTTCGGTACCATGGACAGCGAGGATTCGGGTACTATTTACAAGCAGCTGCGAATTATGAGAGGAAACGACAAACAAACTCTTGACCTGATTCGGAAACAGATCACGGTGATGAACTCAAACTTTGATAGGTTGAACAAACCGGTGGAAAAGGTTATGATGGAGGTTGAACAAATAGCGAGTAACCTCAACAACATAAGTGCAGAATTCAATCAGTTTACTGGACCCACAAACAATGAAATCGTTTCTCTTCAAATTAAAACTAGAATAAACGAGTTAATTGTATTCATTATTGCCAAACTTCTTGAAATACAAAACCGACAGATGACAGAACTATCGATTGTTAATGATCTTTTCCAACAAAAGCTACATCCGTTCATCTTTGACACTAGTAATCTTGCAGAGATACTAGATAAAATAAAACGTGTATCGAAGTCTAAGATGGTTTTCCAAGATCTGTCTACATATAATGAGAAGGATTCGATCATCATTAAGGTATCAATCCCATTGCCAGAAATAAACCTGTTCGACATCCGGAAAATTTACCCTATTCCCACAAGACTGAATTCCAAATGGGATCTCCTTCTGGAAGTGAATACCGAATTCATTGCTGAAAACCAGGGGCTGTATGTTGATATGTCAAAAGAAGAGTTTGGAAGATGTATTTATGTTAGTTTCAATTCTACAAGTTCGGTTAAAATTTGCAAACACAGCAGACCGATACATACCAGTGGCAGCATAGAGTTGGTAGTGGAACTACTTCAGCATGCAACAACGTCATCGGAAAATTGCAATTATATCGCTATACCAACCAGAAAAGGAGCAATCATAAAGATGTCTACGTCAAACCAATGGCTTCTAACACTAAGAGACCCTTTAGTACTAAATTTCAACTGCGATGGTACACACTACGCACCAACTTTAAATAATCTTGGGATCCTTAAGATACAAAAATCGTGTGATGTGAGCACCAAGGAACTTCGCATACCATTCGAAGAAGTATTGGAGACGGGCTTGGAAATACAGCAGCTAAAACTCAATCACACTGATTTGATTGAAGCCCTAAGAATAAGGCACAAAAGTGCACCAATGGATGTCCCTTATTAGCTACCACCCCTCAGGACTGGGAACCACGCCGATATGATATCAACGCTTTCAGAAGGGAAGAAAGCACTGAACTAGTTGGAACAGGAAGCCGATCTTGTGGAAGCCAGTAGGAAAGCAAATGATCAATCAGCTGAGTTACTAATCCATCGATATTCTATGATATCAATCAGCAGTATTATATTAGCTGCAATTATAATCGTCATGGTTATAAAACGTTTTTGTCCAAGAGAAATGCCCAACGTTGGTGTAACGCCACCAATTTTCATAACTCGCCTATCGTACACGAAGAACCCAAGGCGACAATGGAGTTTGAGCTCAGAGAGACCCCCAGTCAAAGAAAAAGGGAGGCACCTGCTGTTCCAAATCAGCGTTTCAACAGCAGTGTCACATTTGCCCGTGTTTGACATTTGCCGGAGGTTAACAAAAATTTATTAATTAACAAAAAAAAAAAATGTATTAAATTGTCACAAAAATTATTATTAATTAAGGCATTGTAAGAAAGTTAATTTAAAATTAATAAAAAAAAAAAAAATATTGTATAAGAAAAACAAACATTTTCGTTTACATAAACTTTTCAATGTAATAACAAAAAATATTATTGTATAAGAAAAACAAACATTTTTGTTTACATACATTTTTCAATGTAATAACAAAAAAATATCATTGTATAAGAAAAACAAACATTTTCGTTTATATATATTTTTCATAAATAAGAAAATCAATATTTTCTTTTACCTATTTAAATTTGTCAAAACGAATATTATTTAAATTTAGAATATAAACGATAAATCCAGTTTCTGGAGACCTGGCTTAAACTTCCTAAGGGGGAGGGATGTTGTGCTCGAAATACATCCCACCTTAGAAAGGCATGACCCACTGAGTCACAACTGTTGTCAACATACCTCAACTTATGAAATAGGTATTCATCGTCAACAGTAGTTTCGCGTTACACTTAATGTGACGCAATGAGTCAGTGGGACACAATTAAAAACCTAACTTCCAGAATGCATCTCAGTAGGTCAAAGCTGAGTAATGCATTTCGGAAGTAACTTGAAGTAAGTTTCAGGTAGGTCTCTTGAAACTCGAGGAGTGAAATTTACAACCTCAACGACGACGGTCTTTTATTCAAACGAAATAAACATAACAGTTGTTATTATCATGGACATCCTGTATGTCAAAGTTATAAACGAGATGAACCTTTATCTGTTGATACATATGACACTTTAAATCGAGGACATGAAAGAACAATAGCTAAAACACAGCGTTTAGTCCTTCAAATATGATGTTATCGAAATATAGGAATGCGATTTTCAAAAGCAAATGTCGCTGTTGAATGAAACCCATCATGAATTCTTGAACAATCATTATCTTATCGACAAATTACCACTTGATCCTAGAGATGCATTTTATGTTGGCCGAATTGGTAACATCTTTAGCTGTTATAAATGCAAGGAAGGGGAGAAGATAAAATATATTGATGTTTGTTCTCTATATTCTTGGGTGTGTAAGTACGGAAAATTCCCCATCGGACATCCAAAAGTTCATACTGATTCTACCATTTGTTCAAGCTTAAATCTTGAAAACATCACTGGAATAATTAAGTGTAGAATATTACCTACAGATAAATTATTTCATCCTGTACTACCAATGAAGCAAAACAACAAACTGATGTTCACGCTGTGTAGAAAATGTAGTGAAAAAGTGTCCAATTATGATGAGATTTGTCCCCACTCAAAAAATGATAGAGCAATTAGTGGAACATGGGTTATTGAAGAAGTAAGGAAAGCCATGATAAAAGGCTACAAACTTTGCAGTATGAAACAAATTCGGACAAAACGGGGTTATTTATTACTATGATGGATACATTCTTGAAAATCAAACAAGAAGCATCAGGATGGCCTTCAACCTGTACATCGGAAGAGGAAAAGAAATAATATATATCAGATTTTCTGAAAAACGAAAATATTCTGCTTGACTATTCAGAAATAAGCAAAAATGAGGGCAAGAGATCGTTAGCTAAACTCATATTTCGGGGAAAATTTGGCCAAAGAGAAAATCAACATAGCAGAATTTGCGAGTGGCGGACCTAATAATTATGCCTACATAGTCTTTTTTACCAATGATAACGCGGAAAAAGTCATATGTAAGGTAAAAGGAATATGCCTAAATTATTCAACCTCGAAAAAGGTACATTTTGAGGCAATAAAAGAAGCTGTTCTAAATGCCGATTCCGACAACGATATACAGATTATATCCGAAAATATTCGAACTCGGGATCATCAAGTGGTTACAAAAACGGAGTGTAAAACATACAGATCTAGATCGGAAAAACGCCAATTTCTTGCTGATCATAGCTCTCTTCCCTTCGGATTTTATCGCCAAAACAACCCTTTACTACATCCGTTCTCTCCTATATCAATAATTCGCTTCATTCATTTGCTCTTACTGTAAATAAAATATCCAAACATGAAATAAAAATTGTTTATTTGTTTATTTATTTGAAGTTTTTACATAATCACACAAAACATTTGAGTATAGCAATAGATTTGTACATTAAAAATCATTTCTTTTGATTAGATTCATTAATGAACTTATGTAAAAGATACACATTTTGGGGGGCGCAACATTTTCCGTGACTCTGACATTTTATTTGATTGGGATAAATATTTCTAAGTTCTTTTAAATTTGGGCAGCTGAAAATATCTTCTAAGTTAATGACTTCTAAATTTTCATTATTTATTAATTCTCTAAGCCAATGCGCTTTTTCAGTTCCCTTAACATAAACAATGCCATTTTGGAGATTTTTTCGAAGAAATTCCTTTACTTCAGCAAATTTTGTAAGTCCACCATTCCAGGTTAAACCATGATAATTTTCAAACAGCCAACAGCTTGTTTTATAAATGATGCAGACATATGACCTAATTCAAAAGGAGTTGTAACAATAAAATGATGATGATGGTCATCATGAAATACGGCCACTTCTTTAACGATGAAGTTGTTGTTAAATCCTCCGTACCCTTGAAAATCCATAACATAAGTATTCATGATTCAGATATGTTCTCGTCAAACTCACTTCTTCTACTGGTTAGTTTTCACCGTGAAATTCAATTTAAGTGCGCTTAGTAACTTCTCCAGTTACTGGATTATATTCACTTATACGAGCATAAAGAATTAGACAATATGCAGTTGTTAAAGGTGGAACTGAAACTGATGTTTTGAGTTCAATTTTCACATCCACAGGTCCGGTTTTAAAAGATTCATTCTGGCGGGAACAATCAATTACTATCATTGGGGCGATATCTTTTAACTCTTGTCTTGAGAAGAGCGGTAGTGATTGTTTCTGATAATATGATTCTTGAAATTTACTGTACATTTCATATCGACCTAGATTATATTTTAGATTCAAATCTTCACGAGGATAGGATTCAGAGTTTAAATGTACTTTTACATTGCTTACATAACAGTGATCGAATTTGCTGGCATCTTTCCCTTTCATTTTTTCTAGCGGTTTGTAGAGCAATAATAACATATCTTGGTTTCTCAAGTTGAGTTGAAGTTGAGTTGAAGACCATACATGATCGGTGTTGGTTTTGAAGTGTTGGATATTCGTACATTTCCCAATTCCGAAAGTGAATGTGAATTGGTTTTGATTGTATTTGTTTCAACAATGTAAGTTTATTTGAATCGGATAAGGTAATGTGTGGAACCCTCCACTTCACTTTAAAAATTGAAAGATTTAATTCCTCCTTTTCTTTTGAATAATAGGTATTCTCATTAGTTCGAGTACGAATTAGGATTAATTCATGTCTTGCATTTGTTATGATCTTTCTATAGTCTTCAGCAAAACCCAATAGATATTGAGGAGTTATAGAAAAATTATAATTACTAAATGGAGGTGACATTGTGGATTTTCCACACCATGAAGCATTTTCAAACCTCTTACTTTCATTCTCGGTAAAAGATAAATAATTTTGTAATCATGTTGTAATTCCCAGATTTGTATTACTATCGATTTCCACGCCATTGAGTTCATAATGTATTTCCTCAAATAGAAAAGCCATAGCATTATTAGATAGTTTTCCGGTAGAAGGCACCGTTCCATCTCCCTTTGTTAGGCTTCCTTCTATATAGATGTAGCTTTCACTGGGTAAAATGCACAAGTCCTGATAATGTATGACAATACGGATTTCATCGCTTGGATTGAAAGACTGAAGAAATGGTGAGTAACTATGGTACTCAAACTTAGATATGCTGTTATCATAGTTTGGTCCATGAGTAATATCCAATATATCGTTCATGTTATTTTTATTTTAATTTAAATCAAATGTAAGAAGATAGGTTTCATTTTCATGTGACAACATAGGTGTTGCCAGTTTTGATATTCGAGTAGAACTAATTGAATGATTACTTTTGATATCTGTTAAATAATTATTATAGATTAACATTATTCTGATTTAGGGGTTAAATGCAATCGCACTGTTATTTTTTCTCCTCTAAAATTAATTAAGTCTCCGTCCTAGTCCACAAGTTTTAATGTTATAGAACTTATTCGTTTGACATTCACTGGTAAATAGATGACATTTTTTGGGACTTCTATGATTTTATACCCTACCCCTGTCTCAGGTGAAAATTCATGTATTGTATGCACAGGAGTATTATTAAAATAAGATCCAGTAATGATATTACACTCGACTCGTATTACATTTACCTTATTTATGTCAACAGGTTAATCTGAGAAGTGCGTCTTTTTCTGTTCAAGAACACGTTTACTGAATCCCAATAAATGTCCGATGGTTCTGTCCTTATTGAAATAAATTTTCTCGCTGCAGTGGATCTCACATTCCATTGTGTTATTATTTGCTTCTATTCCAACAAGAATGGTGGAATTTCGCAAAGATAATTCTTCGGATTATATGCTGCAATAGCTTCAATTTCATACGATGCTATAGGAATTTCAATTTCATGTTACCCTACATGAAACAAATTATTACTCTCATCAACATTCGGTATAGAGTTGTATGTTTGAAAATCAATCAATCCACAAACATAGTCATTTTCCAAGTTCAGAAGTGGAAAATATTCGGCCGATAGAAGAGAAGTTCTCCCGCTCAGTAAAAGTGTCATTGCCATGATGATAATTTAATACACAATGAAAGCATTTATTTATAAAACTCTTTATTTATTGAAAATAACAATCATATAAAAATCTTAAACATAAATGACCACAATTAAAAGAGTCATAATCTTGATATTTTGTATAATTATAATTAATTTTTTCACCCAAATAGTAAATAATTTCAGTAGGAGGCTGAAGATTTCCAAAGCTATCAAAATATTCAATTTTATTTAATGCACGATTGGGCAGCGAATTTATTAGTTTTTTGGTTGTGGATTTTAATAGAGACCAAGCCCATTTCTATAAAGTTCCAGGTTCTTCTTAGCAATGCTTATATCACTGACAGCTTTGGCTACTCATGCAACGCCTCCCGTTAAAGCTCCAAGAGCTGAAAGTCCAGTAAACAGCGGAATGAGGAATGGTATTGCTCCACCAATTTTCGGTACTGTTTTTCCTGA
Source organism: Melangyna quadrimaculata (assembly GCA_949320155.1). Classification (NCBI taxonomy): domain Eukaryota; kingdom Metazoa; phylum Arthropoda; class Insecta; order Diptera; family Syrphidae; genus Melangyna; species Melangyna quadrimaculata. Next base: position 248,778,301 of record OX439483.1, on the reverse strand, counting down.
CTGTTTCCTTATCAGATGATATTGCTATTTTGATTGCTTTTTCCAGGTTAAATGGTATTTTGCGTTTGAGATTATTTCCAATTACTTTCATGATTTTTCTAAAAGAGGGTGGCTTAGCCTTATTATTTGTTTCGGACTTTTTATTTTTCGATCTATTCCTAGGCTTTTTATCATTATTCTTAAGATAAGAAGAAGTTGGTTACCAATCATAAGATTGGTAACCAGTAGTGCGTTGGCTCGCTCAGCTATACTAGCGTCTTTGGATTTAACCCTTTCCCAAGCTTTTTCAGATCAAATTTTATCGGCGATATGTCGATCAGGATGTATTATTAAATTTGGAATAAGAGATATCGTGTTGTTTGCATGCTTGATCAAGCAAGTTAATTCCGGTGACACCTCGAACTAAGCGTTTTTGGAGTTTTGTTCCTGGTCCACAGTACTGATAACCAGGTAAGTGTAGGTCAATAGGAAGTTTATTTATTACAGAATTTAGTAAACCTTTTCTTTTCACAATGCTTCGTTGACTGATGTAATTTTTCGAAAAATCAGACATTTTTTTTTTTTAAACAAAAATGATAATGTTTGCATTAGAACGTCTTGAAACGAAATGACACTTTTGAATATAAATTCTGAATTTATAGGAAATTATTTAGTTTGCATCACTATGCGTTTCGTTAAGCAACAATTCCAGCTACCAGTAGAAAATATGGAACTGGCAACAAATATTGAAAGAAAAAAACATGGTAAAATTTTTCCCAATAGTATAAGGACGATTATTACAGGACCCTCAAACTGCGGAAAAACAATTGTCATGATGAGTTTATTACAACATCCCAATGGATTAAAATTAGAAAATAAGTATATATACTCTAACAGCCGTATTCATTAGAATCCGCTGAACAGATGAATAGTTATGCACTGCATAAGAATTTATGGAGCCACTATACAACGTTGCATAAATTGTTATGCATAAAATATTTTTCATCCCATCAGTGGCGGACTAAGAGGCCGGGACACCCGGGGCGGTAAAGCAAGCTTACACCCCTTGAAAAATTTAAGAAAAAAACACGAACAAAGATTTTATTTAAAGGTGCTTACGAGCTTTTATTAAACTGAATGTTTCGATTATATCATTAAAATCTATATGTTTTGTGTGCTCCGTTTCGATTGAAAGTATAGCCAAATTAGTCAACCTATTTTGGCTCATCGTTGATCTTAGATAAGTCTTTATTAATTTTAATTTGGAAAAGCTTCGTTCACAGGATGCCACTGAGACGCAAATTGTTAAATAAATTCTCATCGCCAATGACAGACTCGGTAAAGAGTCTGAAAAATCCCACTTAACAATGAAGCTTAAAAATTCAAAGGCTGTCCAAATTTCTGCATCTTTTAAATTTATCTTTGAAGCTACCATGTGACGCCAAATTCGCTGGATTTCCAATATGACACTGTTGTCTGTAAGTTCTGTAAATGTCGAGGTAAGCATTGGAACCACAGCCCGCAGTTCTTCTTCCGTTCCATACAGCAATATTTTCGGTTGAAGAGCTGAGAAAACTGACGCAATATCTTCCATGGCCTTAGATCGATGCACAAGTTCAGTATAAAATGTATCCTGACATTCTAGCATGGCTCTTCGTATTTCCTCTTCCAACGTCAAACCAGCATCTTGAGCCTTTTCGCCTGGCATTATTTTCTTCTTTTTTCTTCTTCCCCGCCTTTCAATTGAAATTTCTAGCTCGGTGCATTGTTCTTTTGCGTATATTACGGCCTTTTTCACGGATTCATCACGGTGTTCACGAAGAAAACTCGCTAGTGCCTTAAGTTTTATTACACTTTTTTCTAGAGTGAGCCCGGATTTTTGCAAGTATTTCTGTGCTGAATCAACTTCTTCCAAAATATCGAACCAGAATGAAAGATAACATAAAAACGTAAAGTCGCATACAGCAGATAAGAGTATGGTTGCAGCACCTCTTGTATCTAAATTTTCCTTTTCAGGATCACAAAGGAGTTCAAGAGTTGAAACTATCTTTACAAAATTTTCCTTCAATGGCTTAACAGCCTCGTGATGAGCGCTCCATCTAGTGTCTACAAGTCGCTTGACTGACACACCTACATTTCTTATGAGAATATCCCAACGATGCGTAGATGCTGAGAAAAATGTGTAAAGTCTTTCCACTGTCCCAAAAAACGTTGTACTTGAAGGAGTGCTTCCCAAAGAGTGAACTCCACAAAGGTTTAAAGAATGGTTTGCACATGGCGTAAACAAAGCTTTTAGATTAATTTGCCGAATTAATTTTTGAACTCCTCCATGAATACCCGCCATAGTCGCAGCATTATCATATCCCTGAGCCCGACAAAGATTAATGTCAAGACTATCTTCATTGAGTTGCTTTAAGATATCGTCGGTAAGTTCTTTGGCAGTCTTTCCAGATGTAGGAAAAAACCCTAGAAAAGATTCCCTAACCTCAACTTTGCCGTCCTGAATGTGAACGTATCTAATGACCTCGCTCATTTGGTCGATATGTGATTCATCGGGTGTGCTGTCGAATATAATGCCAAAGTACTTCGACTGGTGGATGTCTTTCACAATTTTTGTCCTCACTTCTTTACCCAAAAGGCTTATAAATTCATTTTGAATATTCTTGGACAAATACGAGCCGACTCGTGTCTTATCACCTATTGAATGCTCGATTCTCAACAAATGCTCCTTTAAAACTGGGTCATATTTGGATATAAGTTTCACCAATTCCAAGAAATTGCCTCTATTTTCTGATGACAAGTCCTCTCTATGGCCTCGAAAAGAAAGGTTTTGACGAGCAAGAAACAAAACAACGTCCAAAAGCCGTGTTAGAATATCGCGCCATTTCTTTTTTTCTGCACCCATTGACATTTGCAAATTGTTGTCGATTGTGTTTTGCATCTTTAAGCCCATTTCCAAAGTTTTCCAATTTTCTAATGCAGTTAGGTGGCGATCAGATGCCTCGTGCTCGAATACCTTAGGATTAAGCTTCCACCACAAATTGAACCCAGTGACGAAATATTGTGATTCATTGCAAGCAAATAACTGACAGCAAAAACAAAACAAACTGTTTGTTAGCTTGGCGTATACCATCCATTTCCGCAATACACTTTCACCATTTGGGAGGGTACTGTAATACCAGCCCGTATTAAGATACCTTCTCGTCCCCTTGGTTTTATCGCCTGACCTTTGAACTTCTGTTGTATTAAAAGGACCATCTTTATTTTGAAAATGAGTACTACCCTTTTTCACTAAATCAACTCTCAAATCGTCAGACAGCGGAATCGGCCAATTTGCAATATCAGTATAAAAAGAACACTCTTTGCTTGTCGTTTGCTTTTCCAACTCACCAAAATCTTCTTTTTCCTGAACGCTAATATCATGCTCCTTATCCCGATCAAAACCTTCTTCATTTGCATCAGTGGTATGTAATTCGACTTCTTCTAATGAACTTGACGGGGTAGGCTTTTCTAATGAACTTGAGGGTTCAATTTCTGCACTAGATGTAGAAGCTGCTGGTGTCATATACTTATAGATGTCTCCTGAACACGCTTTAGTTGACAAATCTTTTGCCTTCTTGATTTTCCGCTGCTGAAACCCACTTATTTTGGTTCGCTTCATGTTTTAGTCTATTTATTATCTACGTTAATAAAGCTAGTAAGAAAAACATCACAACGCTTACCTCCACCAAACTTGAAATTTTACCAGCAAATGTCCTTTTTATTTAAGAAGTAATTTCCTTATGTTTTTGTGCATAAATATAAAATTTAATCGATAAGCGACTAAGTAGGTGCCTTAAGAACATCTAATAAATAAAAAGAAAATAAACTCTCATTCATTTTTGTATATTTTCACCTTACCTACTAGAATTGTGCAAACAGTGAGCGTGATCTACATCTAAGATGTAGACTAACCTTTTGTCACACAACAAGCCTTGGGTGGGAGTTAATTTGTTAACAATAATTCTTTTTTTATATAATAGGAATGTAGGTATTCTAGAACAGAACAATAATAAATAAAACTGCCTGCATGTGTCGACTGCATGAAAACGAATGACCAGAACCAGGCCACAAAACAAAAAATATATCTTACAGTCTTGCACTCGCTCCGCAAAAATAAGTTTAATAGATACGTATATGGGAGAAAAAAGCGTAGGGTTGGTGGTGATGAAAAGGAGATGAAAAAAGAAAACACATGTATAAAAAACAAACAACAGTGAACAGACTAAAAAAAAGAAAAACAGAGCATAAAATTGCGCGGCTTGCTTGGTTTTATACTCCGTCCTCTGGCCTAATGATAATAGATATATACACACAAACTTGTGTATCTACGTCGGATAGAAGAATAGAGTTACATGCCATAAAAAATGCGTACCGTTATTTAAAAACGAAACGAAGAAAAATACTCATATCAGTAAAGAAAAAAGAACTGAACACAGAACTGCGACGCTTGGTAAATGCTTGGTTGTTGCTCTTGGGCGATAAATATTTTATTTCCATATTACTTATATTAAGAGAATAGGCCAGTAACGAAATTCATGCGCACATATATATAGGTAGGTATTTGGGAAACAAATTTATTGTTTTATTTGTGTTTTTATTTTTTGTAGTGTGCAAAGTTATTTTTCTGTTACTGATGGCACTCCCTATTAGTCTGCCACCCGGGGCGGACCGCCCCCACCGCCCCCCCTTAGTCCGCCACTGCATCCCATTATAGTTATAATGAGCTTGTGCCAAAATTAGTACCATAAAGGAGAAATCTATTAAGTTTCACTTTCAAAACTGACAAAGGAGACCCAGCTGTGTGTGTGCTGTGTGAAAAATCAATGGAATTAATTCTGCTGGCGATTGGATTGTTTTTGTTTTTTTTATTAATTTCTTTTAATATTATTATAATTAGCCAGTTACTTTGTTGGTGATTTGTGTTTGCAAATAAAATTAAAAATATTTGAAACAAAAAAAACGTCGTTTTTGATTTATTCCATGAATTGTTCCATTTACTCACATCGTGATGTTTTTGTTGAGGAGAAAAATAAAAGGGTGGTGCTTATTTTGTAATGCTTAAAATGTATTTGTATTTTTTCGTGAAAGGGATGAAGGTGAATCTTTGTATAATTTTATTTAAATCACGCATGCCGTCGAGCATTTGGAAAAGTTGTAAGATTTGATGGAAAATCTTTAAATCTTTTACAGTTATTAAGTAGATTCTATAAAATAAAGTGTACAAAAAAATATTCTTAATTTTATGTAAACAATATCACAACAAAATGTACAATAAATTAACAAAACCAACATTTTTTATTGTTGTATTTTATTTTATAAAATATTTTGATAGTAAGATTTCAACACCTCAAAGATTACAAAAATAAGCGCCCCCCTAATATCTATCTACATTATTGTTGTGTGTGAGTCAAAGTGACATTCCGATACTAAACAACCCTTATGTTGGCTCTATACAACCTCCAAACGCGTTTAGCTTATGTTGCTTCTATTCAACGTTGCATAAGTTTATGAATAAGATTTTTGCGTTCAGAGGCATTATAAAGAGTGCATAGCACTATGCACTCGCTATAATTCGTTTATGCATAAGGCTGTAAGTCTCTACATCAGCCAAAGTATGCATTTTTACAAAAAGTAATAAGACCCATACAAAATATGGGATTTTTTACTTTTTCCAATAACTGTGATGTTATCCTACTCGAAGAGGCTAAGCCAAATTCTATATTTATTTTTGACGACGTTGCCTGCGAAAAACAAAATACAATCAGAGTATACTTCAGTATGGGGCGACATCATCACATCAATAGTTTTTATTTGTGCCAGACGTATACGAGAATACCCAAACACCTAATTCGAGAAAATGCGAACTTTCTCATCATCTTCAGACAGGATGATATGAATTTAAAACACATATATAATAATCATGTTAATATATGAAATTTAATACATTTCAAAGGGTATGTGCAGATTGCTTGAATACAAATTACGGTTTCATGGTTATTGACAAGGAAAGTTCTTTGAATGAAGGTCGTTATAGAAAAGGCTTTGACTGCTACAGATCAAGTTATAAAACAGATAACACTTTTGAAAGTAAGTAGTAGTAGTAGGCACGGGAACCAATTTTTTGTCAATTCAGCAATATTTGTTTACAGAGGACAAATGAAGTTCATGGATGGTTGGATGTTGTAGGACGCGGGTAGTCACTGAGTGGCGTCAACACGGCGATGTCCAGTGATGTAACGAATACTACACATCAATTGTGCTTATTTTACCTCCAAGTGGTAACCATCGGGTACTGGTCTCGTCCATCCGGACTTGACTTGCCAAACAAATAAGCGCGAGTGTTGAACAAGAGACAAAAATAGCAACACTATAAATACTCTGTCGGAAATGACTGGCTGTATAAGTCGGCTGAAGTCTTAGACGAGCCCATCAGAAGGAAGGTGAGCGGCGGATGAATTCATCAGAATCAACGGTGTCACCAACAGTATGGACGACAGAGACCTTACGTGAGCTACTCTGAAATATTTAGAGCTGAGGTCGGTAAGGAATTTCAGTACTAGCCAGGGTGCTGAAAAAGAGATGGTGGCGGATGAACCCTTCAAGGGTCAACGGCAGCACTCATATCCCCGTAGTGGGCTACTGGTATCGGATTATCCGGCCTGCTGTCCTAAGGCTACACAAGGATCCGGCCCTCCGGGTCTGGGGGTCGTGTGACGGGTTGGCAACCTACCACATGTAAAGAAATCAACCGCTTCGAATCGGCAACTACAGCCTCGGATAAGGAATGATCAAACGATGACGACTTTTGGCTATCGAACAAGGACAAAGATTGGATTCTGGAATGTTAAAACTCTTCTCGATAACCGCGAAGAAGGCCCTAACAACGCCAGATTCCTCCAACTTGAGAAAGAATTCCTACGGTACAACCTAGACATCTTGGGTCTGAGTGAAGTGAGATGGTTGAGCGCAGGGCAGGTGGATTCACCTTCGAAAAGCACTTTCTTTATTTACTCCGGAAAACCAGTTGGAAGCTCCCGATGTTCCGGCGTAGGTTTAATGTTGACTCCAAAGGCGCGGCAAAGTCTTATAACCTGGAAACCCATCAACGACAGGATATTGACAGCCAGGTTCCAGAGTAAATTAAGAAAAATCACCATCATCCAGTGCTATGCCCCAACTGAGGAAGCGTCGGACGCCGAGAAGGACGAATTTTACAGCCAACTTAGCGCGGTTTTCAGAAGCTCGCCGAATGGAGACATCACTATCGTAATGGGAGATCTTAATGCTAAGGTTGGCCAGGACAACACAGCGTTGAAGCACGTTCTGGGTAACCACGGTATCGGGGAACGGAACGACAATGGAGAGCGGTTTGTTGACTTCTGTAACGCAAATCAGCTAGTCATTGGAGGTACTCTGTTCGAGCATAGGATCTCGCACAAGATAAGTTGGTTATCCACAGATCGTCAATGTACAGCGAACTTAATCGATCACTTTGCTATTAGCAAGCGCTTTAAAAATTGTCTTCTCGACGTCCGAAACAGACGCGGTGCTGATGTAGGGTTAGCTCGCGATCACCATCTTATGCTTGCCTACGTTCGTCTTCGAATTGCTTCAGTACATGGAAATCGGCAAAACTTCCTGCGTACACCCAGGTACAATACCGACAGATTACGGGATCCTACAGTGCGCCAAAGATATAAGGACCGCCTCGCCGCAGAAGCAGAAGTCATCAGCATTGCCACGCCAGAAAATGCAGACCAACACTGGAGCAATGTGAAAAAGGCCTTTGCAACTGCCGCAACTGAGTCTGTGGGTATAAGGCAGAGAAGCCAAAGCACATGGCTTTCTGCAGATACATGGAGCAAGATTGAAGAAAGGAACGCGATTAGATCCCAACTTGCGGCTGCCCCAGTAGGTGAGAGATTTAACATCGAGTCTCAGTACCGTAGGAAAAGGAAAGAAGTGCAGCGTAGTGTCAGACGTGACAAAAGGAGGCGCGTAAATGTTCTCGCAGAACAGGCAGAGGAAGCAGCATCAAGGTGCGACAGTGGTACCGTCTACAAGATAACCAAGGAATTGGTTGGAAACAACAACTCCCGGAAACAAAACCTCGTCAAGGATGTAGACGGCACCCTGCTAGTTACGGATGAGGATCAGCTCAGGAGATGGAAGGAACATTTTGCTTGCGTGCTCAACCACATAGGCGATAGCGGAGGTGTTCCAGCCCCTAACCCAAATGAGCTATTCGTAGAAACTAGTTCCCGTATTCGCACCTGCCCTCCCAGTTTAGCCGAGATAACATCAGCAATCAAATCCCTCAAGAGCAACAAAGCGGTAGGTTTGGACGGCATTCCCGCTGAGCTCTACCAAGCAGATCCACAAACATCAGCTAAGTTGTTAAACCCCTTAATAGCACAGGCATGGGAGAACGAAAGTTTCCCCATTGAATGGAAAAAAGGGATGATCGTCAAACTACCAAAAAAGGGAAATCTTACGGATTGCGGAAACTGGAGAGGGATCTGTGTCCTCCCCGCGGTGGCAAAGATAATGGCGAAAATAATCTTGGAACGAATCAAAGAACATCTCGATTCTACTCTCGACAAAGAGCAAATGGGATTTCGTGCAGGCTCATCCTGCATTGATCACATCAACACCTTGAGGATCATAATAGAACAATGCGTGGAGTTCCGTTCCCCTCTTCATTTGCTCTTCATCGACTTCGAAAAGGCTTTCGATAGTTTGAATCGAGATTTCATTTGGTCAGCTTTACGTAGGAGAGGAGTACCCGAGAAGATTATCGCCGTTATAAAGGCTACCTACGAGGGTGCATCGTGTCAAGTCTTACACAACGGAAAGGTATCAGAGGACTTCGATATCCATAGCGGAGTTCGTCAAGGATGTTTGCTATCTCCACTACTTTTCCTGGTGGTTATAGGGGATGTCCTTCATGCAGCTCTAGCCGAGCAAGCGCGTGGAATTCGATGGACGATGTTTTCGTTCCTGCAACATCTTGATTACGCTGACGATATTTGTTTGCTCTCGCACAACATTATGGATCTTCACCATATGGTGACTAATCTGGAATGCGAGGCAAACAAAGTCGGTTTGAGGATCAACACCGGGAAAACAAAGATCCTCAACATTTCTGAATCTTCTTCTCAAGTTGTCGTTGCGGGACAGCAGGTTGAAGCGGTGGACAACTTCCTGTACCTCGGTAGTGTTGTCTCAAAAGACGGCGGTGGTACGGATGAAGATGTTAACTGCCGAATCGGCAAAGCTAAAGCTGCTTTCGGCATGCTGTCTAAAGTTTGGAGGAGCAACGTCTACAGTACGAAGACCAAGCTGCGACTGTTCCGGTCGAACGTAGAGTCAGTACTACTATATGGGTGTAGTACATGGAAAGTGACCGCCTCTGTCACAAGGAAGCTACAAACTTTCGAAAATAGATGTCTCCGAAACATCCTAAGGATTTTTTGGCCGAACACCATCTCCAACCAAGAACTCCTTCGGAGAACGGGCCAAAGTCCTATTGACATCGTTATTAGGAAAAGAAAGTGGCAGTGGATTGGTCACACCCTACGTCGTGGTGCAGACTCTATTGCAAGACATGCAATGGAGTGGGATCCACTCATCCAAGATGGCAGAAGACCTGGAGGCCAGAGAAAATCTTGGCGCAGAACAGTCGACAAGGAATCACAAAAGCTCGGTAAAAGTTGGGGAGAGCTAAAATACATTTCCAGAAACCGAACGAGATGGCGTGTAGCGGTAGTTGACGCCCTGTGCCCCTTAGAGGGGTCAAGGATCTAAGTAAGTAAGTATGGTGGCACGCGGCGGTGGTGTCGGTGTGTTTTGATGTTGGTGGCGGCGGCGTTGGCTGATGTTGTGTGTTTGGATAACTGAGTTTCGTTGGAGATGGTGAAGCTGGTGAGGTTATTGTTTTTTTTGGGAGATGTGGATAATAAAAAATGATTTGGACTGTAGGGCGATTCAGCCAGCAGCGATCGTGTTAATTACTTTTGTTTTTATTGATGGTTGCTCGATTTGTGTGCTGTTGAAGAAAATGGAAAATATGGAATCGTCGTCGTTGTTGTCATAGAGTCGGTGGTGTCTGTGGCTGTTGATGTTGGTGGCGTCCGGGGGCAGTCGGGGGACATGGGTGATGTTGTGTGTTTGGATAACTGAGTATGGTTGGAGATGGTGGTATGTGGTGAGGTTCTTGTTTCGATTGTGAGATGTGGAAAATAAAAACTGATTTGTACTGTAGGGGCAACTCAGTCAGCAGTGATCGTCTTAATTACTTTTGTTTTTATTGATGGAATCGTCTTTGTTGTCATAATGGTTGGCGTCGTTGGGGTCTATGTAGAGTTATGCTGTTATCTGTATATTTATGTTAAGGGAATGGTCAGACGTTTAGTCTGGGGGGACAAGGGTGATAATGTGATATGTGAGGATGGATTGTTTGGGAATATCAAGCTTTCCTCACTTCAAGTTCAATAAGAGCTAGTTAGTATCATTGTTAATTTGCCATGATCAGAAAAATTTAAAACTCTTTAAAAAAAACGAATTCATCATTTATAAATAAGCTTAACAATTTGGGAATGGTTAAACCATTGAAAAATCTTAATGAACTTCACCCCACAACCTATACAATACATAGTGCAATGAGAGTACAAACAAAGTACGGGAGCACAATACTCCTGGAGTTAGAATCTTCGAAGGTGGTTTTAACGTCTAATTTTGGAGCTCTCTCAAACGATGAAGTGGCGCAGTTTCCTGGATATTTGATGAAGGTATCCAAATCATCAAATCCATGGAAGTCAGTGGATATTGAATTCCTTTCCCCAGTAGAAGAAAAGGTAAAAAAGCATTTATGTAAAAACAAATATTAATAATTTGATTGTGTCTTATTTAATAGGAATTTGAGGTCATTTCTACGAGTGAGACCATAGTGAAGCGGTTCAACTTAAAGGCCAACGAAATTGCGTTTAAAATAAAACCAATTCCTGAGGGAGCTGAACCAACAACTTGGGTGAGAAAGGGGGTTAACGAGGCATTTAAATTTGCATTTCAGGGGTTGAGAGCTATGGATAAGGTAGGCGTGACCTTTTATGGCAAACGATTTTCCAAGGAGAGTGGAAGTGGTCGGATCAACTTCAAGAACGCCTCAGAGTTTAAGGCAGCCGATCTTTGGGATATTATCGAAAGAATATTCCAAAGCAACTCTGAAGGCTTTAGTACGGATACCTTTGAATTAACCGTGACATCTATACAACTACCATTTGGCAGCGGAAATCGTCCTAAGGAATCCCACTATAACTCATATGACGAGGAATGTTTGAAAAGGCGTGGAATAATATCCATCAAAAATAAGGACAACATGTGCTTACCTCGTGCCTTAGTAGTGGCTATAGCCTATGCGGATAAGTTGGACAGTGCTAAGAAAATAAGAAATGACGTAGGCAAACTTCAGACACAAAAATTAGCCAGTTACTTTGTTGGTGATTTGTGTTTGCAAATAAAATTAAAAATATTTGAAACAAAAAAAACGTCGTTTTTGATTTATTCCATGAATTGTTCCATTTACTCACATCGTGATGTTTTTGTTGAGGAGAAAAATAAAAGGGTGGTGCTTATTTTGTAATGCTTAAAATGTATTTGTATTTTTTCGTGAAAGGGATGAAGGTGAATCTTTGTATAATTTTATTTAAATCACGCATGCCGTCGAGCATTTGGAAAAGTTGTAAGATTTGATGGAAAATCTTTAAATCTTTTACAGTTATTAAGTAGATTCTATAAAATAAAGTGTACAAAAAAATATTCTTAATTTTATGTAAACAATATCACAACAAAATGTACAATAAATTAACAAAACCAACATTTTTTATTGTTGTATTTTATTTTATAAAATATTTTGATAGTAAGATTTCAACACCTCAAAGATTACAAAAATAAGCGCCCCCCTAATATCTATCTACATTATTGTTGTGTGTGAGTCAAAGTGACATTCCGATACTAAACAACCCTTATGTTGGCTCTATACAACCTCCAAACGCGTTTAGCTTATGTTGCTTCTATTCAACGTTGCATAAGTTTATGAATAAGATTTTTGCGTTCAGAGGCATTATAAAGAGTGCATAGCACTATGCACTCGCTATAATTCGTTTATGCATAAGGCTGTAAGTCTCTACATCAGCCAAAGTATGCATTTTTACAAAAAGTAATAAGACCCATACAAAATATGGGATTTTTTACTTTTTCCAATAACTGTGATGTTATCCTACTCGAAGAGGCTAAGCCAAATTCTATATTTATTTTTGACGACGTTGCCTGCGAAAAACAAAATACAATCAGAGTATACTTCAGTATGGGGCGACATCATCACATCAATAGTTTTTATTTGTGCCAGACGTATACGAGAATACCCAAACACCTAATTCGAGAAAATGCGAACTTTCTCATCATCTTCAGACAGGATGATATGAATTTAAAACACATATATAATAATCATGTTAATATATGAAATTTAATACATTTCAAAGGGTATGTGCAGATTGCTTGAATACAAATTACGGTTTCATGGTTATTGACAAGGAAAGTTCTTTGAATGAAGGTCGTTATAGAAAAGGCTTTGACTGCTACAGATCAAGTTATAAAACAGATAACACTTTTTAATTTCATAGCATATGTAAGTAAGTAGTAGTAGTAGGCACGGGAACCAATTTTTTGTCAATTCAGCAATATTTGTTTACAGAGGACAAATGAAGTTCATGGTGGCACGCGGCGGTGGTGTCGGTGTGTTTTGATGTTGGTGGCGGCGGCGTCGGCTGATGTTGTGTGTTTGGATAACTGAGTTTCGTTGGAGATGGTGAAGCTGGTGAGGTTATTGTTTTTTTTGGGAGATGTGGATAATAAAAAATGATTTGGACTGTAGGGCGATTCAGCCAGCAGCGATCGTGTTAATTACTTTTGTTTTTATTGATGGTTGCTCGATTTGTGTGCTGTTGAAGAAAATGGAAAATATGGAATCGTCGTCGTTGTTGTCATAGAGTCGGTGGTGTCTGTGGCTGTTGATGTTGGTGGCGTCCGGGGGCAGTCGGGGGACATGGGTGATGTTGTGTGTTTGGATAACTGAGTATGGTTGGAGATGGTGGTATGTGGTGAGGTTCTTGTTTCGATTGTGAGATGTGGAAAATAAAAACTGATTTGTACTGTAGGGGCAACTCAGTCAGCAGTGATCGTCTTAATTACTTTTGTTTTTATTGATGGAATCGTCTTTGTTGTCATAATGGTTGGCGTCGTTGGGGTCTATGTAGAGTTATGCTGTTATCTGTATATTTATGTTAAGGGAATGGTCAGACGTTTAGTCTGGGGGGACAAGGGTGATAATGTGATATGTGAGGATGGATTGTTTGGGAATATCAAGCTTTCCTCACTTCAAGTTCAATAAGAGCTAGTTAGTATCATTGTTAATTTGCCATGATCAGAAAAATTTAAAACTCTTTAAAAAAAACGAATTCATCATTTATAAATAAGCTTAACCATTTGGGAATGGTTAAACCATTGAAAAATCTTAATGAACTTCACCCCACAACCTATACAATTCATAGTGCAATGAGAGTACAAACAAAGTACGGGAGCACAATACTCCTGGAGTTAGAATCTTCGAAGGTGGTTTTAACGTCTAATTTTGGAGCTCTCTCAAACGATGAAGTGGCGCAGTTTCCTGGATATTTGATGAAGGTATCCAAATCATCAAATCCATGGAAGTCAGTGGATATTGAATTCCTTTCCCCAGTAGAAGAAAAGGTAAAAAAGCATTTATGTAAAAACAAATATTAATAATTTGATTGTGTCTTATTTAATAGGAATTTGAGGTCATTTCTACGAGTGAGACCATAGTGAAGCGGTTCAACTTAAAGGCCAACGAAATTGCGTTTAAAATAAAACCAATTCCTGAGGGAGCTGAACCAACAACTTGGGTGAGAAAGGGGGTTAACGAGGCATTTAAATTTGCATTTCAGGGGTTGAGAGCTATGGATAAGGTAGGCGTGACCTTTTATGGCAAACGATTTTCCAAGGAGAGTGGAAGTGGTCGGATCAACTTCAAGAACGCCTCAGAGTTTAAGGCAGCCGATCTTTGGGATATTATCGAAAGAATATTCCAAAGCAACTCTGAAGGCTTTAGTACGGATACCTTTGAATTAACCGTGACATCTATACAACTACCATTTGGCAGCGGAAATCGTCCTAAGGAATCCCACTACAACTCATATGACGAGGAATGTTTGAAAAGGCGTGGAATAATATCCATCAAAAATAAGGACAACATGTGCTTACCTCGTGCCTTAGTAGTGGCTATAGCCTATGCGGATAAGTTGGACAGTGCTAAGAAAATAAGAAATGACGTAGGCAAACTTCAGACACAAAAAGCAGTGCAATTGGTTAATGATGCCCAGGTCATTGTTCCAATCGATGGATGCAGTATAGAGGAGTTAAGAACATTTCAGAATTATCTTAAATCTTATAAGATAACTGTCTATGAATATGCTTCAAAGGGAAAAACGGTAATTTTCGAAGGAATGGAAACAGCGGACAAAAGAATAAATTTATTGCATCATAAAAATCATTTCAATGCTATTATTTCATTGACTGCTGCCTTTTGTTGTTCCTACTACTGTGAAGACTGCCATATCCCATACAATGACTTAAGGTATCATAGATGTTTTAAATCATGCCCACAATGCCAAGCAACACCAGCTTGTAGGACCAATTCTAATGAGATTCTTTGTGGAGATTGCAATCGGAACTTTCGAGGAAATATATGTTTCGACTATCAAAAATCTTCCAGTTCAGGAAAACAATATGTATTTGAGAAAGTAAGGCGATGTACTAAATGCTTGAAAACAGTGGGTAACAGAGAACACTTCTGTGGAGAATACTTTTGCCAGATATGTAAAATATACGTAGCAGCAAACCACCAATGCTACATATTACCCGATAGAAGGACTCCAAAGCTTAAAAATCATCTGTACATTTTCTACGATTTTGAGAGTCGTCAGGAAAGAGAAGTAAGATCGGAATGAAGTGACACCACAACTTAAATACATGAACCGGATCTATGTGTTTTTCAACAATGATGTTACGCATGTATCGACGTTGAAAACTTACATTTTTGCAAAAAATGTAAATTTCGAAATCATGTTTCAACAAGCAATGATGTATTGAGTTTTATAGACTACATCTTGAAAATCCGACAAGTGTTTAAAAATGTCACTGTTATTGCTCACAACGGACAGGCTTATGATCACCAATTCCTTTTAAACCATGTCATCGAAAATACCAACTTAAAGCCAGAATTGATTATGCGGGGATCCAAAATTATTTTGATGCAAATTGGTAATGTGAAGTTTATTGACTCACTTAATTACTTTCCAATGGCGTTATCAAAATTACCAAAGGCTTTCGATTTGGGACCAGAACTTAAGAAGGGTTATTTCCCACACTTCTTTAACACACCAGAGAATTCATCATACGTGGGAAAACTACCACATTGGAAATATTATGGGGCCGACACAATGAAATCAGTTGAGCGTGAGGAATTTTTAATTTGGTATGAAGAGCATAAAGATGATGAATTTAAAATTTAACGTGATCTGATAGCATATTGTACTAGTGATGTTAAGGTCTTGACTGACACCTGCTTGAAATTTCGGAATTTTTTTCTTGTTCAGTGCAATATTGATCCATTTTTCAGGGCCACAACAATAGCATCCACTTGCAATCTCGTGTTCAGGCGTAACTTCTTAAAAGAAAATTTTTGCAATTATATCTAAAAACGGATATAGAAATGTTGATAATCAATCAAAAGTAGCTCTTAAATGGTTGATTTGGGAATCAAAAAAGAGAGGCATTCATATTGTTCACGCAGCTAATGGAAAAAGGAAGCAGTTATCGGCGGAATAAAAGTTGATGGGTTCTGTGAGGAAACTGGGCAAATATTTGAATTTCATGGTTGTTATTATCATGGACATCCTGTATGTCAAATGTATAAACGGGATGAACCTTTATCTGTTGACACATATGACACCTTAAATCGAAGACATGAAAAAACAATAGCTAAAACACAGCGTCTAAAGTCCTTCAAATATGATGTTATCGAAATATGGGAATACTATTTTCAAGAGCAAATGTCGTTGTTGAAAGAAACCCATCATGAATTCTTGAACAATCACTATCTTATCGACAAATTACCACTTGATCCTAGAGATGCATTATATGGTGGCCGAACTGGTAACATCTTTAGCTACTATAAATGCAAGGAAGGGGGAAAGATAAAATATATTGATGTTTGTTCTCTATATCCTTGGGTGTGTAAGTACGGAAAATTCCCCATCGGACATCCAAAAGTTCATACTGATTCTACCATTTGTTCAAGCTTAAATCTTGAAAACATCACTGGAATAATTAAGTGCAGAATATTACCTACAGATAAATTATTTCATCCTGTACTACCAATGAAGCAAAACAACAAACTGATGTTCACGCTGTGTAGAAAATGTAGTGAAAAAAGGTCCAATTGTGATGAGATTTGTCCTCACTCCGAAAATGATAGAGCAATTAGTGGAACATGGGTTATTGAAGAAGTAAGGAAAGCCATGATGAAAGGCTACAAACTTCTTTCAATTTTCGAAATATGGGAATATGATGTGGTGCAGTATGAAACAAATTCGGACAAAACGGGGTTATTTAATACTATGATAGATAAATTCTTGAAAATCAAACAAGAAGTATAAGGATGGCCTTCAACCTGTACATCGGAAGAGGAAAAGAAAAAATATATATCAGATTTTCTGAAAAAAGAAAATATTCTGCTTGACTATTCAGAAAGAAGCAAAAATGAGGGCAAGAGATCGTTAGCTAAACTCATACTCAATTGGGGAAAATTTGGCCAAAGAGAAAATCAACTGAAAACATTGGTTTTAAATAACCCCCGCCGACTTGTATCAACTACTTACAAATCCTTCCTTAATCGTTTGTTCCATATTTCCCCTGAAAAAAAAACGAAAATAGTAGTGAATTTTAAGTACAAAGAAGAAAGTGCTAAGCCGTTGAACACAGATAATGTTTGTATTGCTGCATACACAACAACACAAGCCCGACTTAAGCTCTACGAATATTTGGAGAAATTAGACAGGCGGGTATTGTATTATGACACAGACTCTGTTATCTAAGTAAGTAGAGAAGTAGAAAGTGACCCCGAAACAGGAGACATGATCGGTGATATGACCGATGAACTTCAATGCTTTGGGGAAGGAAGCTACATAACAGAATGTGCGAGTGGTTGACCTAATAATTATGCCTACAAAGTCTTTTTTACCAATGATAACACGGAAAAAGTCATATGTAAGTTAAAAGGAATATGCCTAAATTATTCAACCTCGAAAAAGGTAAATAAAAGGCAATAAAAGAAGCTGTTCTAAATGCCGATTCCGACAACGATATACAGATTATATCCGAAAATATTCGCAGAACTCGGGATCATCAAGTGGTAAACGGAGTGTAAAACATACAGATCCAGATCGGAAAAACGCCAATTTCTGGCTGATCATAGCTCTCTCCCCTTCGGATTTTATCGCCAAAACAACCCCTAACTACATCCGTTCTCTCCTATATCAATTATTCGCTTCATTATTTGCTCTTACTGTAAATAAAATATCCAAACATGAAATAAAAATATTAAAAATTCAACATTGTTTATTTGTTTATTTATTTGAAGTTTTTACATAATCACACAAAACATTTGAGTATAGCAATAGATTTGTACATTAAAAATCATTTCTTTTGATTAGATTCATTAATGAACTTATGTAGAAGATACACATTTTGGAGGGCGCAACATTTTCCGTGACTCTGACATTTTATTTCATTGGGATAAATATTTCTAAGTTCTTTTAAATTTGGGCAGCTGAAAATATCTTCTAAGTTAATGACTTCTAAATTTTCATTATTTATTAATTCTCTAAGCCAATGCGCTTTTTCAGTTCCCTTAACATAAACATCGCCCATTTGGAGATTTTTTCGAAGAAATTCCTTTACTTCAGCAAATTTTGTTAATCCGCCATTCCAGGTTAAACCATGATAATTTTCATACAGCCAACGAGCTTGTTTTGTAAATGATGCAGACATATGACCTAATTCAAAAGGAGGTGTAACAATAAAATGATGATGATGGTCATCATGAAATACGGCCACTTCTTTAACGATGAAGTTGTTAAATCATCCGTACCCTTGAAAATCCATAATATAAGTATTCATGAGTCAGATATGTTTTCGTCAAACTCAC
The DNA here is from genome assembly GCA_949320155.1 of Melangyna quadrimaculata. Lineage (NCBI taxonomy): Eukaryota > Metazoa > Arthropoda > Insecta > Diptera > Syrphidae > Melangyna > Melangyna quadrimaculata. The sequence continues at coordinate 248,759,937 of OX439483.1, read as the reverse complement.
TTCTTTAACTGGTTAGTTTTCACCGTGAAATTCAATTTAAGTGTGCTTAGTAACTTCTCCAGTTACTGGATTATATTCACTTATACGAGCATGAAGAATTAGACAATATGCAGTTGTTAAAGGTGGAACTGAAACTGATGTTTTGAGTTCAATTTTCACATCCACAGGTCCGGTTTTAATAGATTCATTCTGGCGAGAACAATCAATTACTATCATTGGGGCGATATCTTTTAACTCTTGTCTTGATAAGACCGGTAGTGATTGTTTCTGATAATAGATAATATGATTCTTGAAATTTACTGTACATTTCATAGAGAATAGCATATCGATCTAGATTATATTTTAGATTCAAATCTTCACGAGGATAGGATTCAGAGTTTAAATGTACTTTTACATTGCTTACATCACAGTGATCGAATTTGCTGGCATCTTTATACCTTTCATTTTTTCTAGCGGTTTGTAGAGCAATAATAACATATCTTGGTTTCCCAAGTTGAGTTGAAGTTTTAACAGACCATACATGATCGGTGTTGGTTGGAAGTGTTGGATATTCGTACATTTCCCAATTTCGAAAGTGAATGTGAATTGGTTTTGATTGTATTTGTTTCAACAATGTATGTTTATTTGAATCGGATAAGGTAATGTGTGGAACCCTCCACTGCAATTTAAAAATTGAAAGATTTAATTCCTCCTTTTCTTTTGAATAATAGGTATTCTCATTAGTTGAGTACGAATTAGATTTAATTCATGTCTTGCATTTGTTATGATCTTTTTATGGTCTTCAGCAAAACCCAATAGAAGTTTTAGAGGTTTACAAAAATTAAAAATACCAAATGGAGGTGATATTGTGGAGTTTCCACACCATGAAGCATTTTCAAACCTCTTACTTTCATTCTCGGTAAAAGATAAATAATTTTTTAATGATGTTGTAATTCCCAGATTTTTATTATTTTCGATTTCCACGTCATTGAGGTCATAATATATTTCCTCAAATAGAAAAGCCATAGCATTATTAGATAGTTTTCCGGTAGAAGGCACCATTTCATCTCCCTTTGTTAGGCTTCCTTCTATATAGATGTAGCTTTCACTGGGTAAAATGCACAAGTCCTGATAATGTATGATAATACGGATTTCATCGCTTGGATTGAAAGACTGAAGAAATGGTGAGTAACTATGGTACTCAAACTTAGATATGCTGTTATCATAGTTTGGTCCATGAGTAATATCCAATATATCGTTTATGTTGTTTTTATTTTAATTTAAATCCTAATGTAAGAAGATACTTACTTACTTTACTTTTGATGGCGCTCACAGCCCAGGATGTGCTTCGGCCTCAACTAACAAGCCCCTCCAGCCAGCTCTGTCCCTAGCTAGCCGCTTCCAGCTGCGCACACCGAGTGCTTTGATGTCGTCATTCACTTGATTGCGCCACCTGTTACGGGTTCTTCCTCTGCTGCGTACCCCTTCGGGGTTGGATTCGAAGACCCGTCGGCCAGGTGCGTTGCTGTCCATACGCTCCACGTGCCCCAGCCATCTCAGCCGCTGTATTTTTAGCTTTTTGACCAGGTCAACGTCACTGTATAGCTCGTATAGCTCGTCGTTGAATCTTCTCCTCCATACTCCTTCGATACACACCGGACCGAAAATCACACGAAGAATCTTCCTCTCAAAGCACCCTAGCAGATTTTTATCCGAATCTTTCAGTGTCCATGTTTCTGACCCATAAAGCAGGACCGGGATGATTAGGGTCTTGTATAAAGTCTCCTTGGTTCTCTGAGAGAGGGCCTTACTACTTAAATGCCTTCTTAGACCGAAGAAACAGCGGTTGGCAAGAGTAATTCTTCGCTTGATCTCTGCACTGATGTCATTCTGCGATGTAATAGTGGAGCCCAGGTTGACAAAGTCCTTGACAACTTCAAAGTTATATCTGTCCATCGTGATATTTTGCCCGAGTCGACGATGTTGAGATTCCTCTCTCGATGACAGCATATACTTCGTCTTGTCCTCATTAACCGCCAATCCCATTCTAGCCGCCTCCGATTCAATGCTCGCAAATGCCCCTGCCACAGCTCGCTTCGTTCTGCCGACAATGTCTATGTCATTCGCATATGCAAGCAATTGAACGGACTTTTGATAGATTGTACCGCTGGTGTTGATATGTGCGTTGCGTACAATGGCTTCAAGAACGATGTTGAATAGGTTGCATGATAACACGTCGCCTTGCCACGGTGGTGTTCTTACCAATTTTGACGGAGCAGCGAGATTTCTCCATCGTCATCCTGCACAAGCGGACGAGTTTGGCAGGGATGCCGAGTTTCGACATGGCTCTGTATAATTCGTCCCTTTTCACGCTATCATACGCGACTTTAAAATCGATAAAAAGGTGGTGTGTATCGATCTGGAATTCCCGGGATTTTTCTAAAATCTGTCGGAGTGTGAACATTTGATCGACGGTTGACTTGCCTGGCCTAAAACCGCACTGATAAGGGCCGATCAGATCGTTGACAAAAGGTTTTAAGCGGTCACACAGGATGGCCGACAAGATTTTATAAGCGACGTTTAGGAGACTAATTCTTCTGTAGTTGGTACATTTCAGAACATCTCCCTTTTTATGGATAGGGCACACTATACCGAGGTTCCATTCATCGGGCATACTTTCCTCCGACCAAATTTTGCAGATGAGCTAGTGTATGCTCCTAGCCAATTCATCTCCCGCTGATTTAAATAGTTCGGCTTGTAAGCCATCCGCACCAGCAGCCTTGTACGACTTAAGTTTAGATATCGCCAGCCGCACTTCGGTTAGGTCGGGTGGACGGAACTCTTTTGGCCATCATCGTCCAAGTTGAATGGAGCGTTGTGCCTATAAGCGGCACCTTGGCTGTCTTCGCCATTAAGCAGTCTAGAGAAGTGTTCTTTCCAGATCCTCAGAACTGACTGTGTGTCTACTACCATATTCCCACTCTCATCTCGGCAGGCTCCCGTTCTAGCCTTGAATCCTTGGGTGGATCGCTTCACCCTCTGATAAAATTTTCGAACATCTCCCCTACCGTTACGACCCTCAATAGACTCTACCGCCCGCTTCTCGTGTTCTCTCTTTTTTCTCCTGAGAAGTCGGCGTTCCTCTTTTCGTTTCAGCCCGTAGAGCTGCCGGGCCAATGTCTCAGCAGTTCTTGTTCGAGTCTGCAGCATTGCCTGGTAGGCCTCGTCCTTAGCTGCATGCACTAGCCGGCACTCTTCATCGAACCAGGGGTTTCGTTGTATTCGCCTAGTGAAACCCAGCACATCAGAGGCGGTACTTCTGATGGCTTGTTGACAGTGTTCCCACTGGTCCTCTGCACTTGATGCTGGTGGCGGACCTCCTGAGAGATTAAGAGTTACGTGGTCTGCAAAAGTTCTGGCAGTCTCTTGCGATTTAAGCTTCTCGACATCGAATCTTTTCACAGCATCTGCTCTGCGTTGTCGCGTCATGGGTATCCGCATACGTAGTCTAGCTACCACCAGGTGATCCGAGTCAATGTTGGCCCCTCGGAACGTTCGGACGTCCAAGATACTGGAAGCATGTCTCACGTCTATTGCAACGTGGTCGACTTAGTTGACGGTTACTTGATCACGCGACCGCCAAGTCCCCTTGTGTATATTGAGGTGTGGGAAGTAGGTGCTTGAGATGATGACATTTCGCCCCGCCGCAAAGTCTGCCAGCCTGTGTCCGTTGCCGGAAGTTTCGTCGTGTAGGCTGTGTCCTCCGACTATCGAACCAAAGATGCCCTCCTTTCCGAATCTTGCGTTGAAGTCACCAAGAATGATCTTCACGTCGTACTTCGGGCACATATCATACGTTGTCTCCAGGAGATCGTAGAATGCTTCTTTGGTTGAGTCCTCTCTCCCTTCATGGGGGGCATGAACACAGATCAGCGAAATGTTCTTAAATTTGCCCTTGATGCGGATTGTGACCAGACGCTCGCTTACACTTCGGAAGCCCAAGACTTCTTGCCTAAGTCTTCCCCTTATCACAAAACCACAACCAAAGAGCCGCTGACCCTGTTCCTTCAAGCACCCGCCGTAGTAGATGTCACACGTTTTCAGTCTCCGTATGCCCTCTCCATCCCATCGCACTTCATGGATGGCTGTTACGTCAGCCTTTAGCCTGTCCAGGTTCTCCACTAATTGTTCGGCTGCACGTGTTCTGTATAAGGATCCGAAATTCATTGTCCTTGTTTCGTTTGCTGGGGTCGTCAACTTTAAGATCATCCATATCCGAGGCTTGTTGTTGTTTCGGAACAACTTTTTTTTACGTGGTAGGGAAGTTACCCCGACGCACAACCCCCGACCCGGAGGACCAGACCCTTCGTATAACTCCAAGGGTAGGGAGCCGGATAAACCGCTCCTTATAGGCCTGAGCTACAAATATGTCGTAGTAGCCCATATAAGGTGTACACTAAGTAGTTCAACCTAACTGGAACTGTAGACGCCATCGTTGATTCCATCTAGAGAATTCGTCCGCTGCCGCCTCGATGAAAGGAGAAGTGCCTTAGTGGGAACACTCCTCCCCCCCTCTCTCTCGTTGGCTGTCCCCAACAGCTTTCCACGGGGATTTAAACCCCGTCTCCAGCTGAGGTACTAGACACCCGATGTTCACCACTAGGAGGTGAGAGTAGGAGTTGGTAGACAGAGGTGGGTTTTGAGAAAAACCTGTGGGCGCTTGTGTCCTCTTGAATGCACATAACTACCCTTTTGAACATAAGAAGATAGGTTTTTTTATTTTCATGTGACAACTTAGGTGGTGCCAGTTTTGATGTTCGAGTAGAACTAATTGAATGATTACTTTTGATATCTGTTAAATAATTATTATAGATTAACATTATTCTGATTTTGGGATTAAATGCAATCGCACTCTTATTTTTTCTCCTCTAAAATTAATTAAGTCTGCGTCCTAGTACACAAGTTTTAATGTTATAAAACTTATTCGTTTGACATTCACTTGTAAATAGATGACATTTTTTGGGATTTCTATAATTTTATACCCTACCCCTGTCTCAGGTGAAAATTCATGTATTGTATGCACAGGAGTATTATTAAAATAAGATCCAGTAATGATATTACACTCGCCTCGTATTACATTTACCTTATTTATGTCAACAGGTAAATCTGAGAAGTGCGTCTTTTTCTGTTCAAGAACACGTTTACTGAATCCCAATAAATGTCCGATGGTTCTGTGCTTATTGAAATATATTTTCTCGCTGCAGTGGATCTCACATTCCATTGTGTTATTATTTGATTCTATTGCAATAAGAATGGTGGAATTTCGCAAAATCAATTCTTCGGATATATATGCTGCAATAGCTCCAATTTCATACGATCCTATAGGAATTTAAATTTCATGTTTCCCCACATGAAACAAATTATTACTCATCAACATTCGGTATAGAGTTGCACGTTTGAAAATCAATCAATCAACAAACATAGTCTTTGTTCAAGTTCAGAGGTGGAAAATATTCGGCTGATAGAAGGGAAGTTCTCCCGCTCAGTGTAAGTGTCATTGCCATGTTGATAATTAAATACACAATAAAAGCATTTGTTTATAAAACTCTTTATTTATTGAAAATAACAATCATATACAAATCTTAAACATAAATGACCACAATTAAAAGAGTCATAATCTTGATATTTTGTATAATTATAATTAATTTTTTTCACCCAAATAGTAAATAATTTCAGTAGGAGGCTGAAGATTTCCAAAGCTACCAAAATATTCAATTTAATTGCCTTTTTTATTATACGCTACCCAGTGCGTTCCAGGACCAATTGAGGAATCAGGATTTACAATTCCACACTCATTTTTCATAGGTTCAGTTTTCCAACTCACACTCATTTTTCATAGGTTCAGTTTTTGGTAAATTATCTCGCATCAAAACACCTCGGAAATTAGTGATTTTCTTTGCCAAATTTTTCAAATCTATTTCGTTTAACGCACGATTGGGTAGCGAACTTAATATTTTTTTGGCTGTGAATTTAAATAAAGCCCAAGCCCTTTTCTATAAAGTTTAAGGTATAAGCGTTGTCCGACTGCAATTGATTCCATTTTTTCGTTATGGCGCTGCTTCTCTTTCAGGTTCTTCTTAGCAATGCTTATATCATTGACAGCTTTGGAAACTCCTGCAGCGCCTCCCGTTAAAGCTCCAAGAGCTGAAAGTCCAGCAAACAGCAGAATGAGGAATGGTATTGCTCCATCAATTGTCGGTACAGAAATAACTCTGGGTGTCTTAATGTTAGAACTGCTATTCCTAACAGTTTTCTTTGCAGATGATATTGCAATTTCGATTGCTTTTTCCAGGTTAAATGGTTTTTTACGTTTGAGATTATTTCCAATTACTTTCATTACTTTTCTAAAGGAGGTTAGCTAAGCCCCATTATCTGTTTCGGACTTTTTATCTTTCGATCTGTTCCTTGGCTTTTTATCATTATTCTTAGTGCAACCCATGCCAAATTTTGTTGTTGCCTTCATAAGATTGGTAACCAGAAGTGCGTTGGCTCGCTGAGCTATACTAGCGATTTAACTTTTTGCCAAGCTTTTTCAGATAAAATTCTATCGGCTATATGTCGATCAGATGTATTATTAAATTTTGAATAAGAGATATCGTGTTGTTTACATGCTTGATCAAGCAAGGATCACCTAGAATTAAGCGTTTTTGGAGTTTTGTTCCTGGTCCACAGTACTGATAACTAGGTTAATGTAGTTCAATAGGAAGTTTGTTTATTACAGAATTTAGTAAACCTTTTCCTTTAACAATGTTTCGTTGACTGATGGGATTTTTCGAAAAATCAAATATTTTTTTGTTTGCTGATGATAATGTTTGTATTAGAACGTCTAGAAATGAAATGACACCTTTGAATATAAACCATGAATTTATAGGAAAATATTTAGTTTTCATTACTATGCGTTTCGTTTAGCAACAATACCAGCTACCAGTTAAAAATATGGAACTGACTACAAATATTGAAAGAAAAAAACATGGCAAACTTTTTCTCAATAGTATAAGGGCTATAATTCCAGGACCCTCAAACTGCGGAGAAAAAAATGTCATCATGAGTTTATTACAACATCCCAATGGATTAAAATTTGAAAATATCTATATATACTCTAAATCTCTACATCAGCCAAAGTATGCATTTTTACAAAAAGCAACCCATACAAAATATGGACTTGGCTAAGCCAAATTCTATATTTATTTTTGACGACGTTGCCTGTGAAAAACAAAATACAATTAGAGTATACTTTAGTATGGGCGACATCATCACATCGATAGTTTTTATTTGTGCCAGACGTATACAAGAATACCCAAACACCTAATTCGAGACAATGCGAACTTTCTCATCATCTTCAAACAGTATGATATGAATTAAAAACACATATATAATGATCATGTTAATTCTGATATGACATTTAATACATTTCAAAAGGTATGTGCAGAATGCTGGAATACAAATTATGGTTTCATGGTTATTGACGAGGAAATTTCTTTGAATGAAGGTCGTTATAGAAAAGGCTTTGACTGCTTTCTCAAGTTATAAAACAGATAACACTTTTTAATTTCATAGCATATGTAAAGTGATGTTCTATGGTAGCAGTACAGAGCAGGTCAGTGAGCAGATAAAAGCAGTTATAAGCGGTTGTTATCAGTTTGAGAGCAGTACAGAGCAGTTCAATGAGCAGATAAAACCAGTTATAAGCGATTGTTATCAGTTTGAGAGCAGTACAGAGCAGTTCAATGAGCAGATAAAAGCATTTCTTAGCGGTTGCAATCAGATTGAGAGCAGTACAGAGCAGTTCATTGAGCAGATAAAAGCAATTATAAGCGATTGTAATCAGTTTTAGCGCAGTACAGAGCAGTTCAATGATCAGATAAATGCAGTTGGAAGCGATTGCAATCAGTTTTGACAGCAGTACAGATCAGTTTAATGAGCAGATAAATACAGTTATAAGCGGTTGTAATCAGTTTGATACCCAGTATTCTATAGTTAATATAAGTAACCTCAATATTCGAATCAGTTTATAACCACTTGAACGCTTCTTTCAACAACTTCGAAATTTATTCACCACCTGCATCTGTAAGAAATAATTATTCTGACATTATGATGAATATTGATGTTAAACTAACAAAAGAACTAATTAAAACCACCGATGCTCTACGAAAGAAATACAAATCTCTTAAGACTGACAGGGAAGCTTACGAAACTCACATTGAAGAAACTTTTAAACCAATTACAAAATCACTAAACGAGTTAGTAAACAAAAAATCAGACAAAATCCCTTTAAAGAAAATTAAACTCGATTTTGAACAGCATCAACCACAAGAAGATAATTTTGATAAAAACAAATATTTACATGAGCAATTTACTACTCCAAATTCTTCTATTGATGGTTATACCCGAAAAGAACAAAGAAAAGCTTAAACTATAACGCTAATCATCGCAGCTTCGCGGAACGATTGTCACAGATAGAAATTCATGACACGCCTAAAAAATATGTAGATTTATTTATAAATAATTCCAGCTCTATTGATAAAACGTATGGTATTTATTCAAAAAAAAGGAAAGTGGTACATCGGTAATGCTGAGTTCAATATTCTCGGTAAGGATATAGAAATTAAAAATAAAACTTTCAATGGAACAAATGGGTTATATGAGCTATTATATTTAAGAAAAAAACCGATAAAACCATTTACACTAATGAAGATTTAAGAAACCACAAGACCATATTACATGACACCAATGCGCATAGAGTTGCTCATGATTCACAAAGACAAGTTCGAGGCAATCGGGGTTATAAGTATACAAAAATAATAAGTAAATTATCCGAATTGACATCAAATACTCGTACTACGTTGTCACCATCCCCACTATTACAACCACCTTTAGGTAGTGGATTAATGCAATTATCAAAATTGAAAAAAGACTATATATTTTGGGATAATCCTAATGAACTCGTAGATCGAATGAGACTTCTTATTTCTTCACAACAAGCTGGAAACAACAATCATTCTAACGAAATTGTGTCAATCATTGAAGAACTTAAAGAAGCCAATATCATCGAATAAAAAACAAAAGATGACTGTTGATAAATTTGGTCGCTTTTCAAATAGGGCTTCACCTAGAGGACCAAGATGTGGACAAGGACCGCCAGGGGCGTCAGGTGCACAGGGAGTGCCAGGACCTCCTGGTAAGGGATTTTTCAAAACAGAAAGCGGTGATTATGACATAATCTTTAAACGACTCCAAAATGTCCAAGATCCGCAAGATAATGGAGACACTGCTACCAAAAAATATGTTGATGAAACAAATGAGCAACTTAGAGAGTACATTCAAATTGAAATTGTTGAAAAATTTGAGAAACTCTTGTTTCACACAATTAATTCAAAAATAAGATTATAACTCAAGGGAAAACTACTATTTTACTTAAAGCCAATCATTACTTTACTTCAGTCTTTAACTTAACATCTCGGTGTGACAACACGATCATTATGCCTAAGATAGATACTTTATTAATTGCTGATGAAGTTTTGCAATTTTTGAAAACAAATCATCATTATATGCTGGAAGAACATCATGAGGAGCTGTTGAATAATGTAATCTTCTTGAAAAGCTTTATTAATGTATCTAACACAACATCAAAGCATGGTTGCCATTTTGATAACTGTCCATGGTCTTCAAACTTATGTAAGGCTGGACCAGACACATGCGCATGCTGCTTGATCGAAAATATTGTTACGCTGAATAAATAAACGAAACGAACTTTTCAAAATCAATTAATTCAATCTCTCTTTATTCTGGTAAAAATTCTTCGAACAAAAGAAATTCTATAAGTTAACTGCGCGCCAACTCTTTTTTTAGTCACCACGTTTTTCTAATCTCCTTTCTTTTTTTTTACTTCTTTCTTCTTTTGTACTCCTTTCTTCTGTCCGTTCGTGTCTGTTTGACAATCTTTATTTCTTACAGAGCCCTTAGATGTGACCAATAATTGTTACACGGCTCCCTTCTTCAAAGATTGACTGTCCTCAGTCGTGGAAACTCTAAAGGTCTCTTTCTTCATTCTTCTTAATTTCTTAATTATTTTTTTTTTCTCTGGGGTGCAAAGCCGTTTGGATTTAACCTCGCGACGCACGCGGCGATTTATAAAAATTCGAGACGACCAGCTCTTATTGCACCCGATTGCTTGGTGGTTATTTGGTTAAGGCGCCACCTACTCGCCTGCTGGAAACAAAAACAAAAAAAATAATTATTATAACACGCCAAAACGAACTCTATTCGGAAAGTTGACATAGTGCCAACCGATCTCGATGAACTACCAATGATTTATTTGCTCCCTGTTTTATAATCCGATAGAGTACATCACCCAACTTTGCCAAAACATTGTAGGGGCCTTGCCAGTCACTTTGCAATTTTGGGCAAACACCTTTTTTCTTTTTCGGAGCGTATAACCAAACCTTATCCCCATTATTAAATGGAACAGCTCTGGCATTGAGATCGTATCGGTCCTTCATTCTTCGACTATACTCCAACAACTGTTTTCGATTAAATGAATATGCGGTTTCCAACCGCGAGGATAAGTCTTCCACATATTTCGAAGTTGCTGTAGGCCTGCTGGGAGGAGGACCGGTAAATAGTTCCATAGGCAAACGCAGCTCACGCCCGAATGTTAAAAATGCAGGTGTTTGTTTCGTTGCTGCGTGGATAGCAGTTCTATAAGCTAGAAGCAAAAACGGAATATGGGTATCCCAGTCCCTTTGGTTCTCAGATGTATATTTGGCAAGATAATTAAGGAGCGTTCGATTAAATCGCTCCACCATGCCATCGGACTGTGGATGTAATGCAGTAGTACGTGTCTTATCGATACCCAGTAGTTTCAGTGTGTGTTTAAAAACCTCGGACTCAAAATTTCTCCCTTGGTCCGAGTGTAGTTGTAGGGGAACCCCGAATCGCGAGAAGACGTGGACAACAAGGGCTTCTGCTACCGTCTCTGCAGTCTGATTTGGCAGTGGTAGGGCCTCAGGCCACTTTGTAAAATAGTCACAAAACACTAAAACAAACTTGTTACCTTGAGTGGTGACGGGTAGTGGCCCCAAAATGTCGATTGCAACGCGTTCAAACGGAGCACCTACGTGCACGGGCTGCAGTCGTGCACGACTTCTTGTTGCTGGTCCCTTTCTTTGTTGGCACGACACGCAAGTTTTGCAATGTTTCTCTACATCTTGAGAGCATCCGACCCAATAATAACGCTTTTTAGTTTTTTGCAACGTCTTTTTTACTCCAAAGTGTCCTCCGGTGGGACTGTCGTGCATCGTCTTCAGAATATCGGCCTGTAAAGAAATCGGAACCAAAACTTGATAAAAATCGCCATTAGGACTAGTTACCTTTCTACATAATATTCCATCTTTGTATTCAAGGGCATCGAACATGCCCCAGTAGGCTTTAATTATTGGACTATAAACCCGGATTTCATCAGTCGACGGGCGACGTTGGTCTTCCACCCACTTTCGCACCACTGATAGATCACCATCATCTTCTTGTTTTTTGACTATATTAGTTGCCAACGTCGTTGTCCGAACTAAAGCTAACTGTCTTTCTTCTACACGAGCACAATATTGGCATTCTCTGAGTTCACAAGGGCGACGAGATAGGGCGTCAGCATTTTGATGATTTTTTCCTGGACGGTGCTCGATTGTAAAATCAAATTGTTGCAAACGTTCCAGCCACCGTGCCATCTGCCCTTCTGGATCACGAAAATTTATCAACCAACGTAAGGAACTGTGGTCAGTTCGCAAAACAAAGTGTCTTCCTAGCAAATAGGGCTGGAAATGAGTCACAGGCTTCACAATAGCTAAAAGCTCTTTTCGAGTAACACAATAATTTCTTTCTGGTCGACTTAAAGTCTTACTGTGATACTCGATTACCCTTTCTGCTCCACCTTGAAGTTGTGATAACACGGATCCACATGCATGTTGGCTAGCATCTGTGTCTAGAATAAACAGATCGTTTTCATTTGGCTGGGCAAGAACAGGTGCTGTGGTAAGTTTTTCTTTAAGTTTACCAAACGCATTGTCGCAGTAGGTGGTCCAAATAAACTGCTGCCCTTTCTCGGTTAACGCTGTCAAGGGTTTAGCGATAGCTGAAAAGCCACTTATAAAACGCCGATAGTAAGCACAGATTCCCAAAAACGACTGTACTTCTGTCTTACTTTTAGGAGTCGGCCAGTTTTGAACAGCAGATATTTTTTTTATGTCAGCGGCAATTCCAGAACCAGAAACGACGTGTCCTAGAAAATTGACTTCCTTTTTACCGAGGCAACATTTTTTAGCGGAAAGTTGAAGGCCTGTTTGTCGTAATCTCAGGAACACGGACTCCAAGTTTTGCAATAGGTCTTTAAAAGATTTTCCGTGGACGATAATATCGTCTAGATAGACTAGACAAGCAGTGTACGGGAGACCTTGAAGCACAACATCCATCAGGCGCTGAAAAGTTGCGGGCGCATTGGTAAGTCCAAAAGGCATGAAATTGAACTCAAAAAGGCCTGTTCCTATGGAAAACGCTGTTGTTTCTTTGTCGCTATCCGCCATTTCCACTTGCCAATAGCCGGAGTGAAGGTCGAGAGTAGCAAACCATGAGGATCCTCCGAGAGCGTCCAGAGTAAGGTCGATGCGCGGCAGAGGATATGAGTCTTTTTTAGTCACATTGTTCAGTTTGCGATAGTCCACACAAAACCTCAACGACCCATTTTTTTTGCGAACGAGGACTACGGGGGAACACCATGGACTGGTTGAGGGCTGCACAACTTTTTGCAATTTCATTTCGTTTAATATGGACTCAGCTTCTGCTCGGCGTGCGATTGGCAATTTCCTAGGTGGTTGCTTTATTGGACTTATATCACCAGTGTTGATGTGGTGCTGAATACGCGAAGTACATTTGGTGAGTTTAGCATCCGCAAATACAGAGAAGTTACGGAGAACTAACCGTTCCAATTCTGTTTGTTCTTCATAGGTGAGACTAGTGGAACTTTTTTTAAGCATTTCTCGTATAGCATGTGACAGATCGGCTGGGGATGAATCATCTGTTAAACGTCCACATAGAAACATCTCTGGTTTTGATTCGATTTGAGCCACTGTGGTGTTTCTTGGAATCCAGATATCTTCCTCAGATATATTGGTGACACAGACGCGAATCGCTCCCTGTTGAACACGGACCACAGAATATGGAATGTCAATCAAAGTCGATGGGTTAACTGCTGTGGCGAGTACGGTATCCTCATCGGGTTCAGAAGTCATCAGGGTAATCCAACAGTTTGATAAAGCAGCAATTCGAACATCACAGGCATTTGAAGCAAAAGATTGCTGAATGTTTGTCTGGTTTAGATAAATGGTTTCTTCACCAACCTGCAAAGTGTTGTTTTTTAAATTTATTTTCTTTTGGTTTCTGTACCCGGCCGCGAAGCTCAGAATGAGAAGTCGATTGCTCATATTCGTTACCAAATCGCTGGCTTAGACTCAAATCCAGGTGAGAAAAATCATCTCGGATATGCGGTTGGTGTGTATCGAAGTAAGCTAACGCAGTTCCTCGCAGATAGGCGGCGAGGTAAAGCGCTTTTAGCTCAGTCGTCCAGCAGTTCACCCTCGCAACCGCATCGAAATGAAGACGATATGAGCGCCAAGGCGTTTTTCCATCGAACTCACGTGGATTTATTTTAAGGTGTTGTGGTTGTGGTGCTTCAAGCATAGCGGTTGTGGTGTGTGAGCGTTGTTGGTGAGAAATAGCCATAGGAGCATTACTTAGCATATTGCCTGATGGCAACGTGGTTGGCGGTAGTCCACCAGCTGGGGACTCATTGTTGGTCAAATTTTGAGGTACGAAACTAGCTCTGCCGGGCAAAATGTTTGCCGATTCGACGAATGCAAATTTTGACTGGGAATATTAGTAGAACTGGCTCCTGGTGCTCCGTGAACAATGGAATTTCGAGCAGTACCATCGCCAATACCTTCAGCCTGTGAAAGGGCTCGCCCAGAAATACCTATGGGAGTAGAGTGATTAGACAGAGGATCACTTGAATTATTACGAGATTCCTGTTGAGTTAATTCGACTTGTGCAACCCGTGTACTTATTTCTTCTAGCAAGGAATGCAGACCATCTACTACGGTGCTTTGGTCAGCAAGTAATTTCATTTGTTCATCCATTTTTACAAGAATGTCCTGCAATCTATTCGCCATATCTTCATTTTCTGACATGATTGGCGCGTGGTAGAGATTCGTTTACCCCACACCTGACACCAATTGTTACGCTGAATAAATAAACGAAACGAACTTTTCAAAATCAATAAATTCAATCTCTCTTTATTCTGGTAAAAATTCTTCGAACAAAAGAAATTCTATAAGTTAACTGCGCGCCAACTCTTTTTTTAGTCACCACGTTTTTCTAATCTCCTTTCTTTTTTTTTACTTCTTTCTTCTTTTGTACTCCTTTCTTCTGTCCGTTCGTGTCTGTTTGACAATCTTTATTTCTTACAGAGCCCATAGATGTGACCAATAATTGTTACAATATTAAGAATGAAAAATTTGGTGTTACTGTATAAGAGGTTAAAATAGTTTACCTACATTATGTAATCATTTATAAATACATATATTTTAAATTAATAAACAAACATAAAAAGAATACACACTTTGTTTTTATCATTCAATAAAAAGATGAGTCAAAGAAATGTTGTCGAAGAACTACATAAGCCTGCTCGCAGGAATTTTCCAAAAAGATGAGTAATTATTAAGGGTCTGGAAGATTTATGGCAAGCTGATCTAGTCGAGATGGGCGCGTATTCCTCAGATAACAAAAATGATCGATATCTTCTCACAATTATTGACACATTTTCTAAATTTGCTTGGACGACTCCTATTAAAAATAAAACTGGAACAATGGTTACTATCGCCATGCAAGATATATTCAATAAAGGTTGCTGGCCTAAGAACTTACAAAGAGATGATGGAAAAGAATTTAACAATACCTCATTTCAAACTTTAATGCAAAAATATCAAATCAACCATTATTCAACATTTACTACATTAAAAGCATCGATTTTCGAACGTTTTAATCGAACATTGAAAACTCTCATGTGGAAAGAATTCAGTATCAATGGAACGTATAAATGGATCGATATAATAGAAATCCTTACTACAAGGTATAATAATTCAAAACAGCGTACAATAAAAATGAAACCATCTCAAGTCAATGCAACAAACGAAAAACAATTATTCTCCAAAATATATAATCACCTCAAAATCTACATAAGGTACTCATAAGTTCAAGGTTGGAGACTTTGTCAGAATAAGTAAATATAAGCATGTATTTGATAAAGGATATACCCCAAACTGGACAACGGAAATTTTTAAAATAGTCAAAGTTCAACGTACATACCCAGTAACATATCTGTTACAAGACTATCAAGGCCATCCAATCAAACGTGGATTCTACGAACTAGAACTACAAAAAACAAAGTTTCCCGACACATACTTAATTAAAAAAGTACTGCAGAAGAGAAAAGATCAAATACTTGTGAAGTGGCTTGGTTTTTCATCCGCTCACAACTCTTGGATACCTATAAGAAATAACTTGAATAAATAAAACAAATTTCTTTTTAAAAATTTTAAAATAAAAATAGTTTTATTTTTGTCTTTTTTTTTTGTATAAATTTTTTTAATTATCTATCCTCATCCTTTTCCTCGAATATGAGGGTTGAGGATCTACAATGTCTTCTTCTTCTGCTTCTTCGGCTTCTTCTTCCTCATCCCTTTGACGTTTTTGTTTTGTGGGGTCGGTGAATATTATTTTATAAGCCCCGTATGGTACCGGAGGCGGCTGTTCTACCACCATCTGGTATCCTACCCGCTTCTCTACCTCCTCTGCGCTCAGCTGGCCGAATTTAGCCGGAAGGAAACATTTAAACGTTTCCGTATCCAACAGAATTTTCTCTCCGAACTTTGTAAGACACCATTTTGTTTTTACTATAAGCATTGGTTCCATACTCAAATCCCTTAAGGGAACAAATGGCTTATCGGCGCAAAAAATATTTATTTTATTGAGGAACATTTGATTTTTAATTTTTTTTTCGACAAAAGACTTTCAGTGTTCGATCAGAACTACTTCAAATTCAAAAATTCACTTGTCTTTTATACGATATTTTCTTCTATCTTGAATCATAAAAATCAAATACCTATATAAGTACATATATCTATATAAGAAAGACTCAAAAAAAATGTTAAAATTTACTGTTGGATTTGATAAACATAACAAAACTTTAATTCCGAAAATTAAAAATCCATTAAGTTTTCCGCTTTGTCATAAAAAAAAAAACTTCGAATATGCTTTGCCGCTAAATATACAAACAAAAATAAGAGGAACCTAAAATAATAATGTAACCTCATGTGCGAGCATCACCACAAACGAACAATCGCACCAAATCAAGGGTAGCATCTTATCATAAAAATGTCCACATTGCCTGACCATTCCCTTAACATAATATATGAAAACAAATAGGTATGTATATAAATATACATACATGCCATACATCTTTGGGTTATAAACAAAAATAAGTTGAGCTAATCCATATCCATTTTATACAAGGCAACCGCTGCATTTAATAAAAAAAAAAAAATCACCGCAAAAAATCTAAGATAATAAACAAACTTCATGTGCGAGCATTATACCACAGACGAACGCATAGGTACAAATCATCGATCCCCAAACTATCCATCCTCACATCCTTACCACCTTTGTCCCCAAACTAAAAGTTCTGACCATTTCTTTAACATAAATATACATACCTATATAGAAAGATATACCATATATCTCGCGTTATACCACAAACGAACGAACGTATAGGTACAAATCATCGATCCCAAACTATCCATCCTCACATCTTATCACCCTTGTCCCCAAACTAAAAGTTCTGACCATTCCTTTAACATAAATATACATACCTATGTATATAGATAGATATACCATATATCTCTGAGTGATGGCATGAATCATTATAACAGCATCGCTCTAGATCCCAACGACGACGCCCGCCACACCACCAGCCAACAACCACCACCAAAGATCGACCTCTAACAATCCATCCTCACATATCACATTATCACCCTTGTCCCCCCAGACTAAACGTCTGACCATTCCCTTAACATAAATATACAGATAACAGCATCACTCTACATAGACCCCAACGACGCCAACCATTATGACAACGATGACGACGACGATTCCATCAATAAAAACAAAAATAATTAAGACGATCGCTGCTGACTGAGTCGCCCCTACAGTGCAAATCATTTTTTATTTTCCACATCTCCCAATCGAAACAATAACCTCACCACATACCACCATCTCCAACCATACTCAGTTATCCAAACACACAACATCACCCCTGTCCCCCGACTGCCCCCGGACGCCACCAACATCAAAAGCCACAGACACCACCGACTCTATGACAACGACTACAATGATTCCATATTTTCCATTTTCTTCAATTGCACACAAATCGAACAACCATCAGTAAAAACAAAAGTAAGTAACACGATCGCTGCTGGATGAATCGCCCTACAGTCCAAATCATTTTTTATTATCCACATCTTCCAAACAAAACAATAACCTCACCAGCTCCACCACCTCCAACGATACTCAGTTATCCAAACACACAACATCAGCCGACGCCACCGCCGCCACCAACATCAAAACACACCGACACCACCGCCGCGTGCCACCACGACCTCCATTTGTCCGGTGTGAACAAATATTGCTGAGTTGACAAAAAATTTGTTCCCGTGCCCAATCGCCCTGTATACTACTTATGTAAAGTGATGTTCTATGATAGCAGTACAGAGCAGTTCAGTGAGCAGATAAAAGCAGTTATAAGCGGTTGTTATCAGTTTGAGAGCAGTACAGAGCAGTTCAATGAGCAGATAAAACCATTTATAAGCGACTGTTATCAGTTTGAGAGCAGTTCAATGAGCAGATAAAACCAGCTATAAGCGGTTGTTATCAGTTTAAGAGCAGTACAGAGCAGTTCAATGAGCAGATAAAAGCAGTTCTAAGGTGTTGCAATCAGTTTGAGAGCAGTACAGAGCAGTTCAATGAGCAGATAAATACAGTTATAAGCGGTTGTAATCAGTTTGATACCCAGTATTCTACAGTTAATATAAGTAACCTCAATATTCAAATCAGTTTAAAACCACTTGAACGCTTTTTTCAACAACTTCGAAATTTATTCACCACCTGCATCTGCAAGAAATAATAATTCTGACATTATGATGAATATTGATGTTAAACTAACAAAAGAACTAATTAAAACCACCGATGCTCTACGAAAGAAATACAAATCTCTTAAGACTGACAGGGAAGCATACGAAACTCACCTTGAAGAAACTTTTAAACCACTTACAAAACCGCTAAACGAGTCAGTAAACAAAATATCAGAAAAATCCCTTTAAAGAAAATAAAACTCGATTTTGAACAGCATCAACCACAAGAAGATAATTTTGATAAGAATCAAATATTTACATGAGGAATTTACTACTCCAAATTCTTCTATTGATGATTCACTCATTTTGGCTGATGGTAATACCCCAAAAAGAACAAAGAAAAGCATAAACTATAATGCTAATCATCGCAGCTTCGCGGAACGATTGTCACAGATAGAAATTCATGACACGCCTAAAAAATATGTAGATTTATTTATTAATAATTCCAGCTCTATTGATAAAACGTATGGTATTTATTCAAAAAAAGGAAAATGGTACATCGGTAATGCTGAGTATAGTGTTTTAAGGGACTTTGGTCCAGAAGGCACCAAGTGGTGCAACCTGGTGCTACGCTGGTATGCTATACTGAATTTTTCGTCGGTAGTGTGCCATGATATGCGATTGATATGAATAGAATATGCTTGTGTGGGCTCTATGGTGGTGGCTTTACAAGAAAAAAAAATCTTGTGTGTACATAAATTACTATTTTATGTGATCGAAGTATTGAGGGTAGTCATAAAAACAAAAACAAAAAAACCCTTGATCCCTTTATTCAATGTTTTTTTCTTCGGTGTAAGTATGATCCTTTAGATGTTGTAGCAAAGTGGGTTTTTTTTAATGTCGTGTGTCTTGATATAAGGTTGATATGAACAGAATATGCTTCTGTTGACTCTATGGTGGTGACTTAA
This sequence comes from Melangyna quadrimaculata, assembly GCA_949320155.1. Lineage (NCBI taxonomy): Eukaryota > Metazoa > Arthropoda > Insecta > Diptera > Syrphidae > Melangyna > Melangyna quadrimaculata. The sequence continues at coordinate 248,740,703 of OX439483.1, read as the reverse complement.
CGAGAAAAAAAAATCTTCTTCGGTGAAGGTATGAATGGTTCTTAAGATGTTGTAGCAAAGTGTCTTTTTTTTTTTTTTTTTGGTGATTTGAGATAAAAATAATTACAATTGTCATTGAAAATAAGGTCTTACTAACGATCTCATAAATTTGTAGTATAATTATATAGGATATAGAGTTTGTGAGAATAAAAGATAAACATTCTCAATATTCGTCAATAGGGCCGCCTTTATTAGCAATTGAAAGTGAAAATCGGAGGACTACAGAAAGCCCATTAAGATTTTTTGAAACTTGGTATGCCCTTATCGGTGGTCGCTTGGAACTGGAAATTGACATAAACCCCTCGGCGTTAAGAACATTTTTTATTTGTTTTTTTTGAAGAAATTGATTAAAATATAAAATAAAAAATTAAATCAAAACATATGTAAGTGCATTTTATTTTCATTTAAAAAAAAAAAATATTTATTTTTATTTTGTATAAAAACATTATTGTACGAATATATTCAAACTTTCACACGCTTTGCAATGATTTTTTCAATTTTTTTAATTTCATATTGTATGTATTTTGCAAGTTCATTAATTTCTTTATCAACATAATTTTTCGTGACAGCATCTTCACCTTCTTGTGGTTCTTGTAGGTTTTGTAGACGCTTCCAATTCAAACTATAATCGCCATTCGGCAGTTTGAGAAATAATTCACCGGATGGTCCCGGCACTCCCGGTAAGGTGCCAGTTATAGCTATCATTGAAATCCATCATTGAAAAAGTAAGCTGTTGATTTGGAGACCCTTTGAAAGTTTAATCATTAAATATTTAAATGCAGAAAGATAGCTTACGACTTCAAAATTATTTATCCGCAAAAAAAATTCATTTTGACCCATATCTTCCCCATAACGTAACTTTTAATTTTTTCAATGATCATTGGTAAGGTAGTTCATCATTGAAAAATTAAAAGTCATTTTAAGAGAAAAGTTGTGCCAAATTGAATTTTGTTTTACCTGTATACAATTATTAAGTCAATAAGCTTTACTTTCGCAAGATAATAATCATTTATTTTTTCTTCAAAATCTCTCAAAATTGACAATTAATATTTTCAATGATAGTTTCTAATGATATCTATAACTAGGCCCTAATCCAGATGGTCCTGGTTCCCCTTGCTCTCCACGTTCTCCAATTGGTCCTGGTCGAGGTCTTGCTGCATGTCGATTAGAAAATCTTCCAAACTTATCAACACTCATTTTTATTCAATAATATTAAATTCTATTCGTTCTTCGATGATCGAAATAATTTCATTAGAATGATTATTATGTCCAGCTTGATGTGAAGCGATAAGAAGTCTCAATCGAACTTCGAGTTCATTCGGATCATCACAGAAAATATAGTCTTTTTGATTTTTGGATAATTCCATTAACCCACTCCCTGTATGTGGAACGGAAACAGTAGCAGTATTTTCTAATAACTTGCTTATTTTTTCTTTATATTTAATTCCACGATTTCCTACCACTTGTTTTGTAGAATCATGCGAGCGTCTATAAGCATTGGTATCTTCTAATATATCCTTGTATATTTTGAAATCTTTCTCATTATAGATCTTTTCGCAAAACTTTTTCTTGAATATTAACTCATATAGGCCATTTGTACCTTCATAGACTTTATTCTTTATTTGTATATTTTTTCCAAGAATGTTAAATTTACCATAGCCAAAAAGCTACTTCCCGTTCTTCGCGTAAACGCCATACACATTATCGAGTGTATTTGATTCATTCAACATAAAATTTACATACCTCTGTGGTATTTCGTCAAATGTATCTTCTTCTATTTAACTCGCAAAGTCACGGACCTTATAATGTTTACGATACCGTGGGCGACTATTTCTAGCACTTTTATTATCTGTATTTCTCGGTATTTCTGAATTTTTTTTGTGGTGATACTACTAATATTTGTCTACGTAATCATGACGTAATCATCATCAAAACTTTGTTTTATTTTATTAATTCTTTCAGAGGGTTAGTGACTGGTTTAAAGGTTTCTTCCAATTGTGATTCGAATGCTTCCTTTCCATATCTAAATGCTCTATATTTTTTTCGTAGAGTATCAGATGTTTTAATGAGCTCGCTTGTGAGCTCCATATTTGAATTCATCATACCATGTCAGTATTGTTCCTACAACAGGGTATAAATAAGTTTCGGAGATTATGTAAGAATCTTTCAATGGGTTTGAAATTGATTTTTATGTTGAATTTTCTGCTTTTGATTGTCGAATAAAGATTTTTAAACCATGTTGAATAACTTCGTACTAATACGAACTGTACACTGAATTGCTTGGAACTGCGTTCATATGACGTAACTTTATGTCTAATGTACTCAATTATGATGAAATCCTTATTATATTTAGTTATTTTTTTCTTAACCGCTTTTAAACCGCTTTGAACTGCTTTCAAACAGATTTTGAACTGCTAAAAACTTCTTTAAAACCGCTTTAAACTGTTCTTAAACTGCTTTTAACTGCCTAAACAGCGTTTGAACTGGTTTGAACTGCTTTTGAACTGCTTTTAATCTGCTTTTGAACTACACTCATGCAACATTGGTGTACGTATGATGTATACAGCTGTGATGGTCTGCTTTTCATAGTTTAAGGAAATGATCAAAGCCCTTCCTAAATCGTCCTTTATTCAACGGGCTAGCCTTATCAATTACTAAAAATCCATATTCATCATTCCAACACTCTGCACATAATTTTTGAAATATGTTGAATGTCATATCAGAATTAACATGATCATTGTGAATATGTTTCAAGTTTATAACATCTTGTTTGAAAACCATTAAAAAATTTGCATTGTCTCGTATCAAATGTTTAGGAATTATCGTATACGTTTGACATAAATAAAAACTATCGATTGAATGGTGTCGTCCCATGCTAAAAAAGGTTCGTATAGTATCTTGTTTTTCACATGCAATGTCATCAAAGATGAAAATAGAATTTGGTTTTGCTTTTTCTGGAAGCCGTAAAAAAAGTTAAGGTTATATTCAAAAACACTCATAACGTTGTAAACCGCCCAATTGAACATATATATATATATACAGGGTGTCCAGTAAATAATGGATAACCTTGCAACCGGTTATAGCTGGCCTTAAGACCTTTCAGAAAAAAAATATAAAAAAAAATATTTTCCTTGTAGTTTTTGGATTATGATGTTTTTCAAAAAAAAAAAAAAAAAAAAAAAGTACGACATGCCTCAAATACTTGAACGTAACCACCACGGTTGAATGATTATTATTGCTTTTTTGTTTTTATAATATTCTTGAATAATTATACTAATAAATGTTTTACCAAATTTAACACTTGCTGTTGCAGTTTTTTTTATAATATATTTTTTAATTTATTTTTTGATACATAAATCTGTTTTTTTTTTATTTTCACAAAAGTTTGACTATCTCTAAAATAGAAAGAAATGTATGAAAGCATAAATGGCGAACTATTTTAAAAAGTTGTCTGTGTAATGTATTTTCTAAAATGGTACAAAACATGCGTGTATCTTTCAAAATAAGACATCAAATTTGATATTAATCTACTTAAAAAAGCTTTTCTCAAATGTAAAAAGATATAATTAGTTTCTTAAAAGTAAAAAATAGGTGGAATGGTATAAAGTATAACGCTTGGTGTAAGTCGACTCTAGTTTGAGTCTGTGCGAACCACGGCCCTTTGCTTGTGTTCATGAGAAATATAGGGGAGATGGGGGCAAGAAGGACTGCTTAAGCTCTAGACACCTCTAACTTTTTTAATATTTCTCAAGCTCAAACAAATTTTTTTGTAAATAAAAGCTTAATCTTTGAACTTGATCATAATAAAGAATCAACATTTTTTAAAAAGAATTTATTAAGTTAAAAACAAATATACAACCTGATCTCGAAAGTCCATGTTGCCCCACTAGCGGGGCAAAACGGTCCTTTGAATGGGGCAAAATGCACCATAAGTTTTCGTAGCCGATAAAAGAAGTGTATGCGCAAAAAACGATGTTTTTAATAAATATGTATTTTATTGATAGTTACAAAAAATAAAAAAATTCCTTCTTGGACATATCTGTAATACTATATTGCATCAAAAATAACTGTAAAAATAACTTAAAAGAAACAAATAAAAACTAAGGAAGCTTTCAACAATAACAAAAAATACAAATAAATAAATAAAAACTATTACCGGAATCTATTTATTTTTATACAAACATACATTGATACATACATATGCAAAGCTAAATAAGAACAAAAAAGAACAATAAAATAAATAAACAAAAAAAAACATCAGTTCATTGAAATTTATGTTTCTATGTAAGTCAGTCAGTTTTCCTATTGCGAACATTTTTCGCAATAGAAAAACTCATCAAAGTCTTCACAACCTGCACATGCTTGATGGGCCCAGTTCTTGCATTTGCAGCATTGAATCAACGTCGTCCCCTTTCAAAGACTTCCTGAAATCTTCACAACATTAAAGGCAAGGATAGTCCTCGTCGTCCGTTTCCTGACCCCTTCCTTTTGGTTTGGTATTCTTTTTAAATCGTTTATTTACTTTGGATTTTTTGTTTATTTGATTAAAGATGGGTTTAGAAATTTTTCGATTGCCACTTGTATCAAGTTGAGTTTGTTCAAGTTCATTTTTGTATGGGCTGGCGGTCAGTATTGCTGACTTCCCTTTTTTCCTGCCTTTTCTCTGAATAATTGGACTTGAAGATGCTTTCGGAATTTCATGGACCTCTGATACAGCTTTCAGTGGAAATGAAGATATGTAAGCTTTAGTATCTAGTTTTACGTCTAAAATCTGTAGATCTTCTGGAAGAGTTTCATCACTAGTGTAGACTGCTGTTTCTGAAGTCTTGCAAAATGCAGAAAATTTGGGTTCCTGTGTCTCTTCTAGGATAGATTGATCAACAGTTTCATCATTTCTCGCCAACAATATGATCTGGAAGTTCAATATTCGTTGTCTCAGCTGCAACAAAATCTTCTTCTGAAAAAACATGAGGATCTACAGGGAAGACGCCAGTTTTCCTAAAGCCATTTATGGCATTACTAGGAACTGCTGCTTTCAGGTATGCTTTTCCAAATAATGCTGCTATTTGAAATTGTGAAACAACTCTTGATGGGTGTTGCCTTAAAAACTTTCCGACTTCTTGGGAGAAGAAAGTGTTAAGAGGTCCCATAAATGCAACATCCAAAGGTTGGAGCTTGTGTGTACAGTGAGGTGGTAAACACAGGACGTGGACGAAATTGTCTCTTGCCAATTTTATGAACGCAATATTTTTTGTATGAGTCAAATGGCCATCAAGAATGAGTAAAACTGGCTCCTCTTTGGTGGGTTTTGTGTTTTTTAAAAAATGACGAAACCAGTCAGTAAATATTTCAGTTTGCATCCAACCGCTGGGATGGCAAGCAAAAGTGGAACCAGGTGGGGCACCATCCATCAGCTCCATTTTCATTCGTTTCCTGGGGAAAATTAGCATCGGTGGGACAAAGAATCCTGACGCAAACATGCATATTACTGCTGTTGTCAATATACCTCTTTCAGCGGACGTCAAAGTGCCAACTTGTTTCCGACCTTTTAAGGCAAACACTTTGGATGATTTTGTTTGAGCCTACATAATTAAAAAGAAACATGTAAAAAAATATTTGGTAAGGTCTCATAGTGAATTACGCACTGTCGTCACTTCAGTTTCATCAACATTATACATTTTTGTTGGAGGGAAGTGATGTTCATCAAACATTTCTTTAAGGAGCGCAAAGTAGGCCGAAACAACTGGTTTATTGAATGCTTGAACTCTTGCTTTAGATGTCGGTTCGGGATTTCTCAATACAATTTCTGGATGCCTTTTTTGGAAGTTATAAAACCAGTCTTTTCCAGCCATATTTGTTTCCTTGTCGAAGGGATGAGTCAGTTTATTGGATTCAGCTAACTCAAAAGCCAGTGCTCGTACATCTCGTGTTGTCATTCTAAAGCATCTTTTTTCGAATTCAAGCATATGTTCGATTAGTTCTTTTTCCTGAGCAGCATTAAAAACTGTTTTAAACCGTCCGAGTTTTTTTCGCTTGTGCCCAGTTTAACTTTGCGGATTATGGTAGTTTTAGGGATTTTAAAAATCTTACTTGCCTTAAGATATCCCATTTCTTTTCTTTGTATAGCGTCAATAGCTTTGCGCAAGTCTTCTTTGGTCCATGTAGAAGCTCTTAAAGTTTTTCGAATATATGTTCGAACCATCTTTAATGAAAACAAATATCAAACGAAAACCTAAGGAATATTTATCACCTTCGTGTTAACGAACACTTAGGAAGCGAAAAAAAATTTGCTAAAATCAAGCTGTCTCCTTGGATGCTTTTTGCAAAGTGAATGTTTTTTTAGCAAATCGTCAGTTTTCATGGTTTCATGATTTAAACTGCAAACAACTTCACTCTTTCTATGAAACTGAAGGATATGTTCGCAAAGTAGGTTTTTAATGAATTCTAATCACTTAATAATAGATGGAGCTTAAAACTAAGCCAAAAAACGGTTTGGTTCTTTTTGCCCCGTTGCCCTTTTTGCCCCCATCTCCCCTACCTGTAAGGAAAATTTCACTAAAAGCGAAATGAGAACAGGATTTCTGGTCTTCAAAAAGATGCCAAGGAAATGGTGTACAATAAACCAATAGTATCCATTGCGGAACTACGTCGCAATGTTCAGGAAGCTGTTAGTAGTATACAGGGCGATTGGGCACGGGAACCAATTTTTTTTTCAACTTGTAACGGTTCTACCGTGCTTCCGTCTTTATTTTACGGGAAGAGTGGAATTCGGAGAGTTAAAAGCTTTAATATTATTATTTATTACTTTATTATTATTACAATATTATTATTTATTACAATATTATTACTTTATTTTGAGTTCCTTCTCATTGGAAGGTCGACTTCACTCTGCTTGCTGGCTCTTCAACCATTCTTGCAATTGCGAAGAGTCTTCACCCAAAACGATCATCCCCTCCACACTGCGTTGCAGTTGCAGGTCATTCATATTTTACACACACTGCATTTACCACAACAATAATCATTTCGTCAGTTCCATATTTCGTAAGCCTGACCTCAATATAGTGCAGTGTACCTCCGTCATTCATTAAGTGTTGATATTTGACACTTCATTCTGTATTGTACTGTTCTGACCCATACTTGCGGTGTTTGCCCTTGGTAGTGGATATTAGATAACCACTGTCAAGAACAATTGAAATATGTATGCATTTTTCGTATTAGTCAGCTATCAGTCAGAATGAGTGTACCTACTGATGACATGTTTACATGGATATACACATACAATTCGTCGATATTGTCGGTGGGCAAAAGAATCTTACGAAATAAATGAGAAACGATCACTATTATGAGAAGCAGATGTGATTCGTGTGAGGAGAGACCACCATGGATTAATATGGGGTAGGATGATTTGTAGTGATCGTGTAGTGCGATCACTACATCCTTCCCCTCTTCGAAAAAGAAATTTCAAGGTGAATTTTCTGGATATGAATGGTATGGTTGAACAGCCATATACAATAGTTAACATTTCATATTTTATTTTGAAATTAATTTGTAATACCTATTATTAGCGGATTTTTTTTTTTTTATTTTATATTGTATATACTTCTTTTATTTTTTTTTTTGTATAAAGTTAACATTTTAAACAGAATTTATTTTTTTTTACATATTGTAGGTATATACTTTTTTTGATTTTGAACATTTAAATTTTTTTTTTTTTTGTAATTAAATATTTTCATATAAAGTAAAATTTCTTGTTTATTTCTTACATAATTTAAACAAAAATTTCATTATTTTCATACATAGTTGCTACAAATTTTGTTTTCTATAATCTCTTTTCTTATATTTTAATTTTTTGTTTGTTTTTTTTTTATTTTTTTTGTAAATAAATTTTTAATACTTAGATGAATTTTTTGTTCTTAGGAAAAAGAAAACAAAACTTTTTATTCTTAGTTTTAACGTTTTCTCGGAAAAATCTTTAAATTTTAATTCTTTTAAACACCAGTTGTTAACACCAATTTCGGTGCTTTAGTCGGGAGGGGTTCGGTTTTTATAGGTGCTATAGACGGGAGGGATTCGGTTTTTATAGGGACTTGTAGTACGGTTAGTGAGGGTTTATTGGTTTCCTAGATTTCGTTACAACTTTTTACAAATTTTTGTTTCCCTCTTATGCATCGAACTCGACAGTAAAAACAAAATGCTAAGATCAAGGCTTATATTGTATAGATCTCTGTATATTGATGTATATCATGAGAGCTAATTGGCAAAAGTGGAGTGTTTTCTTCAGACTTAAGATCTTTTATTCTCTTTGATATAAGCTTAAGTTCGTTCTGGCTTGAGAACGCGCTATTACAAGATGTCGCAACTCACTTTGCCTTGCAATTGGACACATATATTTTTTATTTCTGCAACATAGAGGTGGGCATGTTCTAAAGCGTCGGTCAGTTTTTGTAAGTCGTAGGAAACTATTAGCTTCCATTCGTTGGAATACAATTCAGCTTTTCCCCATTGCTCAAAGTAAATGCCAGGGTTATTACTTTGAGCAATGGGGAAAAGCTGAATTGTATTCCAACGAATGGAAGCTAATAGTTTCCTACGACTTACAAAAACTGACCGACGCTTTAGAACATGCCCACCTCTATGTTGCAGAAATAAAAAATATATGTGTCCAATTGCAAGGCAAAGTGAGTTGCGACATCTTGTAATAGCGCGACTAACGAACTAAACCATCTACTAATCGATGTTTCGCAAAAATATAGTCTCCTAACAGTAAATAGTAGCAGAGAAAAACGAGCACTACTAAATGCAGTAGGGATTGTAAGTAAAACCTTATTTGGAACCCTAAGTGAGGAGGATGCCGAGTACTACAACCAGCAAATAGAGAAAATAGAACCAAAAGAAAAACATCTGTTATCACTGGTGAATAACCAAACTATACTTTTGAAAAGTACATCTAATGTTTTCAATAAATCCGAAATGGCCATAGAGTCCCAACTTCTTGCAATAAATTCAAAATTTGATACTATTAGGGAATTAACAAACAAAATAAATAATGCAAATCATGAACAGCAATTATTTTCTGAAATCGAATCCCTAACTACTTTTATTACTCTGATAATTATGCGTTACCAAAGCACTGTAGATGAAATTATTGACCTGGTTAGTATCGTTAACCATGGCAAACCACATCCAGCTATAGTTACTCCAAATCAGCTCAGAATAGCGTTACTAAAAATAAAACAAGACATTCCTAGTGGGACGAAAATTTCATCGATTGTGACTAATAACATTCTAACCCTTTACCAAATTAGTACAATCAGCGCCACTATACGTCAACAAAAAGTAATTTATGAATTTAGAATTCCACTCCCATATACCGAAAATGTCCACGTTTAAAAAATTATCCTCCTACCTACAAATTTCCAAAACACACAGTAATGAAATAGACGAAATTTGCAAGGACGACTTAACAACGTACACACTTCAAGGAACGGCTAAGCTTGAGATCACGGGAAATTGCTATATCAAATCTAAGGATCTGATAATACGTTCGTACAATGAACAAGATACCATTTCCCACTCTTCTTATATACCACCCATGAACATTTCAAAGTTTTTAAACAACATTACTCTTAAAGTAATCAGTAGAAATAAAAATGAGTTAGCGCTTATAAAATTCTCAAGCCAGAACGAACTTAAGCTTATATCAAAGAGAATAAAAGATCTTAAGTCTGAAGAAAACACTCCACTTTTGCCAATTAGCTCTCATGATATACATCAATATACAGAGATCTATACAATATAAGCCTTGATCTTAGCATTTTGTTTTTACTGTCTAGTTCGATGCATAAGAGGGAAACAAAAATTTGTAAAAAGTTGTAACGAAATCTAGGAAACCAATAAACCCTCACTAACCGTACTACAAGTCCCTATAAAAACCGAATCCCTCCCGTCTATAGCACCTATAAAAACCGAACCCCTCCCGACTAAAGCACCGAAATTGGTGTTAACAACTGGTGTTTAAAAGAATTAAAATTTAAAGATTTTTCCGAGAAAACGTTAAAACTAAGAATAAAAAGTTTTGTTTTCTTTTTCCTAAGAACAAAAAATTCATCTAAGTATTAAAAATTTATTTACAAAAAAAATAAAAAAAAAACAAACAAAAAATTAAAATATAAGAAAAGAGATTATAGAAAACAAAATTTGTAGCAACTATGTATGAAAATAATGAAATTTTTGTTTAAATTATGTAAGAAATAAACAAGAAATTTTACTTTATATGAAAATATTTAATTACAAAAAAAAAAAAAAATTTAAATGTTCAAAATCAAAAAAAGTATATACCTACAATATGTAAAAAAAAAAAAATTCTTCTAATAATATGTATTAAAAAATTTATTTACTTACAAAAAAAAAAAAATATTTGAAATGTTAACTTTATACAAAAAAAAAAATTAAAGAAGTATATACAATATAAAATAAAAAAAAAAATCCGCTAATAATAGGTATTACAAATTAATTTCAAAATAAAATATGAAATGTTAACTATTGTATATGGCTGTTCAACCATACCATTCATATCCAGAAAATTCACCTTGAAATTTCTTTTTCGAAGAGGGGAAGGATGTAGTGATCGCACTACACGATCACTACAAATCATCCTACCCCATATTAATCCATGGTGGTCTCTCCTCACACGAATCACATCTGCTTCTCATAATAGTGATCGTTTCTCATTTATTTCGTAAGATTCTTTTGCCCACCGACAATATCGACGAATTGTATGTGTATATCCATGTAAACATGTCATCAGTAGGTACACTCATTCTGACTGATAGCTGACTAATACGAAAAATGCATACATATTTCAATTGTTCTTGGCAGTGGTTATCTAATATCCACTACCAAGGGCAAACACCGCAAGTATGGGTCAGAACAGTACAATACAGAATGAAGTGTCAAATATCAACACTTAATGAATGACGGAGGTACACTGCACTATATTGAGGTCAGGCTTACGAAATATGGAACTGACGAAATGATTATTGTTGTGGTAAATGCAGTGTGTGTAAAATATGAATGACCTGCAACTGCAACGCAGTGTGGAGGGGATGATCGTTTTGGGTGAAGACTCTTCGCAATTGCAAGAATGGTTGAAGAGCCAGCAAGCAGAGTGAAGTCGACCTTCCAATGAGAAGGAACTCAAAATAAAGTAATAATATTGTAATAAATAATAATATTGTAATAATAATAAAGTAATAAATAATAATATTAAAGCTTTTAACTCTCCGAATTCCACTCTTCCCGTAAAATAAAGACGGAAGCACGGTAGAACCGTTACAAGTTGAAAAAAAAATTGGTTCCCGTGCCCAATCGCCCTGTATACTACTAACAGCTTCCTGAACATTGCGACGTAGTTCCGCAATGGATACTATTGGTTTATTGTACACCATTTCCTTGGCATCTTTTTGAAGACCAGAAATCCTGTTCTCATTTCGCTTTTAGTGCAATTTTCCTTACAGGTAGGGGAGATGGGGGCAAAAAGGGCAACGGTCACGGTTGTTATTAGTCACAATCGATGAAATTTTCGTCCCACTAGGAATGTCTTGTTTTATTTTTAGTAACGCTATTCTGAGCTGATTTGGAGTAACTATAGCTGGATGTGGTTTGCCATGGTTAACGATACTAACCAGGTCAATAATTTCATCTACAGTGCTTTGGTAACGCATAATTATCAGAGTAATAAAAGTAGTTAGGGATTCGATTTCAGAAAATAATTGCTGTTCATGATTTGCATTATTTATTTTGTTTGTTAATTCCCTAATAGTATCAAATTTTGAATTTATTGCAAGAAGTTGGGACTCTATGGCCATTTCGGATTTATTGAAAACATTAGATGTACTTTTCAAAAGTATAGTTTGGTTATTCACCAGTGATAACAGATGTTTTTCTTTTGGTTCTATTTTCTCTATTTGCTGGTTGTAGTACTCGGCATCCTCCTCACTTAGGGTTCCAAATAAGGTTTTACTTACAATCCCTACTGCATTTAGTAGTGCTCGTTTTTCTCTGCTACTATTTACTGTTAGGAGACTATATTTTTGCGAAACATCGATTAGTAGATGGTTTAGTTCGTTAGTCGCGCTATTACAAGATGTCGCAACTCACTTTGCCTTGCAATTGGACACATATATTTTTTATTTCTGCAACATAGAGGTGGGCATGTTCTAAAGCGTCGGTCAGTTTTTGTAAGTCGTAGGAAACTATTAGCTTCCATTCGTTGGAATACAATTCAGCTTTTCCCCATTGCTCAGAGTAAATGCCAGGGTTATTACTTATAGGAGAAATTAGTAAATTTCCTTTTGCACGTAGAAATATTCCTATCCACATGAGCAAAATCCTTGGATCCATTTCTGCAAATCGTGAAGTTTTTTTTTTTTACTAGATTTGCTCTTGTGTGTGTTTGAAGGATTTATAGAATTTCGTACTATTCATCAAAAGATTTTAAATTGTTATTGTGAATTACTTTTGTTTTTCTTCCTACTCTAATTATAGTGTTTTCTGTTGATAATATTTTCACGACCTCATAAGGTTAGACCCACAAGGACGTTAATTTATTTTGTCTCGCGTTGTTTTTTAAAAGTACTTTGTCACCTACGTTAAAACTTTTATAGTGTGATTTCTTATCAAAGTATTTGTTTGATGCTTGCTTTTTGTGCGTAAGGATTTTCCTTGGGACTTGATACCCATGTTGCAAGCGTGCCCTTAACTCGTTAGTATAGTTGTCGTAGTTATAGCAAATTTTAAGTGATTGGGTTAGTGAACTAAGGATGTTAGGTGGAAATCCGTAGAACAGTTCATAGGGTGTGAGCCCTGGACTAGAGTGAGGGGTGGTGTTGTAAACAAAAATTGCATAGGGAGTCCATGTGTCCCATATAAGTGGATCTTTATTAGTGTAATGTCGTAAATATTCAATCAAAGTCTTATGGCTTCGTTCTAAAGCTCCATTAGTTTGTGGGTGATATGGTGCTGTGTTTAATATTTTTATTTTCAGTAGCGAACACATCTCTTTGAACATGACACTGAGCAAATTTTCGACTTGATCTGTTAATAACGAGGACGGAATACCGCGCTGGCACACAATTTTTTCAGTGAAGACTCTTGCTACTGTCGAAGCTTCTGCATTAGGAAGAGCGAGAGCTTCTGAAAATTTTGTAAGGTCATCTTGAAAGGTTAATAAATATTTCTGGTCATTATGACTTATGGGCAGGGGGCCGACTATGTCTAAGGCAATTCTTTCAAATGGCCTTGAACTAGTCGTTGTAATCTTCATTGGCAAGGGAGGGTTTTTCCTACTTTTATTAAGTTGACATGAAGCGCATTTGCGGATATAGTTTGTAATATCCTGTGTCATTGTAGGCCAGTAGTACTTATATCTGATTCTTTTTAAAGTTCGCGACACACCTTGATGGCCTCCGAAAAGTGATCCATGGCATTCGAAAATAGCTTTTCGTATAATTTCCGGATCGCTTAGAGTACTTCTTTTGTTATTATATAAAAAGATCGTTTAGTTGTTCTTTCTGGTAGACTTTTTCTAATAATATTTTGAAAGTATTAATCGTGTTGTTATCTAAGTTTGGTAACGAGAAACTTATTAGCTTAAATTGTTTGTTTTCTATTGTATTTTTTAAGTATGCCAGGCATTTTTCTGTTACAACTTCATCTTTGAAACTTCTAATGGGTACTGGTAATGTGACTACATGATAAAACCCGGTTTCAAGACTCTTACCTATGTCTGGTTTTACAAAGTTTGGTATTAACTCCCGGAGCGCTTTTTCGTTGGCGAATCTACTAAAGGCAATACTATTATTTTGAGAGGAAGCTTCTTGTCTTGGTGGATTTCACCGTCCTTTTCTATTAATAAAAAACTAAACAGAGAAAAAAACAACGTAAAACACAAGCAAAAAACTTTGATTCTAATATTTTTCGGAACGATTTGGCGCCAACGCCGAAAATTCTTAAATCAAAGTGGAGCGACCTTATTTCAAAGTGATTCCATACTTAAAAACGAACTAGATTTAATTACGTTTACATGTTGATTTAAAGTGGAATCATAGGTAAATCAAATTCATCCATCTTTTACATGTTTTACTTTGAAACTAGGTTGAATATCTTATAATTACGTCGCATATTCAAATTAAGATTGTTTCAACGTAAAATTGAAAATGCTCCACTTCATTTAAAAAACTTTAGATCAAATACGCTCGTATTTAACTTTATAAAGTATTTTTTCTCTCAGTGTAGAAACTATCTGTATATCTTCTTTAGGTGATGATTGGACTGATTTAACATGTTTATTATTTTTTTTTTCTATTTCTTATTTATTCTTCCGGTTCCGCGTTATATGGTAATAACGTTGTCTTTTATCTCGCTAGGTAAACGACTTAGTGCGTCTGCATTTGAATTCATTTTACCAGGTTTGTATTTTACCGTGTATTCATATTCTGACAGTAGAATTCTCCATCTACCTAATCTAGACATTGGGTTTTTTAATTTCATAAGCCATTCTAAAGGCTTATGGTCTGTACATATTATGAATTTTTGACCATTGAGGTACGGTCGGAACTGATTAACTGCGAAGACAATGGCTAATAGCTCTTTTTCAGTGGTACCTAGTTTATTTGGTCTCATTATCGTTCAGTGTTCGATTGGCGAAACAGATTGGTTTGTCTTGCCCAATTTCACCCTGCGAAAGTACAGCGCCTATGCCTACGTCACTGGCGTCCGTTGTAACGATAAACACTTTTTTGAAACCAGGATATATTAAAATTGGAGGATTAATAACGTGTTCCTTTAAGATCTTGAATGCTTCGTCACAAAAGGCGTCCCATTTGAACGTGATGTTCTTTTTGAGTAATTTTGTCAAGGGTTTGGCTATACTGGAAAAGTTATTAATGAATCGTCTATAATAGCCCACAAAACCTAAAAATGGTTTAATTCCCTTTTGATTTTTCGGTGTGGGATACGTTTTAACTACTTTGATTTTGTCTGGATCGGGCTTAAGACCTTCTTTAGAAATAATGTGTCCTAATTAAATCAATTTTTTTTTTTTTTTTTTTTTTTTTAATTACGCGCGCTCTTAAGGGGTTCTTACTACCCTTAAAATGTTTAAACACAGTGCGAGCGTTAGGAAAATAGGAAAGGATTTAAGAGGTGATGCCGGTGCACATTGGTTTTGAACCTTTGAATATCAAAATGGCAGAGAAAAATAGTGCCGGGTAAAGCATTCCACATTCTTGTAGTGCGACTAAAGAAAGAATCTCTATACTTAACAGTACGTCCGAAGTTGGGCTCAAGGGTAAACTGATGTGCATTCCTAGAAATACGAGTATTACGGTTGAATTGTTTTAGGGGAGGAATGCAACTGGCTATTTCGCTAGAGCACTGGTTATGAAAATAACGGTAAAATAACGAAAGACATGAAACATTGCGTCGGTGTTCGAGAGGTGCAAATGCTTCCGTTATATTTCTATCACCTATCATTTTCATAGCTCTTCTTTGAATTCTATCCAATAGACTCAGGTGAGTTATTGGAGCACCTGCCCAAACATGAGAATTCTACTCGAGTTTTGGACGAATAAAGGCTTTATAGATAACAGCCAGATCAGAAGGGGTGAAAAATTTCTTGCATCGCCGAAGAAAACCTAAACATTTAGCAGCATTTTTGGCAACATCAAATATGTGATCGTTCCACAGAAGGTGGTCTGTGATACACATACCGAGGACTGAAAGCTTTTCGGTTTCCTCAATGCACGAACCACTCATGGACAGTGGCACGAGGGGTGGGTTGCGTTTTGACGACACTAGACAGCATTGAGTTTTTGAAGCATTAAATTCTACGCGATTTTTGATTCCCCATTGGACAATGCTGTCAAGATCAGAATTTAATGAGCTTATCATACGCTGCCGTTCAAGTTCCACATCCGAAGGACATGGATGAGAATCTGTAAACGAATATGAGAAGCTGAGGGAACTGTCGTCAGCGAAACAGTTTAATGGATTAGAAGTTTCAGACAAAAGATCATTTATAAAAATAAGGAAGAGAGTCGGAGACAGAACGGAGCCCTGGGGCACACCAGCATTTATTTTGTGGATTTCAGACTTGAAACCGTCTAATACAACTTGTATTGAACGGTCCGAAAGGTAATTTCTAATCCAACGAAGAAGAGATTCATCGAAACCAAATGCGCGCATTTTCGATAAGAGAGCTTGATGCCAAACTCTATCAAACGCTTTTGAAATATCAAGTGCAATAATCTTACTTCAATGTACACAATTCGATGTAAAGATTTGTTCTACTGTTCGGTGAGATATTCCATCAGATCACCAGTGGACCTATTGCTACGAAAGCCGTACTGCCGGTCATTAAGAAGCCTTCGTTCTTCGAGATATTTCTTGAGCTGAAAATTGATCAGCGTTTCCATGACCTTGGAAAGAAGGGACGTAAGTGCAATCGGACGATAGTTTGAGGGTGAAGAAGATACGCCTTTTTAGGGACAGGCTGGACAAATGCTGTTTTCCATCCACTCGGAAAGAGACCAGTAGAGTAGGACAGATGGAAAAGCTTACGCAATGGTTTTGCCAGCGTTGAAGAACACCTCTTCAGAACAATGGGAGGGATACTATCCGGGCCAGCGGATTTGTGAATGTCGAGATCTTTCAGAACTCTAGCAACTGCGCGAGTGCGAAAGAAGATTTGCCCCATAATATCGTTAACTCTCTCAATTACAGGTGGAGTTCTATCACTTACTGGCAGCGTCGAATTAACAGCAAACTGTGCTGCGAGCAAATTGGCTTTATCTTGCGAGCTGACAGCAGGTCAGTCGTTGAAGACGAGTGTTGGAACCGCAGACGAAGAAGTGTTTCGAATGTTTTTTGCAAATGACCAAAAATTTTTACTACTATTGGGACATTGTAATATTTTTTGCCTTAATTTTTGGTCATGCAAAAATTTGGTTCTTCTAATATGACCGTTACAGGTCTTTCTGGGTTGTTGAAACTTTTTCCGGTTTTCCTCAGTAGGGTTGGCTTTGTAACTACGGAAACTTACTTCTCTAACCCTAATAACCTCTTTACAGCTCGAATCAAACCACGAGTTTTCTTTGGGTTTGAAAGATTTAACCCTATTCGGGATAAAATTTCTCATTCCACAAAGAATTAAATTTGTGATCATATCTGCACTGGCATCTACATCACTATCGAGGAAGCATAGTGAGCAGTTAAAGTTCCTGAAGAAAGCATTGAGACCGTCCCAGTTGGCTTTCTCGTACTGCCAAACGGTTCTCTTGGGAGTTTTTTCTTTAACTGAGTTTTGGTGGCACGAGAAATTCGCAGATATGACACAATGGTCTGATGTGCCTAGAGGCGATAATACACTAATAGTGTATTTTTCAGGGTCAGAGGTAAGGAACAAGTCCAGAGTGTTGGCGGATTGACCTGGAACGTCAGGGATTCGAGTTGGCTCGTCAACAAGCTGAGTCAGGTGGTTTAACTCAGCAAAGACCTCAACAAACCTTCCTTCGGGTGTTGTCTGACCCGAAAAGCGAAGCCAATTAGAATTGTGTACATTGAAATCGCCCGCAATGACGATTTCAGTGTGAGGGTAATGGACAACAATTCTTTGAATGGAGTCGGACAGAGCATCAAATTCGTTAAAAGTTGAATTTCTGTCCAAATTAGGGCTTCGATAAACGAAACATATTGTGGTTGAAGTTGGTACGCAACATCATTCCTTATATAAACGGCAAGACCATGATGTGGAAAGAATAATGGCACTAAATTATACCCAAATAAATTAAATTCCGAATGATCAGAATTTTCACCTATCTGGGTTTCACTCAGTGCCAAAACAGCTGGCCTGTTGTTTGCAGTATAGACGTACGTAGCATAGAAATTCTTTCTAAGCCCACGAATGTTGCTAAAATCGACACTAAATCTATCAACCATTTAAAATATTCAAAAATAGCGAAAATCCAAGTCAGACAATTAACTAAGTTGAATATTTCTTCCAGATCCCAATTTGAACTTTTCAGTACAACTTGACACTAGTGTTATGCCTTAGTACCAAAATTGTAATGAACTAAACTAAACAGCTATCTATCTGACGACAGGCTTGCTTAAATGATGTGATGCTCTATGTGGGGAAGACAAAGTGCATACGAAAATTCAAGCAAACCCGTCTGTAGGAAGTGAAAGGGGAATGAAAAGAAGAGATTTACCACTCGTTGCACTGTGTTGCTTTTTTTTCCATAACTATTTTGTTGTTATATTTGATGTAGGTATTGAAGGTTCGCACTGATAACTTGTTTGTTTTTTTTTTATTATTTTTTTTTCCTATGCACTAGCACTTGCACTGATTTGTTTGTTTGGTGGGTGATTGGCGCGGCGCGAAAATTATAATTTTGGATAAGTTTATGGGGTTATGGTTACTTTTTTTTTTTTTTTGTTTGAATTATAATTATTAGGTAATTTTTTTCTATTTTTTTTTTTTTATGGTGAAATGGAGTTAGTGAATTTAACAAGGTTGACACACATTAGCAATAAAACAAAAAAAAAACAGACACGGTACATCGAGACGAGATGGACTTTCACAGACATGTCAATGCGCTCCATTTTAATTGTGATCAGGAACCTACTCACATTAATGCAAGATGATGTTGGGTCTTGTAGTTTAAGGTTAAGCTCGCGTAGTCGGTCGAAAATTTTTCTCAGCTTTATATTGTGATCGTTCAGATCGTATCCATATACAACTATATCATCGACGTTGACAAAACAATGTATTCCTTGTAATCCCATAAGTACGTTATTCATCGTTCTTTGAAAAGTAGCGGGTGCATTTTTCAGACCAAACGGCATACGATTGTATTCATAATGTCCGTAGGGTGTGCTAAATGCAGTTTTTGGTTTGTCTTCCTCGCTAACCAGAATTTGATGAACAAACCCCTTAGCGAGATCAAGGGTGCTAAAATACTTTGTTCTACCTAGTTGATCCAAAATGTCAGAAATATTTGGTATAGGATATGCTTCTCCGACGGTAAGTTCGTTTTTATTTTCTAAAATCTACTACAACTCTCCATCGTTTGGCACCCTGGCTATCAGGTTTCTTAGGTACAATCAAAAGTGGGGAGTTCCAAGGGCTAGAACTTAGTCTTATTATATCGTCTTTCAGCATTTCACTTTCTTGTTTTTGAATTTCCTGTTTTTGACTTTCAGGGAGTCTATATGGTCTAACAAAAAGGGGTGGTTTTCTTGTATCCGTTTTTATTTCGTGATACATTATATCTGTATACGTGAGGTGATCTCCCTACATAGTCCTAATATTGTGGTTTTCTCTTCCTCATTACAGTGTTCAAGTTGTATGGAGGAAGTAATTTGTTGTCATCTATTTTTCACGGGATCTTTCTCTGACCTAAGACCTACGGCATTGAAATTTGAAATGTCATCCCATTCGTATTCAATATCGTTTACATTAATTTTTTCTTCGTTTTCTGACGTATTCAGAATCAAAACTTTAACCATTTTTTGATCAGGTCTCAAGAAAGTTTCGGCAAGATATATACCTGGAATTATTTCTTTTTTATATATAATTGCATCTTTGTTATGCTTAAATGGAATTTGAATTATTTGTTCACAACGTGGTTTCAAAGTAATGTAATTTTCTAATAGATTTTCTTTTTTTATTTTAATGTCTTTTGCTTGATCTAAATACATTTGTGACCTAAATTCTAAGTTTTTGTTTTTTATATTATAGCGAGAATCTGGGTTGGTAGATCGTGATTCACATAGCGACTCGTTACGGCTTTGGCTATAGGCCCCGTTCATAGAATTGCAGGTTTTTCCTAGATGCTTACCTCCATTTTCCGTAGACAATGGCTCCCTTTCCTCAACTAAATTGGTTTCTAATAGATGATTTTCTTTTTTTATTTTAATATCTTTTCCTTGATTTAAATGCATTTGTGACCTTATTTCTAAGTTTTTGTTTTTTATATTGTAGCGAGTATCTGGGTTGGTAGATCGTGATTCACATAGCGAATCGTTACGGCTGTGGCTATAGGCCCCGTTCATAGAATTGCAGGTTTTTCCTAGATGCTTACCTCCATTATCCGTAGGCAATGGCTCCCTTTCCTCAACTAAATTGGTTTTGTACTGTGGAACTTTTAAAGATTTTTCTTTGTAATTTACTACGCATTTAAATTTAGATAAAAAATCGTTTCCTATTATACCGTCATATGGCAGATTTATTTGATCGGTAAGTATGTGAAAGGGGTGTTTCAAGATCATCGTGTGATCTGAAGTTTTAAATTCTAAATTACCATATATCATCCCCATGGTTTGTAATGACTCCCCGGCTAAGGTTGATATTGTGTAAGGATCGTTATTGCTTTCGAAAGTACAAGTGTTTTTTAAAAGGCTTATGTCTGCCCCCGTGTCAATTAGTAATGTAGTATTTTTTTTGTTTGATGGACTAAACTTTAGACGTATCGTTGGCGCTCTGAACTCAAGACAGAACGATACGTGGAATTTTAGATTTAGTTCTTGTTCCGGTGTATATCGGCTGTGGTAATTATTCGAGAGGGACTGCCGTTTGTCTCCTCCCGAACACATTCGTTTCCCGAATTGTGTTGTTGAGGATAGAAGTCCTCGTCCGATTGCCAATAACTGTATCCCGGTGCTACGTTGTACTGTCGGACATTATTCTTGAATGGGTTTACTCTTTTGATATCTCCTTCTAGATTATTGTTATATGAGGAATTTCGATTTGCGTAAGCTCTGCAATTGTTAATAGAGTGGTTGGGTTTTTGACAATAATCACAAGTCAAAAAGTGAGTTTCTTTTTTGCAAAGGCTTATCTTTAGAAAAACTGGGAAACTGAGTATTTTTGTAACAAGTATCTTGCGTATGTCCCTGCTTACCACAGATATTGCAAAACCGCGGTGTTTGGTTAGTTACGGGAATTGGATAGCTAGAAAAGGAAGAGCTGTGTTCTATACGAGCGGCATGACCTTCAGCATGGGCAATGGTTTTTTTTTAGATCGACCCCCCATAAGCTTTCGCTATAAGCTTAACCTGTTCGTTCTCCAAACCATCCTCAAAAACTTGGATGGCTAATCTTCGATTTTCTGCTACAAAAGTAGCGGAGTTAAGACAATTAAGGGCTGCAATAACACGTTCACCAAATTCTTTCACGGTTTCTTTAAACCTTTGTTTTAAAGTCACAAGTTCATTGTGAGCAGATGATCGTGTTAAGGAAAAGGAATGACGAAATATAGAGCAAAAAAAAAAAAGTTATGTGTAGGTATATTATATAATAAAAATATTACTAAGAGTTGTTTTTTGTTTTGTTTTCTTTTTTTTTTTTTTTTTTGTTTTCTTTTTTTTTACCTTAAGAAATAATTATTTTTGCTGTGTGTTGTTATATTATGGTAACTGCTATACTGTTGTTTACACTGTGCCAGACAGACTTCACGCCTTAAAGTTGCAGATTACAACCTGGTCTTTTACACTACCTATATTTTGCCTCCGCGTCCTCTTTCGCTAGGTCTTATGGTCATAGGATTTTTTTTCACACTGAAATTTTGTCTCACTATTACTTTCACTTTGCTGGTGTATAGCCCCAGTAATACGCATCAAAAGGAACGGCATTTTGTGTTTTTTGGATAGAATCCCACCGCTGTCACCAATTGTAACGTTTCTACCGCGCTTCCGTCTTTATTTTACAGGAAGAGTAGAATTCGGAGAGTTAAAAGCTTTAATATTTTTATTTATTACTTTATTATTATTATTACAATATTATTATTTATTACAATATTATTCCTTTATTTTGAGTTCCTTCTCATTGGAAGGTCGACTTCACTCTGCTTGCAGGCTCTTCAACCATTCTTGCAATTGCGAAGAGTCTTCACTCAAAACGATCATCCCCTCCACAAAATATACATTTCCTGCACTGCGTTGCAGTTGCAGGTCATTCATATTTTACACACACTGCATTTACCACAACAATAATCATTTCGTCACTTCCATATTTCGTAAGCCTGACCTCAATATAGTGCAGTGTACCTCCGTCATTCATTAAGTGTTGATATTTGACACTTCATTCTGTATTGTACTGCGCTGACCCATACTTGCGGTGTTTGCACTTGGTAGTGGATATTAGATATCCACTGCCAAGAACAATTGAAATTTGTATGCATTTTTCGTATTAGTCAGCTATCAGTCAGAATGAGTGTACCTACTGATGACATGTTTATATGGAGATACACATACAATTCGTCGATATTGTCGGTGGGCAAAAGAATCTTACGAAATATATGAGAAACGATCACTATTATGAGAAGCAGATGTGATTCGTGTGAGGACAGACCACCATGGATGAATATGGGGTAGGATGACTTGTAGTGATCGTGTAGTGCGATCACTACAAACTTAGCAATAGTTGTTTACAGAGGACAAATGAAGGTCGTGGTGGCACGCGGCGGTGGTGTCGGTGTGTTTTGATGTTGGTGGCGGCGGCGTCGGCTGATGTTGTGTGTTTGGATAACTGAGTATCGTTGGAGATGGTGGAGCTGGTGAGATTATTGTTTTCTTTGGGAGATGTGGATAATAAAAAATGATTTGGCCTGTAGGGCGATTCAGCCAGCAGCGATCGTGTTAATTACTTTTGTTTTTATTGATGTTTGCTCGATTTGTGTGCTGTTGAAGAAAATGGAAAATATGGAATCGTCGTCGTTGTTGTCATAGAGTCGGTGGTGTCTGTGGCTGTTGATGTTGGTGGCGTCCGGGGGCAGTCGGGGGACATGGGTGATGTTGTGTGTTTGGATAACTGAGTATGGTTGGAGATGGTGGTATGTGGTGAGGTTCTTGTTTCGATTGTGAGATGTGGAAAATAAAAAATGATTTGCACTGTAGGGGCAACTCAGTCAGCAGCGATCGTCTTAATTACTTTTGTTTTTATTGATGGAATCGTCTTCATTGTCATAATGGTTGGCGTCGTTCGGGTCTATGTAGAGTGATGCTGTTATCTGTATATTTATGTTAAGGGAATGGTCAGACGTTTAGTCTGGGGGGACAAGGGTGATAATGTGATATGTGAGGATGGATTGTTTGGGAATATCAAGCTTTCCTCACTTCAAGTTCAATAAGAGCTAGTTAGTATCATTGTTAATTTTGCCGTGATCAGAAAAATTTAAAACTCTTTAAAAAAAAACGAATTCATCATTTATAAATAAGCTTAACAATTTGGGGATGGTTAAACCATTGAAAAATCTTATTGAACTTCACCCCACAACCTATACAATTCATAGTGCAATGAGAGTACAAACAAAGTACGGGAGTAGAATACTCCTGGAGTTAGAATCTTCGAAGGTGTTTTTAACGTCTAATTTTGACGCCCTCTCAAACGATGAAGTGGCGCAGTTTCCTGGATATTTGGTGAAGGTATCCAAATCATCAAATCCATGGAAGTCAGTGGGTATTGAATTCTTTTCCCCAGTAGCAGAAAAGGTAAAAAACAATTGAAAGCATTTATGTAAAAACAAATATTAATAATTTGATTGTGTCTTATTTAATAGGAATTTGAGGTCTTTTCTACGAGTGAGACCATAGTGAAGCGGTTCAACTTAAAGGCCAACAAAATTGCGTTTAAAATAAATCCAATTCCTGAGGGAGCTGAACCAACAACTTGGGTGAGGTTTTAACATCACTAGTACAATATACGAGGCATTTGAATTTGCATTTCATTTCAGGGGTTGAGAGCTATGGATAAGGTAGGCGTGACCTTTTTATGTTAAGGGAACTGAAAAAGCGCATTGGCTTAGAGAATTAATAAATAATGAAAATTTAGAAGTCATTAACTTAGAAGATATTTTCAGCTGCCCAAATTTAAAAGAACTTAGAAATATTTATCCCAATCAAATAAAATGTCAGAGTCACGGAAAATGTTGCGCCCCCCAAAATGTGTATCTTTTACATAAGTTCATTAATGAATCTAATATTGCTATACTCAAATGTTTTGTGTGATTATGTAAAAACTTCAAATAAATAAACAAATAAACAATGTTGAATTTTTAAAATTTTTATTTCATGTTTGGATATTTTATTTACAGTAAGAGCAAATAATGAAGCGAATTATTGATATGGGAGAGAACGGATGTAGTAAAGGGTTGTTTTGGCGATAAAATCCGAAGGGGAGAGAGCTATGATCAGCAAGAAATTGGCGTTTTTCCGATCTGGATCTGTATGTTTTACACTCCGTTTTTGTAACCACTTGATGATCCCGAGTTCTGTGAATATTTTCGGATATAATCTGTATATCGTTGTCGGAATCGGCATTTAGAACAGCTTCTTTTATTGCCTCAAAAATTACCTTTTTCGAGGTTGAATAATTTAGGCATATTCCTTTTACCTTACATATGACCTTTTCCGCGTTATCATTGGTAAAAAAGACTTTGTAGGCATAATTATTAGGTCAACCACTCGTACATTCTGTTATGTAGCTTCCTTCCCCAAAGCATTGAAGTTCATCGGTCATATCACCGATCATGTCTCCTGTTTCGGGGTCACTTTCTACTTCTCTACTTACTTAGATAACAGAGTCTGTGTCATAATACAATACCCGCCTGTCTAATTTCTCCAAATATTCGTAGAGCTTAAGTCGGGCTTGTGTTGTTGTGTATGCAGCAATACAAACATTATCTGTGTTCAACGGCTTAGCACTTTCTCCTTTGTACTTAAAATTCACTACTATTTTCGTTTTTTTTCAGGGGAAATATGGAACAAACGACTAAGGAAGGATTTGTAAGTAGTTGATACAAGTCGGCGGGGTTATTTAAAATCAATGTTTTCAGTTGATTTTCTCTTTGGCCAAATTTTCCCCAAAACGAATTGAGTATGAGTTTAGCTAACGATCTCTTGCCCTCATTTTTGCTTCTTTCTGAATAGTCAAGCAGAATATTTTCTTTTTTCAGAAAATCTGATATATATTTTTCCTTTTCCTCTTCCGATGTACAGGTTGAAGGCTATCCTGATGCTTCTTGTTTGATTTTCAAGAATTTATCCATCATAGTATTAAATAACCCCGTTTTGTCCGAATTTGTTTCATACTGCACCACATCATATTCCCATATTTCGCAAATTGAAAGAAGTTTATAGCCTTTCATCATGGCTTTCCTTACTTCTTCAATAACCCATGTTCCACAAATTGATCTATCATTTTCGGAGTGGGGACGAATCTCATCACAATTGGACCCTATTTCACTACATTTTCTACACAGCGTGAACATCAGTTTGTTGTTTTGCTTCATTGGTAGTACAGGATGAAATAATTTATCTGGAGGTAATATTCTACACTTAATTATTCCAGTGATGTTTTCAAGATTTAAGCTTGAACAAATGGTAGAATCAGTATGAACTTTTGGATGTCCGATGGGGAATTTTCCGTACTTACACACCCAAGGATATAGAGAACAAACATCAATATATTTTATCTTTTCCCCTTCCTTGCATTTATAACAGCTAAAGATGTTACCAGTTCGGCCACCATAAAATGCATCTCTAGGATCAAGTGGTAATTTGTCGATAAGATAATGATTGTTAAAGAATTCATGATGGGTTTCTTTCAACAACGACATTTGCTTTTGAAAATCGCATTCCTATATTTCGATAACATCATATTTGATGTTTCGATTCATTTCTTCGATTTAAGGTGTCATATGTATCAACAGATAAAGGTTCATCTCGTTTATACCTTTGACATACAGGATGTCCATGATAATAACAACCATGAAATTCAAATATTTGCCCAGTTTCCTCACAGAACTCATCAACTTTTATCCCGCCGATAACTGCTTCTTTTCCATTAGCTGCGTGAACAATATGAATGCATCTCTTTTTTGATTCCCAAATCAACCATTTAAGAGCTACTTTTAATTGAGTATCAACATTTCTATATCCGTTTTTAGGTATAATTGTAATTATGTTTTCTTTTAGGAAGTTACGTCTGAACACGAGATTGCAAGCGGATGCTATTGTTGTGGCCCTCAAAAATGGTTCAATATTGCACTGAACAAGAAAAAAATTCCGAAATTTCAAACAGGTGTCAGTCAAGATTTTAACATCACTAGTACAATATGCTATCAGATCACGCTCCATTTTAAATTCATCATCTTTATGCTCTTCATACCAAATTAAAAATTCCTCACGCTCAGCTGATTTCATTGTGTCGGCCCCATAATATTTCCAATGTGGTAGTTTTCCCACGTATGATGAATTCTCTGATGTGTTAAAGAAGTGTGGGAAATAACCCTTTTTAAGTTCTGGTCCCAAATCGAAAGTCTTTGGTAATTTTGATAACGCCATTGGGAAGTAATTAAGTGATTCAATAAACTTCACATTACCAATTTGCATCAAAATAATTTTGGATCCCCGCATAATCAGTTCTGGCTTTAAGTTGGTATTTTCGATGACATGGTTTAAAAGGAATCGGTGATCATAAGCCTGTGCGTTGTGTGCAATAACAGTGACATTTTTAAACACTTGTCGGATTTTCAAGATGTAGTCTATAAAACTCAATACAACATTGTTTGTTGAAACATGATTTCGAAATTTACATTTTTGGCAAAAATGTAAGTTTTCAACGTCGATACATGCGTCACATCTTTGTTGAAAAACACATAGATCCGGTTCATGTATTTAAGTTGTGGTGTCACTTGATTCCGATCTTACTTCTCTTTCCTGACGACTCTCAAAATCGTAGAAAATGTACAGATGATTTTTAAGCTTTGGAGTCCTTCTATCGGGTAATATGTAGCATTGGTGGTTTGCTGCTACGTATATTTTACATATCTGGCAAAAGTATTCTCCACAGAAGTGTTCTCTGTTACACACTGTTTTCAAGCATTTAGTACATCGCCTTACTTTCTCACATACATATTGTTTTCCTGAACTGGAAGATTTTTGATAGTCGAAACATATATTTCCTCGAAAGTTCCGATTGCAATCTCCACAAAGAATCTCATTAGAATTGGTCCTACAAGCTGGTGTTGTTTGGCATTGTGGGCATGATTTAAAACATCTATGATACCTTAAGTCATTGTATGGGATATGGCAGTCTTCACAGTAGTAGGAACAACAAAAGGCAGCAGTCAATGAAATAATAGCATTGAAATGATTTTTATGATGCAATAAATTTATTCTTTTGTCCGCTGTTTCCATGCCTTCGAAAATAACCGTTTTTCCCTTTGAAGCATATTCATAGACAGTTATCTTATAAGATTTAAGATAATTCTGAAATGTTCTTAACTCCTCTATACTGCATCCATCGATTGGAACAATGACCTGGGCATCATTAACCAATTGCACTGCTTTTTGTGTCTGAAGTTTGCCTACGTCATTTCTTATTTTCTTAGCACTGTCCAACTTATCCGCATAGGCTATAGCCACTACTAAGGCACGAGGTAAGCACATGTTGTCCTTATTTTTGATGGATATTATTCCACGCCTTTTCAAACATTCCTCGTCATATGAGTTGTAGTGGGATTCCTTAGGACGATTTCCGCTGCCAAATGGTAGTTGTATAGATGTCACGGTTAATTCAAAGGTATCCGTACTAAAGCCTTCAGAGTTGCTTTGGAATATTCTTTCGATAATATCCCAAAGATCGACTGCCTTAAACTCTGAGGCGTTCTTGAAGTTGATCCGACCACTTCCACTCTCCTTCGAAAATCTTTTGCCATAAAAGGTCACGCCTACCTTATCCATAGCTCTCAACCCCTGAAATGAAATGCAAATTCAAATGCCTCGTATATTGTACTAGTGATGTTAAAACCTCACCCAAGTTGTTGGTTCAGCTCCCTCAGGAATTGGATTTATTTTAAACGCAATTTTGTTGGCCTTTAAGTTGAACCGCTTCACTATGGTCTCACTCGTAGAAAAGACCTCAAATTCCTATTAAATAAGACACAATCAAATTATTAATATTTGTTTTTACATAAATGCTTTCAATTGTTTTTTACCTTTTCTTCTACTGGGGAAAAGAATTCAATACCCACTGACTTCCATGGATTTGATGATTTGGATACCTTCACCAAATATCCAGGAAACTGCGCCACTTCATCGTTTGAGAGGGCGTCAAAATTAGACGTTAAAAACACCTTCGAAGATTCTAACTCTAGGAGTATTCTACTCCCGTACTTTGTTTGTACTCTCATTGCACTATGAATTGTATAGGTTGTGGGGTGAAGTTCAATAAGATTTTTCAATGGTTTAACCATCCCCAAATTGTTAAGCTTATTTATAAATGATGAATTCATTTTTTTTTAAAGAGTTTTAAATTTTGCCGTGATCAGAAAAATTTAAAACTCTTTAAAAAAAAATGAATTCATCATTTATAAATAAGCTTAACAATTTGGGGATGGTTAAACCATTGAAAAATCTTATTGAACTTCACCCCACAACCTATACAATTCATAGTGCAATGAGAGTACAAACAAAGTACGGGAGTAGAATACTCCTGGAGTTAGAATCTTCGAAGGTGTTTTTAACGTCTAATTTTGACGCCCTCTCAAACGATGAAGTGGCGCAGTTTCCTGGATATTTGGTGAAGGTATCCAAATCATCAAATCCATGGAAGTCAGTGGGTATTGAATTCTTTTCCCCAGTAGAAGAAAAGGTAAAAAACAATTGAAAGCATTTATGTAAAAACAAATATTAATAATTTGATTGTGTCTTATTTAATAGGAATTTGAGGTCTTTTCTACGAGTGAGACCATAGTGAAGCGGTTCAACTTAAAGGCCAACAAAATTGCGTTTAAAATAAATCCAATTCCTGAGGGAGCTGAACCAACAACTTGGGTGAGGTTTTAACATCACTAGTACAATATACGAGGCATTTGAATTTGCATTTCATTTCAGGGGTTGAGAGCTATGGATAAGGTAGGCGTGACCTTTTATGGCAAAAGATTTTCGAAGGAGAGTGGAAGTGGTCGGATCAACTTCAAGAACGCCTCAGAGTTTAAGGCAGTCGATCTTTGGGATATTATCGAAAGAATATTCCAAAGCAACTCTGAAGGCTTTAGTACGGATACCTTTGAATTAACCGTGACATCTATACAACTACCATTTGGCAGCGGAAATCGTCCTAAGGAATCCCACTACAACTCATATGACGAGGAATGTTTGAAAAGGCGTGGAATAATATCCATCAAAAATAAGGACAACATGTGCTTACCTCGTGCCTTAGTAGTGGCTATAGCCTATGCGGATAAGTTGGACAGTGCTAAGAAAATAAGAAATGACGTAGGCAAACTTCAGACACAAAAAGCAGTGCAATTGGTTAATGATGCCCAGGTCATTGTTCCAATCGATGGATGCAGTATAGAGGAGTTAAGAACATTTCAGAATTATCTTAAATCTTATAAGATAACTGTCTATGAATATGCTTCAAAGGGAAAAACGGTTATTTTCGAAGGAATGGAAACAGCGGACAAAAGAATAAATTTATTGCATCATAAAAATCATTTCAATGCTATTATTTCATTGACTGCTGCCTTTTGTTGTTCCTACTACTGTGAAGACTGCCATATCCCATACAATGACTTAAGGTATCATAGATGTTTTAAATCATGCCCACAATGCCAAACAACACCAGCTTGTAGGACCAATTCTAATGAGATTCTTTGTGGAGATTGCAATCGGAACTTTCGAGGAAATATATGTTTCGACTATCAAAAATCTTCCAGTTCAGGAAAACAATATGTATGTGAGAAAGTAAGGCGATGTACTAAATGCTTGAAAACAGTGTGTAACAGAGAACACTTCTGTGGAGAATACTTTTGCCAGATATGTAAAATATACGTAGCAGCAAACCACCAATGCTACATATTACCCGATAGAAGGACTCCAAAGCTTAAAAATCATCTGTACATTTTCTACGATTTTGAGAGTCGTCAGGAAAGAGAAGTAAGATCGGAATCAAGTGACACCACAACTTAAATACATGAACCGGATCTATGTGTTTTTCAACAAAGATGTGACGCATGTATCGACGTTGAAAACTTACATTTTTGCCAAAAATGTAAATTTCGAAATCATGTTTCAACAAACAATGTTGTATTGAGTTTTATAGACTACATCTTGAAAATCCGACAAGTGTTTAAAAATGTCACTGTTATTGCACACAACGCACAGGCTTATGATCACCGATTCCTTTTAAACCATGTCATCGAAAATACCAACTTAAAGCCAGAACTGATTATGCGGGGATCCAAAATTATTTTGATGCAAATTGGTAATGTGAAGTTTATTGAATCACTTAATTACTTCCCAATGGCGTTATCAAAATTACCAAAGACTTTCGATTTGGGACCAGAACTTAAAAAGGGTTATTTCCCACACTTCTTTAACACATCAGAGAATTCATCATACGTGGGAAAACTACCACATTGGAAATATTATGGGGCCGACACAATGAAATCAGCTGAGCGTGAGGAATTTTTAATTTGGTATGAAGAGCATAAAGATGATGAATTTAAAATGGAGCGTGATCTGATAGCATATTGTACTAGTGATGTTAAAATCTTGACTGACACCTGTTTGAAATTTCGGAATTTTTTTCTTGTTCAGTGCAATATTGAACCATTTTTGAGGGCCACAACAATAGCATCCGCTTGCAATCTCGTGTTCAGACGTAACTTCCTAAAAGAAAACATAATTACAATTATACCTAAAAACGGATATAGAAATGTTGATACTCAATTAAAAGTAGCTCTTAAATGGTTGATTTGGGAATCAAAAAAGAGATGCATTCATATTGTTCACGCAGCTAATGGAAAAGAAGCAGTTATCGGCGGGATAAAAGTTGATGAGTTCTGTGAGGAAACTGGGCAAATATTTGAATTTCATGGTTGTTATTATCATGGACATCCTGTATGTCAAAGGTATAAACGAGATGAACCTTTATCTGTTGATACATATGACACCTTAAATCGAAGAAATGAATCGAAACATCAAATATGATGTTATCGAAATATAGGAATGCGATTTTCAAAAGCAAATGTCGTTGTTGAAAGAAACCCATCATGAATTCTTTAACAATCATTATCTTATCGACAAATTACCACTTGATCCTAGAGATGCATTTTATGGTGGCCGAACTGGTAACATCTTTAGCTGTTATAAATGCAAGGAAGGGGAAAAGATAAAATATATTGATGTTTGTTCTCTATATCCTTGGGTGTGTAAGTACGGAAAATTCCCCATCGGACATCCAAAAGTTCATACTGATTCTACCATTTGTTCAAGCTTAAATCTTGAAAACATCACTGGAATAATTAAGTGTAGAATATTACCTCCAGATAAATTATTTCATCCTGTACTACCAATGAAGCAAAACAACAAACTGATGTTCACGCTGTGTAGAAAATGTAGTGAAATAGGGTCCAATTGTGATGAGATTCGTCCCCACTCCGAAAATGATAGATCAATTTGTGGAACATGGGTTATTGAAGAAGTAAGGAAAGCCATGATGAAAGGCTATAAACTTCTTTCAATTTGCGAAATATGGGAATATGATGTGGTGCAGTATGAAACAAATTCGGACAAAACGGGGTTATTTAATACTATGATGGATAAATTCTTGAAAATCAAACAAGAAGCATCAGGATAGCCTTCAACCTGTACATCGGAAGAGGAAAAGGAAAAATATATATCAGATTTTCTGAAAAAAGAAAATATTCTGCTTGACTATTCAGAAAGAAGCAAAAATGAGGGCAAGAGATCGTTAGCTAAACTCATACTCAATTCGTTTTGGGGAAAATTTGGCCAAAGAGAAAATCAACTGAAAACATTGATTTTAAATAACCCCGCCGACTTGTATCAACTACTTACAAATCCTTCCTTAGTCGTTTGTTCCATATTTCCCCTGAAAAAAAACGAAAATAGTAGTGAATTTTAAGTACAAAGGAGAAAGTGCTAAGCCGTTGAACACAGATAATGTTAGTATTGCTGCATACACAACAACACAAGCCCGACTTAAGCTCTACGAATATTTGGAGAAATTAGACAGGCGGGTATTGTATTATGACACAGACTCTGTTATCTAAGTAAGTAGAGAAGTAGAAAGTGACCCCGAAACAGGAGACATGATCGGTGATATGACCGATGAACTTCAATGCTTTGGGGAAGGAAGCTACATAACAGAATGTACGAGTGGTTGACCTAATAATTATGCCTACAAAGTCTTTTTTACCAATGATAACGCGGAAAAGGTCATATGTAAGGTAAAAGGAATATGCCTAAATTATTCAACCTCGAAAAAGGTAACTTTTGAGGCAATAAAAGAAGCTGTTCTAAATGCCGATTCCGACAACGATATACAGATTATATCCGAAAATATTCACAGAACTCGGGATCATCAAGTGGTTACAAAAACGGAGTGTAAAACATACAGATCCAGATCGGAAAAACGCCAATTTCTTGCTGATCATAGCTCTCTCCCCTTCGGATTTTATCGCCAAAACAACCCTTTACTACATCCGTTCTCTCCCATATCAATAATTCGCTTCATTATTTGCTCTTACTGTAAATAAAATATCCAAACATGAAATAAAAATTTTAAAAATTCAACATTGTTTATTTGTTTATTTATTTGAAGTTTTTACATAATCACACAAAACATTTGAGTATAGCAATATTAGATTCATTAATGAACTTATGTAAAAGATACACATTTTGGGGGGCGCAACATTTTCCGTGACTCTGACATTTTATTTGATTGGGATAAATATTTCTAAGTTCTTTTAAATTTGGGCAGCTGAAAATATCTTCTAAGTTAATGACTTCTAAATTTTCATTATTTATTAATTCTCTAAGCCAATGCGCTTTTTCAGTTCCCTTAACATAAACAATGCCATTTTGAAGATTTTTTCGAAGAAATTCCTTTACTTCAGCAAATTTTGTAAGTCCGCCATTCCAGGTTAAACCATGATAATTTTCAAACAGCCAACGAGCTTGTTTTGTAAATGATGCAGACATATGACCTAATTCAAAAGGAGGTGTAACAATAAAATGAAGATGATGGTCATCATGAAATACGGCCACTTCTTTAACGATGAAGTTGTTGTTAAATCCTCCGTATCCTTGAAAATCCATAACATAAGTATTCATGATTCAGATATGTTCTCGTCAAACTCACTTCTTCTACTGGTTAGTTTTCACCGTGAAATTCAATTTAAGTGCGCTTAGTAACTTCTCCAGTTACTGGATTATATTAACTTATACGAGCATGAAGAATTAGACAATATGCTGTTGTTAAAGGTGGAACTGAAACTGATGTTTTGAGTTCAATTTTCACATCCACAGGTCCGGTTTTAATAGATTCATTCTGGCGGGAACAATCAATTACTATCATTGGGGCGATATCTTTTAACTCTTGTCTTGATAAGACCGGTAGTGATTGTTTCTGATAATAGATAATATGATTCTTGAAATTTACTGTACATTTCATAGAGAATAGCATATCGATCTAGATTATATTTTAGATTCAAATCTTCACGAGGATAGGATTCAGAGTTTAAATGTACTTTTACATTGCTTACATCACAGTGATCGAATTTGCTGGCATCTTTATACCTTTCATTTTTTCTAGCGGTTTGTAGAGCAATAATAACATATCTTGGTTTCCCAAGTTGAGTTGAAGTTTTAACAGACCATACATGATCGGTGTTGGTTGGAAGTGTTGGATATTCGTACATTTCCCAATTTCGAAAGTGAATGTGAATTGGTTTTGATTGTATTTGTTTCAACAATGTAAGTTTATTTGAATCGGATAAGGTAATGTGTGGAACCCTCCACTGCAATTTAAAAATTGAAAGATTTAATTCCTCCTTTTCTTTTGAATAATAGGTATTCTCATTAGTTCGAGTACGAATTAGAATTAATTCATGTCTTGCATTTGTTATGATCTTTTTATAGTCCTCAGCAAAACCCAATAGAAGTTTTAGAGTTATACAGAAATTATAATTAACAAATGGAGGTGACATTGTGGAGTTTCCACACCATGAAGCATTTTCAAACCTCTTACTTTCTTTCTCGGTAAAAGATAAATAATTTTTTAATGATGTTGTAATTCCCAGATTTTTATTATTATCGATTTCCACGCCATTGAGTTCATAATGTATTTCCTCAAATAGAAAAGCCATAGCATTATTAGATAGTTTTCCGGTAGAAGACACCGTTCCATCTCCCTTTGTTAGGCTTCCTTCTATATAGATGTAGCTTTCACTGGGTAAATTGCACAAGTCCTGATGTTGTATGACAATATGGATTTCATCGCTTTGATTAAAAGACTGAAGAAATGGTGAGTAACTATGGTACTCAAACTTAGATATGCTGTTATCATAGTTTGGTCCATGAGTAATATCCAATATATCGTTCATGTTGTTTTTATTTTAATTTAAATCCTAATGTAAGAAGATAGGTTTTATTTTCATGTGACAACATAGGTGTTGCCAGTTTTGATGTTCGAGTAGAACTAATTGAATGATTACTTTTGATATCTGTTAAATAATTATTATAGATTAACATTATTCTGATTTAGGGGTTAAATGCAATCGCACTGTTATTTTTTCTCCTCTAAAATTAATTAAGTCTCCGTCCTGGTCCACTAATTTTAATCTTTAAGAACTTATTCGTTTGACATTCACTGGTAAATAGATGACATTTTTTGGGACTTCTATTCTGTCTCAGGTGAAAATTCATGTATTGTATGCACAGGAGTATTATTAAAATAAGATCCAGTAATAATATTACACTCGACTCGTATTACATTTACCTTATTTATGTCAACATGTAAATCTGAGAAATGAGTCTTATTCTGTTCAAGAACACGTTTACTGAATCCCAATAAATGTCCGATGGTTCTGTGCTTATTGAAATATATTTTCTCACTGCAGTGGATCTCACATTCCATTGTGTTATTATTTGCTTCTATTCCAATAAGAATGGTGGAATTTCGCAAAATTAATTCTTCGGATGTATATGCTGCAATAGCTTCAGTTTCATACGATGCTATAGGAATTTCAATTTCATGTAACCCTACATGAAACAAATTATAACTCTCATCAACATTCGGTATAGAGTTGTATGTTTGAAAATCAATCAATCCACAAACATAGTCTTTTTTCCAAGTTCAGAGGTGGAAAATATTCGGCTGATAGAAGAGAAGTTCTCCCGCTCAGTAAAAGTGTCATTGCATATGATGACACAATGAAAGCATTTGTTTATAAAACTCTTTATTTATTGAAAATAACAATCATATAAAAATCTTAAATATAAATGACCACAATTAAAAGAGTCATAATCTTGATATTTTGTATAATTATAATTAATTTTTCACCAAAATAGTTAATAATTTCAGTAGGAGGCTGAAGATTTCTAAAGCTATCAAAATGTTCAATTTTATTTAATGCACGATTGGGTTGCGAAATTATTAGTTTTTTGGCTGTGGATTTTAATAAAGACCAAGCCCATTTCTATAAGGTTTAAGGTATAAGCCTCGCCCGACTGCAATGGATTCCATTTTTTCGTTACGACGCTTTTTCTCTTCCAGGTTCTTCTTAGCAATGCTTATATCATTGACAGCTTTGGCTACTCCTGCAACGCCTTACGTTAAAGCTCCAAGAGCTGAAAGTCCAGCAAACAGCGGAATGAGGAATGGTATTGCTCCACCAATTTTCGGTACAGAAATAACGCTGGGTGTCTTTATGTTATAACTGTTTTTCCTGACTGTTTTCTTAGCAGATGATATTGCTATTTTGATTGCTTTTTCCAGGTTAAATAGTTTTTTGCGTTTGAGATTATTTCCAATTACTTTCATGATTTTTCTAAAAGAGGGTGGCTTAGCCTTATTATTTGTTTCGGACTTTTTATTTTTCGATCTGTTCCTAGGCTTTTTATCATTATTCTTAAGATAAGAAGAAGTTGGTTACCAATCATAAGATTGGTAACCAGTAGTGCGTTGGCTCGCTCAGCTATACTAGCGTCTTTGGCGTCTTTCTCAAGCTTTTTCAGATAAAATTTTATCAGCGATATGTCGCTCAGATGTTTTATTAAATTTGAAATAAGAGATATCGTGTTGTTTGCATGCTTGATCAAGCAAGTTAATTCCGGGGTCACCTCGAACTAAGCGTTTTTGGAGTTTTGTTCCTGGTCCACAGTACTGATAACCAGGTAAGTGTAGTTCAATAGGAAGTTTATTTATTACAGAATTTAGTAAACCTTTTCCTTTCACAATGCTTCGTTGACTGATGTAATTTTTCGAAAAATCAGACATGTTTTTTTTTTAAACAAAAATGATAATTTTGCATTAGAACGTCTTAACACGAAATGACACTTTTAAATATAAATTCTGAATTTATAGGAAATTATTTAGTTTTCATCACTATGCGTTCCGTTAAGCAACAATTCCAGCTACCAGTAGAAAATATGGAACTGGCAACAAATATTGAAAGAAAAAATCATGGTAAACTTTTTCCCAATAGTATAAGGGCGATAATTACAGGACCCTCAAACTGCGGAAAAACAAATGTCATGATGAGTTTATTACAACATTCCAATGGATTAAAATTAGAAAATAAATATATATACTCTAAATCTCTACATCAGCCAAAGTATGCATTTTTACAAAAAGAAATAAGACCCATACAGAATATGGGATTTTTTACTTTTTCCAATAACTGTGATGTTATCCCACTCGAAGAGGTTAAGCCAAATTCTATATTTATTTTTGACGACGTTGCCTGCGAAAAACAAAAAACAATCAGAGTATATTTCAATATGGGGCGACATCATCACATCAATAGTTTTTATTTGTGCCAGACGTATACAAGAATACCCAAACACCTAATTCGAGAAAATGCGAACTTTCTCATCATCTTCAGACAGGATGATATGAATTTAAAACACATATATAATAATCATGTTAATATATGAAATTTAATACATTTCTAAGGGTATGTGCAGATTGCTTGAATACAAATTACGGTTTCATGGTTATTGACAAGGAAAGTTCTTTGATGAAGGTCGTTATAGAAAAGGCTTTGACTGCTTTCTCAAGTTATAAAACAGATAACACTTTTTAATTTCATAGCATATGTAAGTAGTATACAGGGCGATTGGGCACGGGAACCAATTTTTTGTCAACTCAGCAATATTTGTTTACAGAGGACAAATGAAGGTCGTGGTGGCACGCGGCGGTGGTGTCGGTGTGTTTTGATGTTGGTGGCGGCGGCGTCGGCTGATATTGTGTGTTTGGATAACTGAGTATCGTTGGAGATGGTGGAGCTGGTGAGATTATTGTTTTCTTTGGGAGATGTGGATAATAAAAAATGATTTGGCCTGTAGGGCGAGTCAGCCAGCAGCGATCGTGTTAATTACTTTTGTTTTTATTGATGGTTGCTCGATTTGTGTGCTGTTGAAGAAAATGGAAAATATGGAATCGTCGTCGTTGTTGTCATAGAGTCGGTGGTGTCTGTGGCTGTTGATGTTGGTGGCGTCCGGGGGCAGTCGGGGGACATGGGTGATCTTGTGTGTTTGGATAACTGAGTATGGTTGGTGATGGTGGTATGTGGTGAGGTTCTTGTTTCGATTGTGAGATGTGGAAAATAAAAAATGATTTGCACTGTAGGGGCAACTCAGTCAGCAGCGATCGTCTTAATTACTTTTGTTTTTATTGATGGAATCGTCTTCATTGTCATAATGGTTGGCGTCGTTCGGGTCTATGTAGAGTGATGCTGTTATCTGTATATTTATGTTAAGGGAATGGTCAGACGTTTAGTCTGGGGGGACGAGGGTGATAATGTGATATGTGAGGATGGATTGTTTGGGAATATCAAGCTTTCCTCACTTCAAGTTCAATAAGAGCTAGTTAGTATCATTGTTAATTTTGCCGTGATGAGAAAAATTTAAAATTCTTTAAAAAAAAATGAATTCATCATTTATAAATAAGCTTAACAATTTGGGGATGGTTAAACCATTGAAAAATCTTAATGAACTTCACCCCACAACCTAAACAATTCATAGTGCAATGAGAGTACAAACAAAGTACGGGAGCAGAATACTCCTGGAGTTAGAATCTTCGAAGGTGTTTTTAACGTCTAATTTTGAAGCCCTCTCAAACGATGAAGTGGCGCAGTTTCCTGGATATTTGATGAAGGTATCCAAATCATCAAATCCATGGAAGTCAGTGGATATTGAATTCCTTTCCCCAGTAGAAGAAAAGGTAAAAAACAATTGAAAGCATTTATGTAAAAACAAATATTAATAATTTGATTGTGTCTTATTTAATAGGAATTTGAGGTCATTTCTAGGAGTGAGACCATAGTGAAGCGGTTCAACTTAAAGGCCAACAAAATTGCGTTTAAAATAAATCCAGTTCCTGAGGGAGCTGAACCAACAACTTGGGTGAGAAAGGGGGTTAAACGAGGCATTTAAATTTGCATTTCAGGGGTTGAGAGCTATGGATAAGGTAGGCGTGACCTTTTATGGCAAAAGATTTTCGAAGGAGAGTGGAAGTGGTCGGATCAACTTCAAGAACGCCTCAGAGTTTAAGACAGCCGATCTTTGGCAGCGGAAATCGTCCTAAGGAATCCCACTACAACTCATATGACGAGGAATGTTTGAAAAGGCGTGGAATAATATCCATCAAAAATAAGGACAACATGTGCTTACCTCGTGCCTTAGTAGTGGCTATAGCCTATGCGGATAAGTTGGACAGTGCTAAGTAAATAAGAAATGACGTAGGCAAACTTCAGACACAAAAAGCAGTGCAATTGGTTAACGATGCCCAGGTCATTGTTCCAATCGATGGATGCAGTATAGAGGAGTTAAGAGCATTTCAGAATTATCTTAAATCTTATAAGATAACTGTCTATGAATATGCTTCAAAGGGAAAAACGGTTATTTTCGAAGGAATGGAAACAGCGGACAAAAGAATAAATTTATTGCATCATAAAAATCATTTCAATGCTATTATTTTATTGACTGCTGCCTTTTGTTGTTCCTACTACTGTGAAGACTGCCATATCCCATACAATGACTTAAGGTATCATAGATGTTTTAAATCATGCCCACAATGCCCAACAACACCAGCTTGTAGGACCAATTCTAATGAGATTCTTTGTAGAGATTGCAATCGGAACTTTCGAGGAAATATATGTTTCGACTATCACAAATCTTCCAGTTCAGGAAAACAATATGTATGTGAGAAAGTAAGGCGATGTACTAAATGCTTGAAAACAGTGGGTAACAGAGAACACTTCTGTGGAGAATACTTTTGCCAGACATGTAAAATATACGTAGCAGCAAAATAGCAATGCTACATATTACCCGATAGAAGGACTCCAAAGCTTAAAAATCATCTGTACATTTCCTACGATTTTGAGAGTCGTCAGGAAAGAGAAGTAAGATCGGAATCAAGTGACACCACAACTTAAATACATGAACCGGATCTTTGTGTTTTTCAACAAAGATGTGACGCATGTATCGACGTTGAAAACTTACAATTTTGCCAAAAATGTCAATTTCGAAATCATGTTTCAACAAGCAATGTTGTATTGAGTTTTATAGACTTCATCTTGAAAATCCGACAAGTGTTTAAAAATGTCACTGTTATTGCTCACAACGGACAGGCTTATGATCACCAATTCCTTTTAAACCATGTCATCGAAAATACCAACTTAAAGCCAAAATTGATTATGCGGGGATCCAAAATTATTTTGATGCAAATTGGTAATGTGAAGTTTATTGACTCACTTAATTACTTCCCAATGGCGTTATCAAAATTACCAAAGGCTTTCGATTTGGGACCAGAACTTAAGAAGGGTTATTTCCCACACTTCTTTAACACATCAGAGAATTCATCATACGTGGGAAAACTACCACATTGGAAATATAATGGGGCCGACACAATGAAATCAGCTGAGCGTGAGGAATTTTTAATTTGGTATGAAGAGCATAAAGATGATGAATTTAAAATGGAACGTGATCTGATAGCATATTGTACTAGTGATGTTAAAATCTTGACTGACACCTGTTTGAAATTTCGGAATTTTTTTCTTGTTCAGTGCAATATTGAACCATTTTTGAGGGCCACAACAATAGCATCCGCTTGCAATCTCGTGTTCAGACGTAACTTCCTAAAAGAAAACATAATTACAATTATACCTAAAAACGGATATAGAAATGTTGATACTCAATTAAAAGTAGCTCTTAAATGGTTGATTTTGGAATCAAAAAAGAGATGCATTCATATTGTTCACGCAGCTAATGGAAAAGAAGCAGTTATCGGCGGGATAAAAGTTGATGGGTTCTGTGAGGAAACTGGGCAAATATTTGAATTTCATGGTTGTTATTATCATGGACATCCTGTATGTCAAAGGTATAAACGAGATGAACCTTTATCTGTTGATACATATGACACCTTAAATCGAAGAAATGAATCGAAACATCAAATATGATGTTATCAAAATATAGGAATGCGATTTTCAAAAGCAAATGTCGTTGTTGAAAGAAACCCATCATGAATTCTTGAACAATCATTATCTTATTGACAAATTACCACTTGATCCTAGAGATGCATTTTATGGTGGCCGAACTGGTAACATCTTTAGCTGTTATAAATGCAAGGAAGGGGAAAAGATAAAATATATTGATGTTTGTTCTCTATATCCTTGGGTGTGTAAGTACGGAAAATTCCCCGACGGACATCCAAAAGTTCATACTGATTCTACCATTTGTTCAAGCTTAAATCTTGAAAACATCACTGGAATAATTAAGTGTAGAATATTACCTCCAGATAAATTATTTCATCCTGTACTACCAATGAAGCAAAACAACAAACTGATGTTCACGCTGTGTAGAAAATGTAGTGAAATAGGGTCCAATTGTGATGAGATTCGTCCCCACTCCGAAAATGATAGATCAATTTGTGGAACATGGGTTATTGAAGAAGTAAGGAAAGCCATGATGAAAGGCTATAAACTTCTTTCAATTTGCGAAATATGGGAATATGATGTGGTGCAGTATGAAACAAATTCGGACAAAACGGGGTTATTTAATACTATGATGGATAAATTCTTGAAAATCAAACAAGAAGCATCAGGATAGCCTTCAACCTGTACATCGGAAGAGGAAAAGGAAAAATATATATCAGATTTTCTGAAAAAAGAAAATATTCTGCTTGACTATTCAGAAAGAAGCAAAAATGAGGGCAAGAGATCGTTAGCTAAACTCATACTCAATTCGTTTTGGGGAAAATTTGGCCAAAGAGAAAATCAACTGAAAACATTGATTTTAAATAACCCCGCCGACTTGTATCAACTACTTACAAATCCTTCCTTAGTCGTTTGTTCCATATTTCCCCTGAAAAAAACCGAAAATAGTAGTGAATTTTAAGTACAAAGAAGAAAGTGCTAAGCCGTTGAACACAGATAATGTTTGTATTGCTGCATACACAACAACACAAGCAAAATGTTGAGGCAATAAAAGAAGCTGTTCTAAATGCCGATTCCGACAACGATATACAGATTATATCCGAAAATATTCGCAGAACTCGGGATCATCAAGTGGTTACAAAAACGGAGTGTAAAACATACAGATCCAGATCGGAAAAACGCCAATTTCTTGCTGATCATAGCTCTCTCCCCTTCGGATTTTATCGCCAAAACAACCCTTTACTACATCCGTTCTCTCCCATATCAATAATTCGCTTCATTATTTGCTCTTACTGTAAATAAAATATCCAAACATGAAATAAAAATTTTAAAAATTCAACATTGTTTATTTGTTTATTTATTTGAAGTTTTTACATAATCACACAAAACATTTGAGTATAGCAATATTAGATTCATTAATGAACTTATGTAAAAGATACACATTTTGGGTGGCGCAACATTTTCCGTGACTCTGACATTTTATTTGATTGGGATAAATATTTCTAAGTTCTTTTAAATTTGGGCAGCTGAAAATATCTTCTAAGTTAATGACTTCTAAATTTTCATTATTTATTAATTCTCTAAGCCAATGCGCTTTTTCAGTTCCCTTAACATAAACAATGCCATTTTGAAGATTTTTTCGAAGAAATTCCTTTACTTCAGCAAATTTTGTAAGTCCGCCATTCCAGGTTAAACCATGATAATTTTCAAACAGCCAACGAGCTTGTTTTGTAAATGATGCAGACATATGACCTAATTCAAAAGGAGGTGTAACAATAAAATGATGATGATGGTCATCATGAAATACGGCCACTTCTTTAACGATGAAGTTGTTGTTAAATCCTCCGTATCCTTGAAAATCCATAACATAAGTATTCATGATTCAGATATGTTCTCGTCAAACTCACTTCTTCTACTGGTTAGTTTTCACCGTGAAATTCAATTTAAGTGCGCTTAGTAACTTCTCCAGTTACTGGATTATATTCACTTATACGAGCATGAAGAATTAGACAATATGCTGTTATTAAAGGTGGAACTGAAACTGATGTTTTGAGTTCAATTTTCACATCCACAGGTCCAGTTTTAATAGATTCATTCTGGCGGGAACAATCAATTACTATCATTGGGGCGATATCTTTTAACTCTTGTCTTGATAAGAGCGGTAGTGATTGTTTCTGATAATATGATTCTTGAAATTTACTGTACATTTCATAGAGAATAGCATATCGATCTAGATTATATTTTAGATTCAAATCTTCACGAGGATAGGATTCAGAGTTTAAATGTACTTTTACATTGCTTACATCACAGTGATCGAATTTGCTGGCATCTTTATCCCTTTCATTTTTTCTAGCGGTTTGTAGAGCAATAATAACATATCTTGGTTTCTCAAGTTGAGTTGAAGTTTTAACAGACCATACATGATCGGTGTTGGTTGGAAGTGTTGGATATTCGTACATTTCCCAATTTCGAAAGTGAATGTGAATTGGTTTTGATTGTATTTGTTTCAACAATGTAAGTTTATTTGAATCGGATAAGGTAATGTGTGGAACCCTCCACTGCAATTTAAAAATTGAAAGATTTAATTCCTCCTTTTCTTTTGAATAATAGGTATTCTCATTAGTTCGAGTACGAATTAGAATTAATTCATGTCTTGCATTTGTTATGATCTTTTTATAGTCCTCAGCAAAACCCAATAGAAGTTTTAGAGTTATACAAAAATTATAATTAACAAATGGAGGTGACATTGTGGAGTTTCCACACCATGAAGCATTTTCAAACCTCTTACTTTCTTTCTCGGTAAAAGATAAATAATTTTTTAATGATGTTGTAATTCCCAGATTTTTATTATTATCGATTTCCACGCCATTGAGTTCATAATGTATTTCCTCAAATAGAAAAGCCATAGCATTATTAGATAGTTTTCCGGTAGAAGACACCGTTCCATCTCCCTTTGTTAGGCTTCCTTCTATATAGATGTAGCTTTCACTGGGTAAATTGCACAAGTCCTGATGTTGTATGACAATACGGATTTCATCGCTTGGATTAAAAGACTGAAGAAATGGTGAGTAACTATGGTACTCAAACTTAGATATGCTGTTATCATAGTTTGGTCCATGAGTAATATCCAATATATCGTTCATGTTGTTTTTATTTTAATTTAAATCCTAATGTAAGAAGATAGGTTTTATTTTCATGTGACAACATAGGTGTTGCCAGTTTTGATGTTCGAGTAGAACTAATTGAATGATTACTTTTGATATCTGTTAAATAATTATTATAGATTAACATTATTCTGATTTAGGGGTTAAATGCAATCGCACTGTTATTTTTTCTCCTCTAAAATTAATTAAGTCTCCGTCCTGGTCCACTAATTTTAATCTTAAAGAACTTATTCGTTTGACATTCACTGGTAAATAGATGACATTTTTTGGGACTTCTATTCTGTCTCAGGTGAAAATTCATGTATTGTATGCACAGGAGTATTATTAAAATAAGATCCAG
This sequence comes from Melangyna quadrimaculata, assembly GCA_949320155.1. Lineage (NCBI taxonomy): Eukaryota > Metazoa > Arthropoda > Insecta > Diptera > Syrphidae > Melangyna > Melangyna quadrimaculata. The sequence continues at coordinate 248,696,628 of OX439483.1, read as the reverse complement.
TAATGATATTACACTCGACTCGTATTACATTTACCTTATTTATGTCAACATGTAAATCTGAGAAATGAGTCTTATTCTGTTCAAGAACACGTTTACTGAATCCCAATAAATGTCCGATGGTTCTGTGCTTATTGAAATATATTTTCTCGCTGCAGTGGATCTCACATTCCATTGTGTTATTATTTGCTTCTATTCCAATAAGAATGGTGGAATTTCGCAAAATTAATTCTTCGGATGTATATGCTGCAATAGCTTCAGTTTCATACGATGCTATAGGAATTTCAATTTCATGTTACCCTACATGAAACAAATTATTACTCTCATCAACATTCGGTATAGAGTTGTATGTTTGAAAATCAATCAATCCACAAACATAGTCTTTTTCCAAGTTCAGAGGTGGAAAATATTCGGCTGATAGAAGAGAAGTTCTCCCGCTCAGTAAAAGTGTCATTGCATATGATGACACAATGAAAGCATTTGTTTATAAAACTCTTTATTTATTGAAAATAACAATCATATAAAAATCTTAAATATAAATGACCACAATTAAAAGAGTCATAATCTTGATATTTTGTATAATTATAATTAATTTTTCACCCAAATAGTTAATAATTTCAGTAGGAGGCTGAAGATTTCTAAAGCTATCAAAATATTCAATTTTATTTAATGCACGATTGGGTTGCGAAATTATTAGTTTTTTGGCTGTGGATTTTAATAAAGACCAAGCCCATTTCTAAAAGGTTTAAGGTATAAGCCTCGCCCGACTGCAATGGATTCCATTTTTTCGTTACGACGCTTTTTCTCTTCCAGGTTCTTCTTAGCAATGCTTATATCATTGACAGCTTTGGCTACTCCTGCAACGCCTTACGTTAAAGCTCCAAGAGCTGAAAGTCCAGCAAACAGCGGAATGAGGAATGGTATTGCTCCACCAATTTTCGGTACAGAAATAACGCTGGGTGTCTTTATGTTATAACTGTTTTTCCTGACTGTTTTCTTAGCAGATGATATTGCTATTTTGATTGCTTTTTCCAGGTTAAATAGTTTTTTGCGTTTGAGATTATTTCCAATTACTTTCATGATTTTTCTAAAAGAGGGTGGCTTAGCCTTATTATTTGTTTCGGACTTTTTATTTTTCGATCTGTTCCTAGGCTTTTTATCATTATTCTTAAGATTAGAAGAAGTTGGTTACCAATCATAAGATTGGTAACCAGTAGTGCGTTGGCTCGCTCAGCTATACTAGCGTCTTTGGCGTCTTTCCCAAGCTTTTTCAGATAAAATTTTATCAGCGATATGTCGCTCAGATGTTTTATTAAATTTGAAATAAGAGATATCGTGTTGTTTGCATGCTTGATCAAGCAAGTTAATTCCGGGGTCACCTCGAACTAAGCGTTTTTGGAGTTTTGTTCCTGGTCAACAGTACTGATAACCAGGTAAGTGTAGTTCAATAGGAAGTTTATTTATTACAGAATTTAGTAAACCTTTTCCTTTCACAATGTGTTGTTGACTGATGTAATTTTTCGAAAAATCAGACATGTTTTTTTTTTAAACAAAAATGATAATTTTGCATTAGAACGTCTTAACACGAAATGACACTTTTGAATATAAATTCTGAATTTATAGGAAATTATTTAGTTTTCATCACTATGCGTTCCGTTAAGCAACAATTCCAGCTACCAGTAGAAAATATGGAACTGGCAACAAATATTGAAAGAAAAAATCATGGTAAACTTTTTCCCAATAGTATAAGGGCGATAATTACAGGACCCTCAAACTGCGGAAAAACAAATGTCATGATGAGTTTATTACAACATTCCAATGGATTAAAATTAGAAAATAAATATATATACTCTAAATCTCTACATCAGCCAAAGTATGCATTTTTACAAAAAGAAATAAGACCCATACAGAATATGGGATTTTTTACTTTTTCCAATAACTGTGATGTTATCCCACTCGAAGAGGTTAAGCCAAATTCTATATTTATTTTTGACGACGTTGCCTGCGAAAAACAAAAAACAATCAGAGTATATTTCAATATGGGGCGACATCATCACATCAATAGTTTTTATTTGTGCCAGACGTATACAAGAATACCCAAACACCTAATTCGAGAAAATGCGAACTTTCTCATCATCTTCAGACAGGATGATATGAATTTAAAACACATATATAATAGTCATGTTAATATATGAAATTTAATACATTTCTAAGGGTATGTGCAGATTGCTTGAATACAAATTACGGTTTCATGGTTATTGACAAGGAAAGTTCTTTGATGAAGGTCGTTATAGAAAAGGCTTTGACTGCTTTCTCAAGTTATAAAACAGATAACACTTTTTAATTTCATAGCATATGTAAGTAGTATACAGGGCGATTGGGCACGGGAACCAATTTTTTGTCAACTCAGCAATATTTGTTTACAGAGGACAAATGAAGGTCGTGGTGGCACGCGGCGGTGGTGTCGGTGTGTTTTTATGTTGGTGGCGGCGGCGTCGGCTGATGTTGTGTGTTTGGATAACTGAGTATCGTTGGAGATGGTGGAGCTGGTGAGATTATTGTTTTCTTTGGGAGATGTGGATAATAAAAAATGATTTGGCCTGTAGGGCGATTCAGCCAGCAGCGATCGTGTTAATTACTTTTGTTTTTATTGATGGTTGCTCGATTAGTGTGCTGTTGAAGAAAATGGAAAATATGGAATCGTCGTCGTTGTTGTCATAGAGTCGGTGGTGTCTGTGGCTGTTGATGTTGGTGGCGTCCGGGGGCAGTCGGGGGACATTGGTGATGTTGTGTGTTTGGATAACTGAGTATGGTTGGAGATGGTGGTATGTGGTGAGGTTCTTGTTTCGATTGTGAGATGTGGAAAATAAAAAATGATTTGCACTGTAGGGGCAACTCAGTCAGCAGCGATCGTCTTAATTACTTTTGTTTTTATTGATGGAATCGTCTTCATTGTCATAATGGTTGGCGTCGTTCGGGTCTATGTAGAGTGATGCTGTTATCTGTATTTTTATGTTAAGGGAATGGTCAGACGTTTAGTCTGGGGGGACGAGGGTGATAATGTGATATGTGAGGATAGATTGTTTGGGAATATCAAGCTTTCCTCACTTCAAGTTCAATAAGAGCTAGTTAGTATCATTGTTAATTTTGCCGTGATCAGAAAAATTTAAAACTCTTTAAAAAAAATGAATTCATCATTTATAAATAAGCTTAACAATTTGGGGATGGTTAAACCATTGAAAAATCTTAATGAACTTCACCCCACAACCTAAACAATTCATAGTGCAATGAGAGTACAAACAAAGTACGGGAGCAGAATACTCCTGGAGTTAGAATCTTCGAAGGTGTTTTTAACGTCTAATTTTGAAGCCCTCTCAAACGATGAAGTGGCGCAGTTTCCTGGATATTTGATGAAGGTATCCAAATCATCAAATCCATGGAAGTCAGTGGATATTGAATTCCTTTCCCCAGTAGAAGAAAAGGTAAAAAACAATTGAAAGCATTTATGTAAAAACAAATATTAATAATTTGATTGTGTCTTATTTAATAGGAATTTGAGGTCATTTCTAGGAGTGAGACCATAGTGAAGCGGTTCAACTTAAAGGCCAACAAAATTGCGTTTAAAATAAATCCAATTCCTGAGGGAACTGAACCAACAACTTGGGTGAGAAAGGGGGTTAACGAGGCATTTAAATTTGCATTTCAGGGGTTGAGAGCTATGGATAAGGTAGGCGTGACCTTTTATGGCAAAAGATTTTCGAAGGAGAGTGGAAGTGGTCGGATCAACTTCAAGAACGCCTCAGAGTTTAAGGCAGCCGATCTTTGGGATATGATCGAAAGAATATTCCAAAGCAACTCTGAAGGCTTTAGTACGGATACCTTTGAATTAACCTTGACATCTATACAACTACCATTTGGCAGCGGAAATCGTCCTAAGGAATCCCACTACAACTCATATGACGAGGAATGTTTGAAAAGGCGTGGAATAATATCCATCAAAAATAAGGACAACATGTGCTTACCTCGTGCCTTAGTAGTGGCTATAGCCTATGCGGATAAGTTGGACAGTGCTAAGTAAATAAGAAATGACGTAGGCAAACTTCAGACACTAAAAGCAGTGCAATTGGTTAACGATGCCCAGGTCATTGTTCCAATCGATGGATGCAGTATAGAGGAGTTAAGAGCATTTCAGAATTATCTTAAATCTTATAAGATAACTGTCTATGAATATGCTTCAAAGGGAAAAACGGTTATTTTCGAAGGAATGGAAACAGCGGACAAAAGAATAAATTTATTGCATCATAAAAATCATTTCAATGCTATTATTTTATTGACTGCTGCCTTTTGTTGTTCCTACTACTGTTAAGACTGCCATATCCCATACAATGACTTAAGGTATCATAGATGTTTTAAATCATGCCCACAATGCCCAACAACACCAGCTTGTAGGACCAATTCTAATGAGATTCTTTGTAGAGATTGCAATCGGAACTTTCGAGGAAATATATGTTTCGACTATCACAAATCTTCCAGTTCAGGAAAACAATATGTATGTGAGAAAGTAAGGCGATGTACTAAATGCTTGAAAACAGTGGGTAACAGAGAACACTTCTGAGGAGAATACTTTTGCCAGACATGTAAAATATACGTAGCAGCAAAATAGCAATGCTACATATTACCCGATAGAAGGACTCCAAAGCTTAAAAATCATCTGTACATTTCCTACGATTTTGAGAGTCGTCAGGAAAGAGAAGTAAGATCGGAATCAAGTGACACCACAACTTAAATACATGAACCGGATCTTTGTGTTTTTCAACAAAGACGTGACGCATGTATCGACGTTGAAAACTTACAATTTTGCCAAAAATGTCAATTTCGAAATCATGTTTCAACAAGCAATGTTGTATTGAGTTTTATAGACTTCATCTTGAAAATCCGACAAGTGTTTAAAAATGTCACTGTTATTGCTCACAACGGACAGGCTTATGATCACCAATTCCTTTTAAACCATGTCATCGAAAATACCAACTTAAAGCCAAAATTGATTATGCGGGGATCCAAAATTATTTTGATGCAAATTGGTAATGTGAAGTTTAGTGACTCACTTAATTACTTCCCAATGGCGTTATCAAAATTACCAAAGGCTTTCGATTTGGGACCAGAACTTAAGAAGGGTTATTTCCCACACTTCTTTAACACATCAGAGAATTCATCATACGTGGGAAAACTACCACATTGGAAATATAATGGGGCCGACACAATGAAATCAGCTGAGCGTGAGGAATTTTTAATTTGGTATGAAGAGCATAAAGATGATGAATTTAAAATTTAACGTGATCTGATAGCATATTGTACTAGTGACGTTAAGATCTTGACTGACACCTGCTTGATATTTCGGAATTTTTTTCTTGTTCAGTGCAATATTGAACCATTTTTCAGGGCCACAACATCCACTTGCAATCTCGTGTTCAGGCGTAACTTCTTAAAAGAAAATTTTTGCAATTATATCTAAAAACGGATATAGAAATGTTGATAATCAATCAAAAGTAGCTCTTAAATGGTTGATTTGGGAATCAAAAAAGAGAGGCATTCATATTGTTCACGTAGCTAATGGAAAAAAAGCAGTTATCGGCGGAATAAAAGTTGATGGGTTCTGTGAGGAAACTGGGCAAATATTTGAATTTCATGGTTGTTATTATCATGGACATCCTGTATGTCAAATGTATAAACGGGATGAACCTCTATCTGTTGACACATATGACACCTTAAATCGAAGACATGAAAAAACAATAGCTAAAACACAGCGTCTAAAGTCCTTCAAATATGATGTTATCGAAATATGGGAATGCGATTTTCAAAAGCAAATGTCGTTGTTGAAAGAAACCCATCATGAATTCTTGAACAATCATTATCTTATTGACAAATTACCACTTGATCCTAGAGATGCATTATATGGTGGCCGAACTGGTAACATCTTAAGCTACTATAAATGCAAGGAAGGGGGAAAGATAAAATATATTGATGTTCGTTCTCTATGTCCTTGGGTGTGTAAGTACGGAAAATTCCCCATCGGACATCCAAAAGTTCATACTGATTCTACCATTTGTTCAAGCTTAAATCTTGAAAACATCACTGGAATAATTAAGTGTAGAATATTACCTCCAGATAAATTATTTCATCCTGTACCACCAATGAAGCAAAACAACAAACTGATGTTCACGCTGTGTAGAAAATGTAGTGAAAAAGGGTCAAATTGTGATGAGATTTGTCCCCACTCTGAAAATGATAGATCAATTTGTGGAACATGGGTTATTGAAGAAGTAAGGAAAGCCATGATGAAAGGCTACAAACTTCTTTCAATTTTCGAAATATGGGAATATGATGTGGTGCAATATGAAACAAATTCGGACAAAACGGGGTTATTTAATACTATGATAGATAAATTCTTGAAAATCAAACAAGAAGTATAAGGATGGCCTTCAACCTGTACATCGGAAGAGGAAAAGAAAAAATATATATCAGATTTTCTGAAAAAAGAAAATATTCTGCTTGACTATTCAGAAAGAAGCAAAAATGAGGGCAAGAGATCGTTAGCTAAACTCATACTCAATTCGTTTTGGGGAAAATTTGGCCAAAGAGAAAATCAACTGAAAACATTGATTTTAAATAACCCCGCCGACATGTATCAACTACTTACAAATCCTTCCTTAATCGTTTGTTCCATATTTCCCCTAAATAAAACGAAAATAGTAGTGAATTTTAAGTACAAAGAAGAAAGTGCTAGGCCGTTGAACACAGATAATGTTTGTATTGCTGCATACACAACAACACAAGCCCGACTTAGGCTCTACGAATATTTGGAGAAATTAGACAGGCGGGCACGTAAGTAGAGAAGGAGATAGTGACCCCGAAACAGGAGACATGATCGGTGTTATGACCGATGAACTTCAATGCTTTGGGGAAGGAAGCTACTGTTGTAAAGTGCGTACTTCACAACATTCCCTTATCATCTTCCCTTATTCCATTCTAATTCAATCCACTTCAAATTCCCACAGTCATCATTTCCTTTTGATTTGATTGACCAATATCCGACCCACTTATAATTCCCATATTCATCATTTCCTTTTAATTACCTACAAAAATTCCATTCAACTCCAATGTTGTCAACCACGCGATCAACGATCGCTCCACTTAAACCAAACCCATTGAATTTCCCAATCCAATAAACTTCTCCAATTTCTTTGCCTGCTACACTGAAACCAAACCCAAAATCCCCAGTTCATCATTTTCCATTTTCCTATATTCAACAATCAATGCACTCCCTTTTCAAACCCATTAAACGTGCATTGAACCCTATAGCAACTACAAACAAGCACACTTGTGCTCATGTTGCATATTTTCTGTTTCGTCGTGTCGGATGACGAGCCATCGATGTGACACGCTGTTTCGGACGGTTGTCGCTAAAAGATCTCTTTTTTCTCTTCACTGATTCTTGTTACAATTCCTTTACTAGATTTCTTATTTAAACTAAATTAAAAGCAATAACAAAATAACTCGATGTTAATCTATAGTTAAGTAATAAAAAAATAGTTAAAATAAATTAAGTTAAATAAACATTGTTTTTTTGAAAGACAAAAGCACATCAAAAACATAACACAGGTAAAAGGTAAGACCCCTTTCGAGAATCGTGCTTCTCGAATCGAATAACATAAAAAGCACAAAAAAAAATTGGTGTCAGGTGTGGGGTTTGCCTGAAAAGTGTTAAAGTGCTACGTGAAAAAAAAAAATACAATTCAAACAGTGACCATTAATTACTAAATTTAACCGAACACGTGAAAACCGGAAACAAAGGTGTTTAAGAATACTTGTTTGTAGTGAACATTAACAAAAAAAAAAAAAACAAACAAACCTACCAGAAATCTTATCTTAAATCTCTGATTATCTTCAAAATCTATACAAATAAATATAACAAGTGTAACCTTCCTTTTTAAAGAACATAATAAATAAAAAAAAAAAAACTGATATTCATAAAGGTGAAAGCAAAAGACAATTCATCTTTAACCTACTAGATCTTCAGCAGCATCAGCATTCATCTTTAGCCAACCATCATCCACACTATAAGATATAATTTTTAATATGTAATTAAATAAGAGGCAAGAAAAAAAAAAATTATATATTATTTACTACTTACTTTTACTTACTTATTATTACTCATTATCATTACCTTTTTTACCTAATTTTTGTTTTGCAATTGCATTCATTTTTTTTATAATTTAATTAAATTTTGTTCATTATAATATTATAATAATTAGCAGTTTATGTCTAAACATAAGAGTATCGAAATATACGACTCCGAAGATTCAGATTCCAGTACTATTAAAGATTCCTCTTCCTCTGAAACCACTAATTTCTTTCCTGAAACCGAAACAGAAATGGCTCCAAAACTCGACCGATCTTTCGCTCTAAAATTAATCCCCAAATTTGATGGGAACAGAGCAAATTTACACAAATTCCTTAATGCGTGCGATTTGATATCCGAAGATATCACCACTGCTGAAATTCCTATCCTTCTCCTAATTATTAAAACTAAACTTACTGGCCCAGCTTACAATATAGTAAAATATACGGAATTCACCACCTGGGAATCCCTCAAGGAAAAACTAGTCCAACAATTCCTAGAAACCAAATCTCTGTCCCAACTCCAATTGGAACTGATACACATAAAGCAAAGAACAAACGAGACAGTGCGTTCTTATTCCAATAGATTGGAACAGACTTTAGCTAATTTGAATGATGCTTGTATAGCTAGTGAAGGCGCCGAAAGTTCAAGCGTTATTATCAATCTCAACAGTAAAACGGCTCTAAAAGCTTTTGAGAGAGGTCTTAATCCTAAAATAAGCCTCATCATCAAAGCTTCTAGATTTACTACCCAGACGGAAGCCATAGAAGCTGCCGTACTAGAAGAAAAAAGTGCCTTTTCATATAATAACCAAACTACTTCATATAACTCGTTTTAATCAAAACCTAAAAATCCCATCTCTTGTAATTTTTGTAAGAAAACTGGCCATACATCGAACAGTGCTATCTAAAGCAAAAATAAGGAACAGCTTCCTTCATTCAAAAGTGAGGTAAAGAAAGTAACTATTACTTGTAGTTACTGTAAGAATCTCGGGCATCATATAAACGAATGTCGAAAAAGGGAATATAATAATAATAAAAAAAATAATAATAATACTAATTCTAATTCTAATTCCTCCTCAACTGTAAACAAACATTCGGAAAACCGTTCAGAGGCCGAAACCAGTGGCAGGCTTCGGACCCAAACTTAATCTCCTCTCGCCACATCCTACACATAAATTTAAAAAATAATATAAGTAGAGTAGATTCAATTAAACTTTCTTCTGAAACCTTGCTAAATCCTAAACCTTCTAAATTTCTAATCGATGGTGGTAGTGAAATTTGTCTGATTAAAATAGATAAAATAAAACCAGAACTACCCATCGACTCTAATATAATTCATTCCCTATCTGGTATAACTGATTCTGTTATCCGTACCAAAGGAGTTATACAACTTCTTATTAATCTTCCTAAAAACGTTACAATTTCTTACCCTTTCCATGTAGTAGATAAAAACTTTCCCATCAGTACCGATGGAATAATAGGTAACAATTTCTTGGATGACCATAAAGCTCAAATAAATTATGGCACCAAAATACTTACCTTCTCATGGGAAAACTATCTAATCGACTATGATCTTATTCCTTCTAATCTAGTTAATATTCCTCCTAGATCCGAAATCATTGTTCCAATCCTCAAGGAAATTAATGTGGATAGTATATGCCTCCCCCAGCAATTCCCCAATGGATTATATATTGGCAATAGCATTATTCCTGCCAATAGTTCTATCTCTTACATATCCGTCGTAAACTCCTCTGAATCCCCCATTGAGTTTAATACTGATGATATAGTATTTGACGAAGTCTCTAATTACAATATCTTGCAAATTCAACACTATCCTGCTTCTTATGAAAGATTTAAAACTATACAAGACCTAGTCGTGACTGACCACATGACCAAAAACGAAAAGGACTCTATTTTAAATTTATGCTGCTTTTACATGTACAGTGACTTATTTTTTATAAAAGGAGATAAATTAACCCATACCTCCTCTGAACAACATCCTATCATAACACAAGATGCTACACCTACATATATAAAACCCTACAGGTTGCCGGAAGCACAACGACAAGAAGTGGATAAACAAATACATGAGATGATGGACGATAATATTATCCAACCATCGAATAGTCCGTGGAATTTCCCACTTATTGTCGTTCCGAAAAAACCTGATAAAAATGGTAAGAATAAATGGAGAATCGTCGTCGATTTTCGCAAACTTAATGACAAAACCGTCGGTGACGCATACCCGTTACCTAACATTACTGATATTCTGGATCAGTTAGGGAGTTCAAAGTTCTTCTCAACTTTAGATCTAGCCAGTGGCTTCCATAAAATCGAAGTTCGCCCGGAAGATAGAGAAAAGACCGCTTTCTCTTCTCCTTTTGGTCATTACGTATTCATTAGAATGCCTTATGGATTAAAAGGTGCTCCAGCCACCTTCCAAAGGTTAATGAATAATGTTTTGACTGGACTTCAAGGTATAAAAACTTTCGTTTATATGGATGACATTGTGGTCTATGGTAAGACTTTAGAAGAACACAATTCAAAATTAAGAGAAATCTTCGAACGTCTTAAAATGCATAACTTAAAATTGCAACCTGATAAATGTCAATTTTTGCAAACTGAGCTCACATATTTAAGACATATCATAAACGAATCCGGTATTAAACCTGATCGACAAAAAATCGAATGTGTGAAAAATTTCGCACAACCCAAGAACGCAAAAGAAATAAAAAGCTTCCTGGGTCTTGCAGGTTATTATCGGCGCTTCATAAAAGATTTTGCAAAAATTTCTAAACCTCTTACTAATCTTTTACGAAAGGATGTTCGCTTCGACTGGACTTCTCTTTGTTCAAATTCTTTTCATGGATTAAAAGAAAAACTTATTAATCCACCACTCCTCCAATATCCCGATTTTACTAAAAACTTCATTCTTACAACGGATGCTAGTGACTTTGCTATTGGTAGTGTCCTTTCACAAGGTGAAGTTGGTAATGACCTTCCTATCTCTTATGCATCACGAACTCTCAATAAAAATGAAAAAAATTATTCTACTACAGATAAGAAACTTTTGGCTATCGTTTGGTCAGTCAAACATTTCCGACCATATCTATATGGAAGAAAATTTCAACTTTACACTGATCATAAACCGCTAGTTTATATACACAATTGTAAAGACATAAATTCTAGAATGATGAGATATCGCCTACAGCTCGAGGAGTTTGAATATGCAGATTGCCTAAGCAGAATTGCAAAAATGACTCTTCGTTCAGATACAAAACCGTCTTCTAATTCTTCTCAAGATTCGTTTTCTGCAACATCTTCTAATTCGTCTCCTATCCCATTTACTATATCGTCTCCTACATCGTCCGAAAATACTAACTCCTTTTCTACATCGTCAAATCCTAAATCTTGTTCTTCACCAGAAAATACAAATTCGTCTTCTTCAATGTCAATTACTAATTCTTGTCCCCCATCCATAAATTCAAGTTCGTCTTCAACATCTTCAATTCCTAATTCTTGTTCAAAGTCTTCAAATAAAAATACAAATTCTAATTCTTGTTCAAAATCAATTCCTAATTCTTGTTCAAATTCTTCAAATAAAAATACGGATTCTAATTCTTGTACAACGCCTTTAGTCATAACTACTAATTCTTCGAATATTCCTTAATCAAAACCAGATCTGACAGAAAATGAAATCAGAACTATTCTTAAGGAATTTCATTTAAATCCCATTGGAGGACACTGTGGTGTCAACCAGTAGCGGATCTAGGATTAGGCTGTGGGGGGGGGGCTTGGTAGATCCAGTTTGAGACATTAATGGCCAGTTTCACAAGTTAAACTACAATTTATGTTTAAACTTAAGTTCAGCACTTGATTCGGTTTCAAAATAAACCTTGAACTTAGATAATTCTGTAGTTCTAGTTAAACGAATGTATTCTGTATATTTTGGGAGTGGATTGATAACCAAAATATGAGTATGATGGTTTGTAGGTGCATATATCGTGGTATCAAAAACAACCGTCTCTCAGGTTTTTTTTTCAACCTTTGCGGGGGTGGGGGTTCCAGTTTATTTGTCAGAGATTTTCCAGTTTATTTTGTCAGAGGTATTACCACTTCAATAAATTTAAAAAACATATTATGTGATGTTGTCATTAAGTTAAAACGTTATAATCTTGGCAATTGGACCAATAGAACTCAAAATATAAGCTTTTTAAGAGGACCTTATCGTCTTTTTCTTGGAGAATTATAAAACACAAAAAATTAACAAAACAAAGTCTCCAAAAAAATCGATTAAGGTTCGCTTAAAATATCTTGAGTTCTATTGGTCGGATTGCCAAGATTTTGACGTTTTGACTTTAGGAAAATGACAGAGCATCACATTATATATTTTTAAAATTTATTGAAGTGGTAATACCTATGAAAAAATAAACTGGAAAATCGCTATTTTCAAACTGCCCCCCCCCGCCAAAGGCTGAAAAAGAAACCTGCCAGACGGTTGTTTTTGATACCGCGATATATGCACCTACAAATCATCATACTCATATTATGTTTAGCAATCCACTCCCAAAATTTGCTGTAGGCTCTTAGTCTATCAGTGCGGCCGGCGTTCAGAACACTTGATCGTTATAATCATTCTAAAATCTTATTGATAACTGCCATTTTATAATAATAATAAATTATTATATTTCTTTCTATTTGAAATTATTTTTTTTTTGTTTTCGAGTGACGAGGAAATTCGTTGTGAGAGCGAAAAGAGAAAAACGCTTCCCTTGAAGAACAAATTATTTTAACTATTGTCACGATGTTGATTTTATTTTATAGTTTATATATTTTTAGAATTTATACATAACTAATATAAAAAAGTTTTAGTTTAGGTTAAAGGTTTTTTTTTGTGAAAATCTACAGTTATATGAATAATTTAATTTTTGCATTCCCACTTTTCCTTTTAGAATAGCCTTGATTTTTGTGCATTTATATCAGCTTCTATCCCCGGTTTAAAATGATTTTAATATTACATACAATTACATCTGTAGTAGTTAACATTTAAAATATTTTTAAGTGGAGATAGAAAAAAAAATTTATATACCTTCAATTTTCAGCCACGTCAACCTTTGAACGACCATTAGAAAAAATCTGTCAGTAAATTTGTACGTCAGTCTAGAGGGACTGCAAATATTCACACGCATGATTTTCTGAGTGCCCAGAGAAAACTCAGATTTTAAATTGTTGTTCCCAAATTCTTCACGGCCCCAATTTCGTTTTTAGGCAAAGTTAGCGAAGTTCTTAGGGTGAATTATTTTTTCGTTTGGCATGTTAATTGTTAAGTCCCGACCACGTTTTGTTCAATTATCTCTTTAAGCTTTAGCCGCAACTTGGACTTGACAGTCCCTTGAGTCAAGCGCAAACATTTTCTGGAATAAGGTAAGTTTTAAAGGAATTATTTGCATTATTATATTATCCGTAGCCCCGAACTTGTTTTTTTGTACAATTCCCTTCAGAATTCAGCCCCAACCTAATTATTTGGGGCTTAGAAAAAGAATACGTAGCATATAAATTGCGTAGCCCCAGCCTCGTCATTTTTTCCGACTCCTGATTCTGATTTCTATATTTCAATCAGTTTTAAGGACCGCCTGTGGGGGGGGCTTTAGCCCCTATAGCCACCCCCCTGGATCCGCCACTGGTGTCAACAGAACCTTTAACGTATAAAATTATATCATAGTTCGAAAAATATGTTTCAAGATATAAAAAACTATATTAAAAATTACGAACTCTGTCAGAGAAACAAAGTAACAAAATATACCATGGAACCTATGGTTATAACTTCAACTTCCAAATACCCCTTCGAAAAAATTTCTATCGATATCGTTGGTCCCTACCCTATAACTAATAATTATAATAAATATCTTTTAACATTCATCGATGATCTTACAAAATACACTGATGCAATTCCCTTACCAAATCAAGAGGCAAATACAATTGCCGAAGCATTCGTAAAAGAAATAATATTACGATATGGCACACCCAAACACGTGTTGTCAGACCAAGGCCAAAATTTCCTAAGCGACATATTCAAAAATGTATGCAAACTTCTTAAAACTAATAAACTCCAAACTACTGCATACCGACCTCAATCAAATGGCTCTTGCGAAAGAAGTCACAGAAACTTCGTGGAATATCTCCGTTGTTTTATCAATAAATCTCAAGACGATTGGGACAACTGGAGTAAATATGCCGTTTTCGCCCATAACACGACTTCTTACACTTCTACTTCGTACACTCCATTTGAACTTATGTACGGTAGACAAATTGAACTTCCTTCTGGGGTAACAAAAAACACAGAAATCCGTTACAATTACGATTTGTATGCCAACGAACTTAAATCAAGGCTTCAAAATTGTCATCAAATCGCTAGAGATAAACTTCTGAAGAGTAAAGAATCTTCAAAACTACAGTACGATAAAAAACAAAATCCTGGAGACTTTCAAATAGGAACACTTGTTCTACTCAAAAATGAAAGTAATCCTAAAAATAAAAATAAAAAGCTTCTTCCTCTTTGGTCAGGACCTTACGAAATCTTATCTAAGTCAGGAGTAAACTCCAACATTAAAATTAAAAATAAAAAAGTTAAAGTCCACAACAATAGACTCAAAATTTTTTCAAGTTAATTAAAAACTTCAACCTCAATATTCTTTCCAGAAATGGAGAAACTTATAATCGTGATTTTCATCTTTAAAATAATCTTGAGTTACCAAATGATGATCAACAACGAGCAACTGTATGAAACCATCGATTTGAAAAACAAGACAGGAATATATTACGAACACGTTGGTAACCTTAAGCTTTTCTCTAACCATTGAAACTTACTCATATATACTAACCTTACCGAACTCAATTTCCAATATAACTCAATCTTACTGACCTATGAAAAAATTCTTTCTTCTTGTAAACAACTTCTTTCTTCACACGAAAACTTATCCCAATGCGAATCCCTTCCTACCCTTTCTACGTTGGTCCTTGATCGAATTAAATCACAGGATCAAATTATTAACAAATACTTAGGAACCACCATAAAATCTCGAATACAAAAGAGAGGATTAATAAATGCTATTGGTTCTATATCCAAACAACTATTTGGCACCCTCGACGACGAGGATGCAAAAACTTTTTCTCGTCATATAAATAAACTAAACCAACAACCAACAACAACATTATGAACAAATGAATTATGAATCGAAAAACAAATTTCAATATCAAAAAATATCATCCATCAATTAAACCTTACAAACGACCAAATTATTAAAATAGAAGAAAAGATTGAAGAAACCAATAAAATCATTAATCAAATAAGCAAAAACTCAAATAGTAACAACATAATAAGAATATTACTATTCAATCAAAGATCACCTCCTTGACGCTATTTACTCCACAGCCCATGGAAAACTTCATCCATATCTTATTGATCCTTCCAAGCTCACCGAAGAAATTAAAAAGATACAATTGCTCCTTCCAGAAGAAAATCGCTTACCACTTCCTCTACAAGAGCAATATATAGACACACTTTTTAATCTCTTAGAAACACATGTTTACTTCATTGACAACCAAATTAATTTTGTATTAAAAATTCCTCTTACTTCTCCCAAAAACTATAACATTTATAAAATGACTAGTATACCAAATCTCATCGAAAACAAAACCTATGCAATTATAATCCCTGAAAAACCTTTTCTTATCGTTGACTCAGAAAAACAATCGTACTTTCTCTATGATAAACATGACTTAGACAAATGTCAAACAACTACAAAAAATAATTATTTTGCGAAAGAAACGCACCTATCCTTTTCACATCTTCAAGCAGTGCCTGCGAACTGAATTTACTTTCCATTCTTCCAAGTGAAATCAGTAATTGTAATATTCAGTTAATGCAAATATATCACCCCATTTTCCTACAGCTAGCAGACTCAAATTCTTGGATTTTCGTTTCCCCAAATCCAGAAAATCTTATGATTAAATGCCAAAATCTTAACTCTCAAATAAACATAAATGCAACTGGTATACTTAAAATCCAACCAAACTGTATTGCAAATACAAGATATCAATCCTTAAGCTCCAAAACAAATTTCGAAACAAAAACTAATCTTAACTTTATTTCATCAAATCCTAACCTTTCATTCAATATAACACCACCTCAATTTGAGAAAATTCCCAGTTATGCTACAAAGTCTTTTAATATATATAATCAGATTGAAGACCTTAATTCTATCAGTAAGAATATAGACAACCTACAAAATTCTCAGTTTGTATATTTGAACACCGATAGTGAAAATAAAAACACTTCAATCGTGTTATTCCTTTTAATGATTTTCGCCGTATTCATAGTTATAATAATATTGCTAATGCGGAATATGAGAAAGAACTCTATACATAATAAAAAAGAAATGGAATCATTACCACTGCCAGAAATAAAAGTTGATCCAACCTCATTAAAACATCATTAAAAACTGAACCAATACCAAAACCTCGCCTAGCCCCATCAAATCTATCTCGTTCACTCCCAATTCCATCTTCTCACAACAAAGCCGAAACTCGCACCACTCCAAGGTACAAGTTTCGTTCTTAAGGGGGGAGATGTTGTAAAGTGCGTACTTCACAACATTCCCTTATCATCTTCCCTTATTCCATTCTAATTCAATCCACTTCAAATTCCCACAGTCATCATTTCCTTTTGATTTGATTGACCAATATCCGACCCACTTATAATTCCCATATTCATCATTTCCTTTTAATTACCTACAAAAATTCCATTCAACTCCAATGTTGTCAACCACGCGATCAACGATCGCTCCACTTAAACCAAACCCATTCACTTTCCCAATCCATTAAACTTCTCCAATTTCTTTGCCTGCTACACTGAAACCAAACCCAAAATTCCCAGTTCATCATTTTCCATTTTCCTATATTCAACAATCAATGCACTCCCTTTTCAAACCCATTAAACGTGCATTGAACCCTATAGCAATAACAAACAAGCACACTTGTGCTCATGTTGCATATTTTCTGTTTCGTCGTGTCGGGTGTTGAGCCATCGATGTGACACGCTGTTTCGGACGGTTGTCGCTAAAAGATCTCTTTTTTCTCTTCACTGATTCTTGTTACAATTCCTTTACTAGATTTCTTATTTAAACTAAATTAAAAGCAATAACAAAATAACTCGATGTTAATCTATAGTTAAGTAATAAAAAAATAGTTCAAATAAATTAAGTTAAATAAACATTGTTTTTTTTTGAAAGACAAAAGCACATCAAAAACATAACACCGGTAAAAGGTAAGACCCCTTCCGAGAATCGTGCTTCTCGAATCGAATAACATAAAAAGCACAACACTACATAACAGAATGTGCGAGTGGCGGACCTAATAATTATGCCTACAACATCTTTTTTACCAATGATAACGCGGAATGTAAGGTAAAAGGAATATGCCTAAATTATTCAACCTCGAAAAAGGTAAATTTTGAGGCAATAAAAGAAGCTGTTGTAAATGCCGATTCCGACAACGATATACAGATTATATCCGAAAATATTCGCAGAACTCGGGATCATCAAGTGGTTACAAAAACGGAGTGTAAAACATACAGATCCAGATCGGAAAACCCCCAATTTCTTATCATAGCTCTCTCCCCTTCGGATTTTATCGCCAAAACAACCCTTAACTACATCCGTTCTCTCCTATATTCGCTAATTCGCTTCATTATTTGCTCTTACTGTAAATAAAATATCCAAACATGAAATAAAAATATTAAAAATTCAACATTGTTTATTTGTTTATTTATTTGAAGTTTCCTTTACTTCAGCAAATTTTGTTAATCCGCCATTCCAGGTTAAACCATGATAATTTTCATACAGCCAACGAGCTTGTTTTGTAAATGATACAGACATATGACCTAATTCAAAAGGAGGTGTAACAATAAAATGATGATGATGGTCATCATGAAATACGGCCACTTCTTTAACGATGAAGTTGTACCCTTGAAAATCCATAATATAAGTATTCATGATTCAGATATGTTTTCGTCAAACTCACTTCTTTAACTGGTTAGTTTTCACCGTGAAATTCAATTTAAGTGTGCTTAGTAACTTCTCCAGTTACTGGATTATATTCACTTATACGAGCATGAAGAATTAGACAATATGCAGTTGTTAAAGGTGGAACTGAAACTGATGTTTTGAGTTCAATTTTCACATCCACAGGTCCGGTTTAAATAGATTCATTCTGGCGGGTTTTATCAATTACTATCATTGGGGCGATATATTTTAACTCTTGTCTTGATAAGACCGGTAGTGATTGTTTCTGATAATATGATTCTTGAAATTTACTGTACATTTCATAGAGAATAGCATATCGATCTAGATTATATTTTAGATTCAAATCTTCACGAGGATAGGATTCAGAGTTTAAATGTACTTTTACATTGCTTACATCACAGTGATCGAATTTGCTGGCATCTTTATCCCTTTCATTTTTTCTAGCGGTTTGTAGAGCAATAATAACATATCTTGGTTTCTCAAGTTGAGTTGAAGTTTTAACAGACCATACATGATCGGTGTTGGTTGGAAGTGTTGGATATTCGTACATTTCCCAATTTCGAAAGTGAATGTGAATTGGTTTTGATTGTATTTGTTTCAACAATGTAAGTTTATTTGAATCGGATAAGGTAATGTGTGGAACCCTCCACTGCAATTTAAAAATTGAAAGATTTAATTCCTCCTTTTCTTTTGAATAATAGGTATTCTTATTAGTTCGAGTACGAATTAGATTTAATTCATGTCTTGCATTTGTTATGATCTTTTTATGGTCTTCAGCAAAACCCAATAGAAGTTTTAGAGGTTTACAAAAATTAAAAATACCAAATGGAGGTGACATTGTGGAGTTTCCACACCATGAAGCATTTTCAAACCTCTTACTTTCATTCTCGGTAAAAGATAAATAATTTTTTAATGATGTTGTAATTCCCAGATTTTTATTACTTTCGTTTTCCACGTCATTGAGGTCATAATGTATTTCCTCAAATAGAAAAGCCATAGCATTATTAGATAGTTTTCCGGTAGAAGACACCATTTCATCTCCCTTTGTTAGGCTTACTTCTATATAGATGTAGCTTTCACTGGGTAAAATGCACAGGTCCTGATAATGTATGACAATACGGATTTCATCGCTTGGATTGAAAGACTGAAGAAATGGTGAGTAACTATGGTACTCAAACTTAGATATGCTGTTATCATAGTTTGGTCCATAAGTAATATCCAATATATCGTTTATGTTGTTTTTATTTTAATTTAAATCCTAATGTAAGAAGATACTTACTTACTTTACTTTTGATGGCGCTCACAGCCCAGGATGTGCTTCGGCCTCAACTAACAAGCCCCTCCAGCCAGCTCTGTCCCTAGCTAGCCGCTTCCAGCTGCGCACACCGAGTGCTTTGATGTCGTCATTCACTTGATTGCGCCACCTGTTACGGGTTCTTCCTCTGCTGGGTACCCCTTCGGGGTTGGATTCGAAGACCCGTCGGGCAGGTGCGTTGCTGTCCATACGCTCCACGTGCCCCAGCCATCTCAGCCGCTGTATTTTTAGCTTTTTGACCAGGTCAACGTCGCTGTATAGCTCGTATAGCTCGTCGTTGAATCTTCTCCTCCATACTCCTTCGATACACACCGGACCGAAAATCACACGAAGAATCTTCCTCTCAAAGCACCCTAGCAGATTTTTATCCGAATCTTTCAGTGTCCATGCTTCTGACCCATAAAGTAGGACCGGGATGATTAGGGTCTTGTATAAAGTCTCCTTGGTTCTCTGAGAGAGGGCCTTACTACTTAAATGCCTTCTTAGACCGAAGAAACAGCGGTTGGCAAGAGTAATTCTTCGCTTTATCTCTGCACTGATGTCATTCTGCGATGTAATAGTGGAGCCCAGGTTGACAAAGTCCTTGACAACTTCAAAGTTATATCTGTCCATCGTGATATTTTGCCCGAGTCGACGATGTTGAGATTCCTCTCTCGATGACAGCATATACCTCGTCTTGTCCTCATTAACCGCCAATCCCATTCTAGCTGCCTCCGATTCAATGCTCGCAAATGCCCCTGCCACAGCTCGCTTCGTTCTGCCGACAATGTCTATGTCATCCGCATATGCAAGCAATTGAACGGACTTTTGATAGATTGTACCGCTGGTGTTGATATGTGCGTTGCGTACAATGGCTTCAAGAACGATGTTGAATAGGTTGCATGATAACGCGTCGCCTTGCCTCGGTGGTGTTCTTACCAATTTTGACGGAGCAGCGAGATTTCTCCATCGTCATCCTGCACAAGCGGACGAGTTTGGCAGGGATGCCGAGTTTCGACATGGCTCTGTATAATTCGTCCCTTTTCACGCTATCATACGCGACTTTAAAATCGATAAAAAGGTGGTGTGTATCGATCTGGAATTCCCGGGATTTTTCTAAAATCTGTCGGAGTGTGAACATTTGATCGACGGTTGACTTGCCTGGCCTAAAACCGCACTGATAAGGGCCGATCAGATCGTTGACAAAAGGTTTTAAGCGGTCACACAGGATGGCCGACAAGATTTTTTAAGCGACGTTTAGGAGACTTATTCCTCTGTAGTTGGTACATTTCAGAACATCTCCTTTTTTATGGATGGGGCACACTATACCGAGGTTCCATTCATCGGGCATACTTTTCTCCGACCAAGTTTTGCAGATGAGCTGGTGTATGCTCCTAGCCAATTCATCTCTCGCTCATTTAAATAGTTCGGCTTGTAAGCCATCCGCACCAGCAGCCTTGTACGACTTAAGTTTGGATATCGCCAGCCGCACTTAAGTTAGGTCGGGTGGACGGAACTCTTGGCCATCATCGTCCAAGTTGAATGAAGCGTTCTGCCTATTAGCGGCATCTTGGCTGTCTTCGCCATTAAGCAGTCTAGAGAAGTGTTCTTTCCAGATCCTCAGCACTGACTGTGTGTCTACTACCATATTCCCACTCTCATCTCGGCAGGCTTCCGTTCTAGCCTTGAATCCTTGGGTTGATCGCTTCACCCTCTGATAAAATTTTCGAACAGCTCCCCTACCACTACAACCCTCAATAGACTCTACCGCCCGCTTCTCGTGCTCTCTCTTTTTCCTCCTGAGAAGTCGGCGTTCCTCTTTTCGTTTCAGCCCGTAGAGCTCCCGGGCCACTCTCTCAGCAGCTCTTGTTCGAGTCTGCAGCATTGAATGGTAGGCCTCGTCCTTAGCTGCATGCGCTAGCCGGCACTCTTCATCGAACCAGGGGATTCGTTGTATTCGCCTAGTGTAAGCTAGCACATCAGAGGCGGCACTTCTGATGGCTTGTTGACAGTGTTCCCACTGGTCCTCTGCACTTGATGCTGGTGGCGGACCTCCTGAGAGATTAAGAGTTACGTGGTCTGCAAAATTTCTGGCAGTCTCTTGCGATTTAAGCTTCTCGACATCGAATCTTTTCACAGCATCTGCTCTGCGTTGTCGCATCATGGATATCCGCATACGTAGTCTAGCTACCACCAGGTAGTGATCCGAGTCAATGTTGGCCCCTCGGAACGTTCGGACGTTCAAGATACTGGAAGCATGTCTCACGTCTATCGCAACGTGGTGGATTTGGTTGACGGTTACTTGATCACGCGGCCGCCAAGTCCCCTTGTTTATATCGAGGTGTGGGAAGTAGGTGCTTGAGATGATGACATTCCGCCCCGCCGCAAAGTCTGCCAGCCTGTGTCCGTTGCCGGAAGTTTCGTCGTGTAGGCTGTGTCCTCCGACTATCGAACCAAAGATGCCCTCCTTTCCGAATCTTGCGTTGAAGTCACCAAGAACGATCTTCACGTCGTACTTCGGGCACATATCATACGTTGTCTCCAGGAGATCGTAGAATGCTTCTTTGGTTGAGTCCTCTCTCCCTTCATGGGGGGCATGAACACAGATCAGCGAAATGTTCTTAAATTTGCCCTCGATGCGGATTGTGACCAGGCGCTCGCTTACACTTCGGAAGCCCAAGACTTCTTGCCTAAGTCTTCCCCTTATCACAAAACCACAACCAAAGAGCCGCTGACCCTGTTCCTTCAAGCACCCGCCGTAGTAGATGTCACACGTTTTCAGTCTCCGTATGCCCTCTCCATCCCATCGCACTTCATGGATGGCTGTTACGTCAGCCTTTAGCCTGTCCAGGTTCTCCACTAATTGTTCGGCTGCACGTGTTCTGTATAAGAACAGGACATTCCACGTGCAGATCCGAAATTCATTGTCCTTGTTTCGTTTGCTGGGGTCGTCAACTTTAAGATCATCCATATCCGAGGCTTGTTGTTGTTTCGGAACAACTTTTTTTTTTACGTGGTAGGGAAGTTACACCGACGCACAACCCCCGACCCGGAGGACCAGACCCTTCGTATAACTCCAAGGGTAGGGAGCCGGATAAACCGCTCCTCATAGGCCTGAGCTACAAATATGTCGTAGTAGCCCATATAAGGTGTTCAGTAAGTAGTTCAACCTAACTTGAACTGTAGACGCCACCGTTGATTCCATCTAGAGAATTCGTCCGCTGCCGCCTCGATGAAAGGCGAAGTGCCTTAGTAGGAACACTCCTCCCCCCCTCTCTCTTGTTGGCTGTCCCCAACAGCTTTCCACGGGGATTTAAACCCCGTCTCCAGCTGAGGTACTAGACACCCGATGTTCACCACTAGGAGGTGAGAGTAGGAGTTGGTAGACAGAGGTGGGTTTTGAGAAAAACCTGTGGGCGCTTGTGTCCTCTTGAATGCAAATAACTACCCTTTTGAACATAAGAAGATAGGTTTTTTTATTTTCATGTGACAACTTAGGTGTTGCCAGTTTTGATGTTCGACTAGAACTAATTGAATGATTACTTTTGAAATCTGTTAAATAATTGTTATAGATTAACATTATTCTGATTTTGGGATTAAATGCAACCGCACTGTTATTTTTTCTCCTCTAAAATTAATTAAGTCTCCGTCCTAGTACACAAGTTTTAATGTTATAAAACTTATTCGTTTGACATTTACTGGTAAATAGATGACATTTTTTGGGACTTCTATAATTTTATACCCTACCCCTGTCTCAGGTGAAAATTCATGTATTGTATGCACAGGAGTATTATTAAAATAAGATCCAGTAATGATATTACACTCGCCTCGTATTACATTTACCTTATTTATGTCAACAGGTAAATCTGAGATATGAGTCTTATTCTGTTTACTGTTTACTGAATCCCAATAAATGTCCGATGGTTCTGTGCTTATTGAAATATATTTTCTCGCTGCAGTGGATCTCACATTCCATTGTGTTATTATTTGCTTCTATTGCAATAAGAATGGTGGAATTTCGCAAAATCAATTCTTCGGATATATATGCTGCAATAGCTCCAATTTCATACGATCCTATAGGAATTTAAATTTCATGTTTCCCCACATGAAACAAATTATTACTCTCATCAACATTCGGTATAGAGTTGCACGTTTGAAAATCAATCAATCAACAAACATAGTCTTTGTTCAAGTTCAGAGGTGGAAAATATTCGGCTGATAGAAGGGAAGTTCTCCCGCTCAGTGTGTCATTGCCATGATGATAATTAAATACACAATGAAAGCATTTGTTTATAAAACTCTTTATTTATTGAAAATAACAATCATATAAAAATCTTAAACATAAATGACCACAATTAAAAGAGTCATAATCTTGATATTTTGTATAATTATAATTAATTTTTTTCACCCAAATAGTTAATAATTTCAGTAGGAGGCTGAAGATTTCCAAAGCTATCGAAATATTCAATTTTATTGCCTTTTTTGTTATACGCTACCCAGTGCGTTCCAGGACCAATTGAGGAATCAAGATTTACAATTCCACACTCATTTTTCATAGGTTTAGTTGTTGGTAAATTATCTCGCATGAAAACACCTCGGAAATTAGGGATTTTCTTTGCCAAATTTTTCAAATCTATTTCGTTTAACGCACGATTGGGTAGCGAACTTAATAGTTTTTTGGCTGTGGATTTAAATAAAGCCCAAGCCCTTTTCTATAAGGTTTAAGGCATAAGCCTTGTCCGACTGCAATTGATTCCATTTTTTCGTTATGGCGCTTCTTCTCTTCCAGGTTCTTCTTAGCAATGCTTATATCATTGACAGCTTTGGCAACTCCTGCAACGCCTCCCGTTATAGTCCCAGAGCTGAAAGTCCAGCAAACAGCGGCATGAGGAATGGTATTGCTCCACCAATTTTCGGTACAGAAATAACTCTGGTTGTCTTAATGTTAGAACTGTTTTTCCTAACAGTTTTCTTTGCAGATGATATGGCAATTTTGATTGATTTTTCCAGGTTAAATGGTTTTTTACGTTTGAGATTATTTCCAATTACTTTCATTACTTTTCTAAAGAAGGTAAGCTTAGCCTTATTATCTGTTTCGGACTTTTTATCTTTCGATCTGTTCCTTGGCTTTTTATCATTATTCTTAGTGCAATCCATACCAAATTTTGTTTTTGCCTTCATAAGTTTGGTAACCAGAAGTGCGTTGGCTCGCTCAGCTATACTAGCGTCTTTGGATTTCACTCTTTGCCAAGCTTTTTCAGATAAAATTCTATCGGCTATATGTCGATCAGATGTATTATTAAATTTTGAATAAGAGATATCGTGTTGTTTACATGATTGACGATGTTAATTCCAGGATCACCTCGAATTAAGCCTTTTTGGAGTTTTGTTCCTGGTCCACAGTACTGATAACCAGGTAAATGTAGTTCAATAGGAAGTTTGTTTATTACAGAATTTAGTAAACCGTTTCCTTTAACAATGTTTCGTTGACTGATGGGATTTTTCGAAAAATCAAACATTTTTTGTTTGTTGATGATAATGTTTGCATTAGAACGTCTAGAAATGAAATGACACTTTTGAATATAAACCATGAATTTATAGGAAATTATTTAGTTTTCATTCCTATGCGTTTCGTTAAGCAACAATACCAGCTACCAGTTAAAAATATGGAACAAATATTGAAAGAAAAAAACATGGCAAACTTTTCCCCAGTAGTATAAGGGCTATAATTACAGGACCCTCAAACTGCGGAAAAACAAATGTCATGATGAGTTTATTACAACATCCCAATGGATTAAAATTTGAAAGTATCTATATATACTCAAAATCTCTACATCAGTCAAAGTATGCATTTTTACAAAATATAAGACCCATACAAAATATGTTTTTTTTTACTTTTTCCAATAACTGTGATGTTATTCCACTCGAAGAGGCTAAGCCAAATTCTATATTTATTTTTGACGACGTTGCCTGTGAAAAACAAAATACAATTACAGCCGTATTTATTATATTTCACTAATACTCGGTTAAACCTCGGAATAGTTAAACCGAGTCGAAGCACTTACTTCGGGTTTACGCCACGTCAAAGTAATCCTTATTTAAAAAATCTTTTCCTAGCCGTTTTAGTTGCACCTTCCTTATGTCAAATACATATATCAAAAAAATCACTAATCTAAAACTCTGGTTATTATAAACGTCAATTAAAGACAGCTGATTTCCATTGCTTCATTTTGGTTATTTATTATTGGTGGTGTTATTATTATTTATTTTGGATGTAAACAAACAAAAAAATGGATAACAAAAAGAAAAGAAAACGATCTGAAAACTGGGATAGTTCTCAAAAGGTATGTAAATATATCTATGCATATAATTTGTAGATTTCAACAGATAAAAACTAATATATGTATTTGTTTATGTTCACAGATACTTCTCAGGCAATTGATTGAGGAAAAAATCAACATAACAGAAAACAAAAGTGTTGATACTAACACCTCGAAGTCGAAGAGGGAAGCCTGGAGCCAAATTTTAAAAGAGTATGTATATCTTGGTACATTATATTCCATGAAAAGTCATTTACTTTTAATTTTTAATCTTGTAGCTTCAATAACATAAACCCAGTGCAAAGAGATGCAAATCAATTGCAAACTCAATGGAAGTCAATCAAAATGAAGGCAAAGTCCAATCAATCGGCTTTACAAAAGGAGCCGAAGTGCCACAGGAGGAGGACCACCACCAAAGTCGCCTGATCCAGAAGAGGAGAAGCTGGTAGCGCTCATCCCTCATGTATTCGAGGTTGATGAAAATAAATTTGATTGCGATTTTTCGGATACAATGGTGTGTAATCTAAAAGCATATTTATTTAAGTACGCAAAACTAATGTTGTTTTTCATAAACAGATTCAAAAGGAAAACAGTTCCCCTATGGCTAAAACACCTCCCATGGGTGAGAGAAGCAGGTCAAGGAACCCATTGGTAAGTAAACTGCAAAACAAAAACAAATATGGTTGGTAATATTCAAAACACTACTGTTTTTTTTTTTAGGAAAACATTTCAAACGAATGTTTTGAATTGGAATTTTTGGACGAGAAAGCTCCCAGCATTGCTTTTCCATCTCCACCCTGCCATTTAACTCCGTCTCCGAAGAAGAAGCTGCCCAAGGAAAAGGTTCATAATTTGTAAAGTGTTTCCTTTTCGTTTTTTAACCAACAAATTGTTTCTACTTTCTTAGATAAAGAACATCAAGGACGATGAGTTAAAGCAGCATTTGTTTGAAGCTTCGATGGAAAACAAAAATTTGGAAAAAAAAATTTTGCAAGAAGAACATGCTTTAAAGATGAAGCTACTGGCAGAGCAGCTAAAACAGGTGGAGCAGGAACGAAAGCAGAGTGCAGAGCTCCATGAGTTAAAAAAAAAAAAACTAAAAGACTAATGAAATGAAAATCGTGTGATGTCATGTTATTGTTCTGTGATTATTTTGTGCTATTTATTTTTTGTTTTGTAATTGAATTACTGTTTTTTGTTTATTATGAACTTTGTTTTTTTGTTGTATGAAGATAGATTTAATGTATGTAGTTCGTAGTCTTTTTTATTTTTTTTTACCAAATTGAAATCGTGTTAATTTTCTGTTACCTATGTTTTTATTGAATTAAGATAGATTTAATATTAGATTTAAGTTTTTGATCAAACCAAAAATAAATAATTTTTCAAACAATAGTATTTGTATGATATTCTTTTTAATCAGCAAAAGTAAGTATTAAAGAGATAATAAACCTAATTTATTCCGTTATGAAGTAATGTTTGGAATTTCATCTGGAATATAATGAAGTCGTTTGCGAATCATTTTAAGTAGGTATTACGTTCTGAATATTTGTTCTATGAACACACTGCGAGAAGTACATTGTCGTTGACCTTGTGGCTGTAACATATCCTCATTGATTGAAAGGTTTTCCTCTTGTGGAATGAAATCGGCATCAGCTTTGGGAAAAGGAATAAACTATTTTTTAAAGTTTATTTAATTTATTGACTAGTACCTACCTGTAGATGGAAGTTCGTCCTTTAAATCAATGGCCAAGTTGTGCAAAACTGCCAATGCGATTATAGTCGTTTTGGCATTTTCTAGTGAACACCTCATACCTGTTAATTAAATTCGAAATCTCTGCTTCCAAACTCCAAAGCACCTTTCTACCGTATTCCGAGTTGCTATATGCGCAACATTATATCGAATTTCGGCTTCTGTGCGCGGATTCAAAAGAGGGGTAAGCAAAATATTGCTGCAAGGGTATCCGCCATCCCCAAGCAGACGACCTTTGAATTCACCACTTTCAAACCGTTGTTTTATTCGGCTTTCCCTAAAAATGCGAGAGTCATGTGTGCTACCTCTCCAGCGGCAAACAATATCAGTAATTTTTAAAGTTGCGTCGCAAACAACTTGAGTGTTCAAGGAGTAGTATCCCTTTCTGTTCACATAGAACTGTCCTGAGGGCCCACCGATTTTTGGGATCCGAATGTGTGTACAATCAATTGCACCGATGACTTGTGGAAATCCACGTGTACCAAAAAACCTATTTATGTCTTGTATCTGTGCAGATACGGTTGTTGGCATTTTAACATAAACAGCCCTTTTAGATGCAAACGCTATTGCCACTCGTTTGCATATCTGACATAGAGTGGGTTGGCTGAACCCATGGATATCTGCTCCATCGTCTTGAATCTTGAAATAAGAAGGTTCCATGAAGAAAATTGGATAAATTCAAAATTGGATTGTATGAAGTCCAAATCTTATAAATGAATGTACCTACCTCATTGCGTCCCCAATACCTTACAGCTGCCATCACTTGCAAATCAATTGGGATATGCCCTCCTCTGTTATCATCGCTTAAGAAAGGCCGAGCTATGTCTATTAATTTGATCATATTTTCTTTCGAAAATCTATACTTCGAGCGGAAATCTTCATCCCTTAGTGTCATGGGATCAAAACGAGTCTTGTACTGCTTTGGCCTTCTCCTTCTTCTAGTTAATGCGTTTAAAGAATTTAAATCATTTATAAATTCAAAATAACTATCCATTTTGTCTTAATGAAAATAAAATTGCTTACACTCCTTTTGGTAAATTTCACACGATGAAATGTCAAAATGACTAAAACGGCTTTACTCCGGCTTTAAACCTGCTATGAACCAGTTTTAGCTTACTCCGCCTCTATACCTGGTATATTTTTTTTTTAAATAAGCTTTCCAGTTTTAGAGGCGTTGTAAAGTCGGAGTAACCTTACGCCACCGCTAAACCGAGTTAATAAATAAGGCTGTTAGAGTATACTTTAGTATGGGGCGACATCATCTCATCGATAGTTTTTATTTGTGCCAGACGTATACAAGAATACCCAAACACCTAATTCGAGACAATGCGAACTTTCTCATCATCTTCAAACAGTATGATATGAATTTAAAACACATATATAATGATCATGTTAATTCGGATATGACATTTAATACATTTTAAAAGGTATGTGAAGAATGCTGGAATACAAGTTATGGTTTCATGGTTATTGACAAGGAAAATTCTTTGAATGAAGGTCGTTATAGAAAAGGCTTTGACTGCTTTCTCAAGTTATAAAACAGATAACACTTTTTAATTTCATAGCATATGTAAAGTGATGTTCTATGATAGCAGTACAGAGCAGTTCAGTGAGCAGATAAAAGCAGTTAAAAGCGGTTGTTATCAGTTTGAGAGCAGTACAGAGCAGTTCAATGAGCAGATAAAACCAGTTATAAGCGATTGTTATCAATTGGAGAGCAGAACAGAGCAGTGCAATGATCAGATAAAAGCAGTTCTAAGCGTTACAATCAGTTTGAGAGCAGTACAGAGCAGTTTAGTGAGCAGATAAAAGCAGTTATAAGCGGTTGTAGTTAGATTGAGAGCAGTACAGAGCAGTTCATTGAGCAGATAAAAGCAGTTATAAGCGGTTGTAATCAGTTTGAGAGCAGTACAGAGCAGTTCAATGATCAGATAAATGCAGTTAGAAGCGATTGCAATGAGTTTTGACAGCAGTACAGAGCATGTCAATGAGCAGATAAATAAAGCGGTTGTAATCAGTTTGATACCCAGTATTCTACAGTTAATATAAGTAACCTCAATATTCGAATCAGTTTAAAACCACTTGAACGCTTCTTTCAACAACTTCGAAATTTATTCACCACCTGCATCTGTAAGAAATAATAATTCTGACATTATGATGAATATTGATGTTAAACTAACAAAAGAACTAATTAAAACCACCGATGCTCTACGAAAGAAATACAAATCTCTTAAGACTGACAGGGAAGCTTACGAAACTCACATTGAAGAAACATTTAAACCAATTACAAAACCACTAAACGAGTTATTAAACAAAAAATCAGACAAAATCCCTTTAAAGAAAATAAAACTCGATTTTGAACAGCATCTACCACAAGAAGATAATTTTGATAAAAACAAATATTTACATGAGGAATTTACTACTCCAAATTCTTCTATTGATGATTCATTCATTTTGGCTGATACTAGTACCCCAAAAAGAACAAAGAAAAGCTTAAACTATAACGCTAATCATCGCAGCTTAGCGGAACGATTGTCACAGATAGAAATTCATGACACGCCTAAAAAATATGTAGATTATTTTATAAATAATTCCAGCTCTATTGATAAAACGTATGGTATTTATTCAAAAAAAGGAAAGTGGTACATCGGTAATGCTGAGTTCGATATTCTCGGTAAAGATATAGAAATTAAAAATAAAACTTTTAATGGAACAAATGGGTTATATGAGCTTATATTTAAGAAAAAACCCGATAAAACCATTTACACTAATGAAGATTTAAAAAACTACAAGACCATATTACATGACACCAATGCGCATAGAGTTGCTCATGATTCACAAAAACAAGTTCGAGGCAATCGGGGTTATAAGTATACAAAAAAAAAACGAAATTATCTGAATGGACATCAAATACTCCTACTACGTTGTCACCATCCCCACTATTACAACCACCTTCAGGAAGTGGATTAATGCAATTATCAAAATTGAAAAAAGGCTATATATTTTGGGATAATCCTAATGACTTCGTAGATCGAATGAGACTTCTTATTTCTTCACAACAAGCTGGAAACAACAATCATTCTAACGAAATTGTGTAGATCATTGAAGAACTAAAGAAGCCAATATCATCGAATAAAAAAAAAGATGACTGTTGATATATTTGGTCGCTTTTCAAATAGGGCTTCACCCAGAGGACCAAGAGGTGGACAAGGACCGCCAGGGGCGTCAGGTGCACAGGGAGAGCCAGAACCTCCTGTGGTCTATTTCACCAACTTACAAATTGTAATTTACAGGTGCTTTTTTAACAAATTTGTAGAAAAATTGATTTATTCTGTTTCACGAGATAATTGTTTTACAAAATTGTAGTTGTAAATTACAAAGGGAAATTTGTAGAAATTTCATTATTTTCGTTTCACCATAACTATTTTTTTTTGTAGTTTACAATTACAAATTTGTAAAAAATATTTTTTTTTGTAAGTTTGTGTTTCACCAAACCAAATAACTTCACAATTTTGTTCAGTTTACGAAAATTTCTTACAACAGAAAGATGATGTGTAGATTTGATTACAATTTGTAATTTTCAATAAGAATCTCGTTTCCAGTTTAAAAATGTCGTTACGTCGTAGGCATAGTAGCACCGATAGTGATATAAGTGACAATTTCGTGCTAAATAGACGCAGAAAAATTTATCGACCGCGTATAAACTACGAAATTTCTGATTCTTTTACATTCAACGAAAAGTTTCGCTTAAAACGTGTTAAGGCAGAGGAAATAATAACACAAATTGGACCACGGATTGCAAATGAGACTGAAAAAAACTTTTCATTGACACCAATGCAGCAATTTCTTACAGCTGTACACTGGCTGGGAAATGGAGGACAGTACCATGGGATTGCAGACATGCACGGTATATCAAAATCTACAGTTTGCAGATCGGTACATCGTGTTTGTGCAGCCATTGTTGATGTTTTTTTGAAAATACTGTAAGGTGGCCACAGGAATACGAAAGCATTTGTGAAAGGTTCTATAATATTGCTGGTAAATATAATCTACATTACAAACTTATGTACATATTTCATATCAACATTTGAGATTTTTTTAAAGGTATGCCATTTGTTTATGGATGTATCGATGGGACTCTAATTAAAAGTGATTCTCCTAACGAGTTTGAATCAGCGTATGTCGATAGACACGGTAACCACTCGATAAATTGTATGTTGGTTTGCGGTCCCGATTATACATTTTATAATGCCTATGTTTTACTTGGTGATACGGGATATCCGTTAAAAGATTGGCTGATGACACCCGTCACGAGAACCTCATCTCCAGTGATTGAACGTTATAATAGAGCGTACAAATCAACTCGAAGGATAATAGAAAACGCGATTGGTATTCTAAAAATAAAATTCCCCTGTCTTAACCATTTGAGAGTGCAACCACGACAGGCAATTCAAATTATAAAGTGCTGCATAATATTGACCAACATTTCCCGACAAGATGAAACAAATAACAGCTTTGAAGTGCCAACAGGAGAAGAAGAAGAAGAAGAAGACCCAAATAACCTTGACAACTCAGATGGCCAAAGTGCATTGCAATATTTTTTAAACTATTTTTCTAGAAATTAAAAACAAAACAAAACATCTTCAAAAACTTAAATTTTTTCTTATTTAGTTTAGTTTTTCTTATTTTAACCCATAGCTATTTACATATTGTGAAATTCGATGATGGTTTCGTTCTCACTTTCTGATTCTCTGCACTCGTTGCTCTTTCCGTTGTCATTGTCTATTTCTGTTGTCAAGTGACAACGTGGTAAGCCCATTTCTTTTCCTTTTCTTAGAGCATCTAACTGCAGATTGTAGATCTCCAGCTCCAACCTTCTTTTTCTAAGAGAGACAATAATATCTGCATCGTCCGGTTGTTGTTGTGCTCTCCTCTTTCGGCTGGGTTTTGGTGCTTGCGTTTGTGGTCTGACATGAAAAAAAAAATATGCACATTGTAGGTACATAAATATATATATTTATATATAAATATTATATATATATATATTATATATAAATATTGCCAAACAACATCTCGTAGGTATTTCCAATCTTTCTCTATTAAGATTCCATGAGATCCTACATTTTCAAATATTTTTTGCCACTCTATAACCTTGGCATTATGTGTTATAATATTTGAAAATTTACCAAATAATATATCTTTTTTTTCGCGTATTAAACTAGCAACCAAAATTTTATTTTGCTTATTCATAATTTTTGATGTCCTCTATCGGGCGACTTACAAGTTTGTGAAAAAAAATTGTAGTTTACAAGTCTGGGAATTAAACGGTGAAACGGTTTTTTTTTGTAGTTGTAAATTTAAATTACAATTTCCCCTATTTTTGTCTCTTTTCTTACAAATTTGTTTGAATTATGATTGTAGTTTGTGAAACAGAAAATCTAATTGTAATTTGGTGAAATAGACCACTGGTTACAGATTTTTCAAAACAGAAAGCGGTGATTATGACATAATCTTTAAACGACCCAAAAATGTCCAAGATCCGCAAGATAATGGAGATGCTGCTACCAAAAAATATGTTGATGAAACAAATGAGCAACTTAGAGAATACATTCAAATTGAAATTGTTGAAAAATTTGAGAAAATCTTGTTTGACACAATTAATTCAAAAATAAGATTATAACTCAAGGTAAAACTATTTTACTTAAAACCAATCATTACTTTACTTCAGTCTTTAACTTAAAATCTCGGTGTGACAACACGATCATTATGCCTAAGATAGATACTTTATGAATTGTTGATGAAGTTTTGCAATTTTTTGAAACAAATCATCATTATATGCTGGAAGAACATCATGAGGAGCTGTTGAATAATGTAATCTTCTTGAAAAGCTTTATTAATGTATCTAACAGAACATCAAAGCATGGTTGCCATTTTGATAACTGTCCATGGTCTTCAAACTTATGTAAATCTGGACCAGACACATGCGCATGCTGCTTGATCGAAAATAGAATATTAAGAATAACAAAATTGCTGTTACTCTATAAGAGGTTAAAATAGTATACCTACATTATGTAATCATTTATAAATACATATATTTTAAATTAATAAACATACATAAAAAGAATACACACTTTGTTTTTATCATTCAATAAAAAGATGAGTCAAAGAAATGTTGTCGAAGAACTACATAAGCCTGCTCGCAGGAATATTCCAAAAAGACGAGTAATTATTAAGGGTCTGGATGATTTATGGCAAGCTGATCTAGTCGAGATGGGCGCGATATCGATATCTTCTCACAGTTATTGACACATTTTCTAAATTTGCTTGGACAACTCATATTAAAAATAAAACTGGAACAATGGTTACTATCGCCATGCAAGATATATTCAATAAAGGTCTCTGGCCTAAGAACTTACAACCAGATGATGGAAAAGAATTTAACAATACGTCATTTCAAACTTTAATGCGAAAATATCAAATAAAACATTATTCGTTTTAATCGAACCTTGAAAACTCTCATGTGGAAAGAATTCAGTATCAATGGAACGTATAAATGGATCGATATAATAGAAATCCTTACTACAAGGTGTAATAATTCAAAACATCGTACAATAAAAATGAAACCATCTCAAGTCAATGCAACAAACGAAAAACAATTACTCTCCAAAATATGTAATCACATCAAAATCTACATTAGGTACTCATAAGTTCAAGGTTAGAGACTTTGTCAGAATAAGTAAATATAAGCATGTATTTGATAAAGGATATACCCCAAACTGGACAACGGAAATTTTTAAAATAGTCAAAGTTCAACGTACAAATCCAGTAACATATCTGTTAGAAGACTATCAAGGCCATCCAATCAAAGGTGGATTCTACGAACTAGAACTACAAAAAACAAAGTTTCCCGACACATACTTAATTGAAAAATTACTGCAGAAGAAAAAAGATCAAATAATTGTGAAGTGGCTTGGTTTTTCATCCGGTCACAACTCTTGGATACCTATTAGAAAAAACTTGAATAAATAAAGCAATGCCTTTTTAAAAATTTTAAAATAAAAATAGTTTTATTTTTGTCTTTTTTTTTGTATACATTTTTTTAATTATCTATCCTCATCCTTTTCCTCGAATATGAGGGTTGAGGATCTACAAGTCTTCTTCTTCTGCTTCTTCGACTTCCTCTTCCTCGTCCCTTTGACGTTTTTGTTTTGTGGGATCGGTAAATGTTATTTTATAAGCCCCGTATGTTCAGCAGCTGGTCTACCACCATCTGGTATCCTTCCAGCTTCTCTACGTCCTCTGCGCTTAGCTGGCCGAATTTAGTCGGAAGGAAACATATAACGTTTCCGTCTCGACCCAAATTTTCTCTCCGAACTTTGTTTGTACTATAAGCATTGGTTCCATACTCAAATCCCTTAAGGGAACTTATCGGCGCAAAAATTATTTATTTTATTGAGGAACATTTTATTTTTAATTTTTTTTTTTTGACAAAAGACTTTCAGTGTTCGATCTGAACTACTTCAAATTCAAAACGTCATTTGACGATATTTTCTTCTATCTTGAATCATAAAAATCAAATACCTATATAAGTAGATAAATCTTTATAGGAAAGACACAAAAAAAATGTTAAAATTTACTGTTGGATTTGATAAACATAACAAAACTTTAATTCCGAAAATTAAAAATCCATTAAGTTTTCCGCTTTGTCATAAAAAAAAAACTTCGAATATGCTTTGCCGCTAAATATACAAACAAAAATCAGAGGAACCTAAAATAATAATGTAACCTCATGTGCGAGCATTACCAAACGAACAACCGAACAATCGCACCAAATCAAGGGTAGCATCTTATCATAAAAATGTCAACAGTGCCTGACGGTTCCCTTGACATAATATAGAAAAAAAAAAAAATAGGTATGTATATAAATATAAATACATGCCATACATCTTTGGGTAATAAACAAAAATAAATTGAGCTAATCCATATCCATTTTATACAAGAAGTGGCAACCGCTGCATATAATAAAAAAAAAATCATCGTATAAATCTAAAATAATAAACAAACTTCATGTGTGAGCATTATACCACAAACGAACGTATAGATACAAATCATCGATCCCCAAACTATCCATCCTCACATCTTTACCACCTTTGTCCCCAAACTTAAAGTTCTGACCATTCCTTTAACATAAATATACATACCTATATAGAAAGATATACCATATATCTCGCGTTATACCACAAACGAACGTATAGGTTCAAATTATCGATCCCAAACATTCCATCCTCACATCTTATCACCCTTTGTCAGCAGAATTTAATTACAAAATTTATTGACAAAGTATAAATCTAAAATAATAAACAAACTTCATGTGTGAGCATTATACCACAAACGAATGTATAGGTACAAATCATCGATCCCCAAACTATCCATCCTCACATATTTACCACCTTTGTCCCCAAATAAAAAGTTCTGACCATTCCTTTAACATAAATATACATACCTATATAGAAAGATATACCATATATCTCGCGTTATACCACAAACGAACGAACGTTTAGGTACAAATCATCGATCCCAAACTATCCATCCTCACATCTTATCACCCTTGCCCTCAAACTAAAAGTTCTGACCATTCCTTTTACATAAATATACATACCTATGTATATAGATAGATATACCATATATCTCTGAGTTATGGCATTAATCATTTTAACAGCATCGCTCTAGATCCCAACCTAGACGCCCGCCACACCACCAGCCAACAACCACCACAAAAGATCGATCCCAAACAATCCATCCTCACATATCACATTATCACCCTTGTCCCCCCAGACTAAACGTCTGACCATTCCCTTAACATAAATGTACAGATAACAGCATAACTCTTCCTAGACCCCAACGACGCCAACCATTATGACAACGACGACGATTCCATCAATAAAAACAAAAGTAATTAAGACGATCGCTGCTGACGGAGTCGCCCCTACAGTGCAAATCATTTATTATTTTCCACATCTCCCAATCTAAACAATAACTTCACCACATACCACCATCTCCAACCATACTCAGTTATCCAAACACACAACATCACCCCCGTCCCCCGACTGCCCCCGGACGCCACCAACATCAAAAGCCACAGACACCACCCACTCTATGACAACAACGACGACGATTCCATATTTTCCATTTTCTTCAATAGCACACAAATCGAACAACCATCAATAAAAACAAAAGTAATTAACACGATCGCTGCTGGCTGAATCGCCCTACAGTCCAAATCATTTTTTATTATCCACATCTCCCAAACAAAACAATAACCTCACCAGCTCCACCATCTCCAACGATACTCAGTTATCCAAACACACAACATCAGGCGACGCCGCCGCCACCAACATCAAAACACACCGACACCACCGCCGCGTGCCACCACGACCTTCATTTGTCCTCTGTAAACAAATATTGCTGAGTTGACAAAAAATTGGTTCCCATGCCCAATCGCCCTGTATACGACTGATGTTTTTAAAATTGATGACCGCCAATATGCGCGCTTTATGAAATATGTTATGTTACAAATGCAAATAAGCAGTACTGATAGCGTGTAGAGATCTTCTGTTAAGAGATGCAGAGCATGTATCAGGGTCAATGGACTACAATTATTGTGATTTAATTTTAATGATAAAAAATAAATATGTACGTACCTAATTGCATTACTGTTTGTTTTACTAACAGCGTTTCTCATTTCACTTTTAGTGCAATTTTTCTTACAGGTATACCTACCCCTCATGAACACAAGTGAAGGGGCCGTGGTACGCACAGACTCAAACTAGGGTCGACTTACACCAAGCGTCATACTTTTTACCATTCCACCTATTATTTACTTTAAGAAACTAATTAAAATTGGCTATTCACTGTATCTTTTTTTGCATTTGAGAAAAGCTCCTTAAGTAGATTAATATCACATTTGATGGCTCATTTTGAAAGATACTCGCATGTTTTGTACCATATTAGAAAATACATTAAACAGACAACTTTCTAAAATAGTTGGCCACTTATGCTTTCATACATTTTTTTATTTTAGAGATAGTCAAACTTTTGTGAAAATAAAAAAAAAACTGATTTTTGTATCAAAAAATAAATTAAAAAAAAATATTATAAAAAAACTGCAACAGCAAGTGTTAAATTTGGTATAACATCTATTAGTACAATTATTCAAAAATATTATAAAAATAAAAAAACAATAATAATCATTTAACCGTGGTGGTTATGTTCAAGAATTTGAGGCATGTCGTACTTTTTATTTTTTTTTTTTGAAAAAAAAAATCATAACCTAAAAACTAGAAGGAAAATATTTTTTTATATTTTTTTTTTCTGAAAGGCCTTAAGGCCAGCTTTAACCGGTTGCAAGGTTATCCATTATTTACTGCATACCCTGTATACATATAATATATATATATATATATATATTCCTATATACTATATAGAGAGAACAACTTGTTTCTTTTTCTATAAAAATGTTTGATTTTTCAAAACACTCCATCAGTAAACAAACTTTCTTAAGCGGAAACGGTTTAGTAAACTCCGTAATCAATAAGTTGCCGATAGAATTACACCTTCCTGGTTACCAATATTGTGGGCCTGGAACAAAACTAGAGAAAAGATTAGCTAGAGGAGATCCAGGAATAAATGAACTCGATCAAGCATGCAAACAACACGATATATCCTATTCTAAATTTCAAAATACAACTGAACGTCATACAGCAGATAAGATCTTAGCTGAAAAAGCCTGGAAACAAGTGACATCAAAGGATACTGGTATAGGAGAGCGCGCTTGTGCTATGTTAGTTACCAATCTTATGAAAACAAAACTAAAATTAGGTATGGGTTGTTCAAGCAGTAATAGATCAAAGTCCAAAAAGGTACTCACATTTAGTGGGGCAATTAAAAATCTTGGAAGAACTATTCAAAGAAAAAAACCTCATAATCTTGAAAAGGCTATAAAAGTAGCTTTACCAGCTGCTAAAAAAACAATGCAGAACAGCAAAAACATTGAAACACCGAGAGTTATTTCAGTAGCAACAATTGGTGGAGTTATACCATTTCTTGTACCTCTCCTTGCTGGACTTTCTGCTCTTGGAGCTTTATCTGAGGGATTGCTAAGACTGTCAACGATGCTTATAATGCTAAAAAAGATCTGGATGAGAAAAAAGACACAATCGAAAATTGGAAGCTTTTTCAATGGGAAACGGCTTACATCTAAAAACATATAGAAAAGGACTTGGACCATATTTGCATCCGCATTCAAAAAACTAATAGAAACGCTACCCAAACGTGCTTTGAATGAAGTAGATCTGAGAAATATTGCAAGGAAAATAATAATACCACATTTCGAAAGAGTTTTCATGGGTGATAATTTACCAATAAGTAAACCATTTAGAAATGAATGTGGAAAAGTGAACATAGATTCTTCGAATGGAGCAGGAACACATTGGGGAGCGTATTATAAAAAAAGGCAATCACATCGAATATGTTGATAGTTTTGGAAATCTTCAACCACCGATAGAAATAATTGATTATTTAGGTGACAAGATTAGGTTTAATTATATTAAATATCAAGATTATGATTCAGTTAATTGTGGTCATTTATGTCTAAAATTTTTATATGAGTGCTTTTATGAATAAATAACAAACATTTTGAAAAATACTTTCATTGTCTTTTTTATTGTTATGACGTTAACACTAACACTAAACGGAAATACTTCACATCTGATGGCGGAGTATTTTCCACCTTTGAATTTAGATCAAGATTACGTTTGTGGTCTGATTGATCTTCAAACATATAATTCCATACCCAATGTTGATGAACGAAACAATTTGCTTCATATACGATCACGGGTTATTGAAATTCCAACAGGATCATATGAGATCAATGACATTCGATTTTTATTGACTTACTTACTTTTGATGGCGCTCACAGCCCAGGATGGGCTTCGGCCTCAACTAACAAGCCCCTCCAGCCAGCTCTGTCCCTAGCTAGCCGCTTCCAGTTGCGCACACCGAGTGCTTTGATGTCGTCATTCACTTGATTGCGCCACCTGTTACGGGTTCTTCCTCTGCTGCGTACCCCATCGGGGTTGGATTCGAAGACTCGTCGGGCAGGTGCGTTGCTGTCCATACGCTCCACGTGCCCCAGCCATCTCAGCCGCTGTATTTTCAGCTTTTTGACCAGGTCAACGTCGCTGTATAGCCCGTATAGCTCGTCGTTGAATCTTCTCCTCCATACTCCTTCGATACACACCGGACCGAAAATCACACGAAGAATTTTCCTCACAAAGCACCCTAGCAGATTTTTATCCGAATCTTTCAGTGTCCATGCTTCTGACCCATAAAGCAGGACCGGGATGATTAGGGTTTTGTATAAAGTCTCCTTGGTTCTCTGAGAGAGGGCCTTACTACTTAAATGCCTTCTTAGACCGAAGAAACAGCGATTGGCAAGAGTAATTCTTCGCTTGATCTCTGCACTGATGTCATTCTGCGATGTAATAGTGGAACCCAGGTAGACAAAGTCCTTGACAACTTCGAAGTTATATCTGTCCATCGTGATATTTTGCCCGAGTCGACGATGTTGAGATTCCTCTCTCGATGGCAGCATATACTTCGTCTTGTCCTCATTAACCGCCAATCCCATTCTAGCCGCCTCCGATTCAATGCTCGCAAATGCCCCTGCCACAGCTCGCTTCGTTCTGCCGACAATATCTATGTCATCCGCATATGCAAGCAATTGAACGGACTTTTGATAGATTGTACCGCTGGTGTTGACATGTGCATTGCGTACAATGGCTTCAAGAACGATGTTGAATAGGTTGCATGATAACGCGTCGCCTTGCCTCAATCCTTCCTCAACATCAAAGGAATCGGTGGTGTTCTTACCAATTTTGACTGAGCAGCGAGATTTTTTCATCCTCATCCTGCACAAGCGGACGAGTTTGGCAGGGATGCCGAGACTCGACATGGCTCTGTATAATTCGTCCCTTTTCACGCTATCATACGCGACTTTAAAATCGATAAAAAGGTGGTGTGTATGGATCTGGAATTCCCGGGATTTTTCTAAAATCTGTCGGAGTGTGAACATTTGATCGACGGTTGACTTGCCTGACCTAAAACCGCACTGATAAGGGCCGATCAGATCGTTGACAAAAGGTTTTAAGCGGTCACACAGGATGGCCGACAAGATTTTATAAGCGACGTTTAGGAGACTAATTCTTCTGTAGTTGGTTCATTTCAGAACATCTCCCTTTTTATGGATGGGGCACACTATACCGAGGTTCCATTCATCGGGCATACTTTCCTCCGACCAAATTTTGCAGATGAGCTGGTGTATGCTCCTAGCCAATTCATCTCTCGCTCATTTAAATAGTTCGGCTTGTAAGCCATCCGCACCAGCAGCCTTGTACGACTTAAGTTTGGATATCGCCAGCCGCACTTAAGTTAGGTCGGGTGGACGGAACTCTTGGCCATCATCGTCCAAGTTGAATGGAGCGTTCTGCCTATTAGCGGCATCTTGGCTGTCTTCGCCATTAAGCAGTCTAGAGAAGTGTTCTTTCCAGATCCTCAGCACTGACTGTGTGTCTACTACCATATTCCCACTCTCATCTCGGCAGGCTTCCGTTCTAGCTTTGAATCCTTGGGTGGATCGCTTCACCCTCTGATAAAATTTTCGAGCATCTCCCCTACCGCTACAACCCTCAATAGACTCTACCGCCCGTTTCTCGTGCTCTCTCTTTTTCCTCCTGAGAAGTCGGCGTTCCTCTTTTCGTTTCAGCCCGTAGAGCTCCCGGGCCACTCTCTCAGCAGCTCTTGTTCGAGTCTGCAGCATTGACTGGTAGGCCTCGTCCTTAGCTGCATGCGCTAGCCGGCACTCTTCATCGAACCAGGGGTTTCGTTGTATTCGCCTAGTGAAACCCAGCATATCAGAGGCGGCACTTCTGATGGCTTGTTGACAGTGTTCCCACTGGTCCTCTGCACTTGATGCTGGTGGCGGACCTCCTGAGAGATTAAGAGTTACGTGGTCTGCAAAAGTTCTGGCAGTCTCTTGCGATTTAAGCTTCTCGACATCGAATCTTTTCACAGCATCTGCTCTGCGTTGTCGCGTCATGGGTATCCGCATACGTAGTCTAGCTACCACCAGGTGATCCGAGTCAATGTTGGCCCCTCGGAACGTTCGGACGTCCAAGATACTGGAAGCATGTCTCACGTCTATTGCAACGTGGTCGACTTAGTTGACGGTTACTTGATCACGCGACCGCCAAGTCCCCTTGTGTATATTGAGGTGTGGGAAGTAGGTGCTTGAGATGATGACA
Organism: Melangyna quadrimaculata; assembly: GCA_949320155.1. NCBI lineage: Eukaryota > Metazoa > Arthropoda > Insecta > Diptera > Syrphidae > Melangyna > Melangyna quadrimaculata. Next base: position 248,654,644 of record OX439483.1, on the reverse strand, counting down.
TTTCGCCCCGCCGCAGGACCAGACCCTTCGTATAACTCCAAGGGTAGGGAGCCGGATAAACCGCTCCTTTTTTTATTTTTGTATTGAATATGAATTAAATCAAATGAATTCCTCAATTTCAATGAAAATTGGAGCAAATAATAATACATTCAAATGTGAAGTTTTTAGCACAGAGACTTTACACTTTGAAAAAGAACGATCTATAGGGAAATTGTTGGGATTCAGTAAACGAGTTCTGAAACCTGGTATATCCCACGTTTTATATTTACCTGTTGATATAAACAATGTAAATGTTATACGAGTTTAGTGTAATATTATTGCTGGTTCATTTCATAACAAAATACCAGTGCACACGATACATGAGTTCTCCCCAGAGGCAGGACCTGGATATAAAATCATTGAAGATCCGAGAAATGTCATCTATTTACCAGTGAGCGTCAAACGGTTAAGTTCAATTTCTTTGAAGCTCATTGATCAAGACGGAGAATTAATAAATTTTAGAGGAGAAACAAAAACCTTCCGCTTACATTTAAAACTATCACTGCATAATGTTAACTTATAATAAAATAATCGAATGCGAAATGGATAATTCGGTTAGTTCTACAAGAATATCAAAACTGTCAAGAGCAAAGCTCTCATTCGAAGATAAATCTTATCTTCAGTCTCTGGGATTTGTTTTAAAATAAAAAGCCAACAAAATGAGTAAAATTTTGAATATAACCCAAACACCTGGTTATGATAAGATAATAGCATTTCCAAATTTGAATATCACAGTTACTCACCATTTTTGCAGTCTTATAATACAAGCGATGAAATACGTATTTCTATTCAACAAAAAGATCTATGTATTCTACCTAGTGAAAGCTTCATTTACATCGAAGGAACTATCAAGAAATCAAATGAACTTATTTCAGATTCAGTAAGATTATGGAATAATGCTATGGCATTTCTTTTTGAGGAAATACATTACGAATTAAATGGAGTGGATATCGAATACAATACAAATGCTGGCATTACAACATCATTGAAAAATTACATATCGCTGAATGAGAATGAAAGCAAAAATCTAAATAACGCATCATGGTATGGGATAGAAAACATTTTGATTTCATCTGGTACCTTCAACTTTTGTGTACCATTAAAAAGTTTACTTGGATTTGCTGAAGATCATCAAAGGATTATAGTAAATGCAAGATATGAATTGATTTTAATTCGCACTCGAACTGATGAGAATGTTTATCGTTTCGGAGAAAGATAATGTAAAAATCAAAATTTTGAAAATGCAATGGAGAGTTCCTCACGTCACCCTGGCGGATGTTGAAAAACTTACTCTACTCAAACAAATACAAGCAAAACCTATTCAAATTCATTTCAGAAATGGGAAATGTATGACTATCCCACACTACCAGCAGCCACCGATCATATTTGGACAATTAAAACTTCTAGCCAACTCGAAAAGCCTAGATATATTATAATTGGTCTACAAACTAACCGAAAAAATCAAAAAGATAAAGATGTTAGCAAATTTGATCATTGCACGTTTGGTAATGTATAGGTACATCTGATCTCTGAATCATATCCGCGTGAAGATTTAAATGTTGATTTTACCAGAGAACGATATGCTATTCTCTATGATATGTACAGCAGATTTCAACAATCATATTACAATAAACAATCACAACCGCTCTTGTCACAACAAGAATATAAAGAAATTGCTCCAATCATAGTAATTGATTGTTCCCGACAAAGCGAATCCATTAAATCTACACCTTAGACGTAAAACTTGAAATCAAAACAACTGCAACTGTACCACAAAACACCTCTATATATTGTATGATTATACATGATCGAATAATTGAATAAGTCCCTTAACTGGTGAAGTTCGGAAACTATCATAAGTGTTGATGAACACAACCAGCATGAAAAAAAAACAAGAATAAACATGCATACAATCATTCAATTAAGAAATTCTCTGTAAATTCAACTGAGACACACATTCAGATGCATAGAAAGAAAACCTACATGAATAAACATGCTCACAAAAAGTCAGAACCCATACATTCAAATATAAACTAAGAAAAGAGAAGACTCAATAAAGAAAATTCATATAATTTCAGTTGATCGAGTGAAAATTGTATTAGTATCACCTGAAGATATATAAGAACAGAACATGACCCAAGAAATAGAAAACGCTCTACAAGAAATTGAAGATGTAAGAAACTTCAACAATACAATAAGCATACAGGAATTGGAACAGAATCACCGTTACCCGATAATGGGTATAAAAGAAGTTCAAAGAAAATCCGGAGCTAAGGTGGTCATCGATTTGGGTGGACATGATGTAAGTAAAACATTTTATTTTTTGTAATTCATATTAAATTATTTATTTATTTTCGTTTTTGTTTTTTTTTTCTTTTATATAGATATTCCTTCCAGGTCGATACAATAAACTGAGTGACAAAGTACTTCAAAATATACATTCGCAAACAGCAACATACTGCATTATATATTATGGACCTTTCGGACGGTCAGTGAAAATAGAAATTAAGAAATTCCTACCATAACTGTAAAAAAAAAAAATAATAAAAAAATATATATATATTAAAAATTAAAAAATTCTAAAAAAATTTACTTTTTATTTGCAATGGATCCTTATAATATTAAAAATAACGAATTCGCCTTTATGGTTATCTCTTTTTTTATTTACAAGGTATTTTTTTTAATTTGAGGAATATTTTTGTGTCCCCATGCATAAGTGCTTTTACAATCGTCTCGTATATATCTTTTCGTATCATTACAACACAATGTTTTTTTATGTAACATTTGCGTATAAATCAAATGTTGCTTACTTCCAAATATATACATCTTTCTATAAATATTTTGTTTTTAAATCAAACAATCCCTATAGGGTCAGTTGGGGTAAATGTAAACATGGGGTAAATGTAAACGGCGGTTATTTTCACGTTTTAAAATAAATCTAAGGAACCCGGACGAAAAAAAAAAACAAAATTTGAAATGTCGCGACACCGGTGCATGGAAATTTGTTTAGTTGTTGTTCGGATTTCCTTGGGAAATATTGTCGTAAAGAAAAGCTCTCCCGAAAAAGTGAAATTCAAAGTTGTGAGTGTTCCTGAATCATTAAAAAAAGCTGATTATATTGAAAACGTAAGTAATATTTTCGTGTTATATATGTAAACAAAAGTTCATTGAAGTAGTTTCTGTGAATTAACCGAACTCTTGTCATTCCTTGTATTTATTTTTTGTGTGTTTACATTTACCCCAGAAATTTTAACATATGGGGTAAATGTAAATAAGTTTTTGGGGTAAATGTAAACGTCCTTTTTCCTTAAGTTTTTTTTGTCTTTCTCTATATCTAGCGTTCAAAATGCCCCGGACATACACAAAGAAGAAAGTACAAGTTGGCTATACTGTAGTCGATGTTAAAAACGCGGTGAGGGATATATTGGAGAGAAAACTTACATACCGCCAAGCTGAAGAAATGTACAAAATCCCTAAATCCGTGATTTTTCAAAGAATAAATGGCCGCAAAATATCATTAGATTCAATTGGGTCGGGGCGAGCACCCTCCCTTCCAGAATCTATTGAAAATCAAATATTTAAGTGTCTCATTACTCGGGCAAACATGGGATTACCTTGTGACAAACGTGAGCTGAAGGAACTGATGGGGGAGTACGTGAAATGCAGCGGTATAAAAACTCAATTCAAGGACGATATCCCCGGCGAAGACTGGTACCTCGCATTCATGAAGCGGCATCCGTCGATATCATTAAAAAAACCAGAACACTTGCAAAAATTGAGGAAAGATGCAAGAAACCCGTTTGTGGTAAACGACTTTTATGATAAGCTTCAAAAAGTGATGGAAGATAACAACATCACCAATAAACCAGAATTCGTTTTTAACGCAGATGAAAGTGGATTTCATCACGATCCCAGTCGCATACTAGCTTTGGGTGTTAAGGGAAAAGCTCTTAGCAGAGTTTCAGGTGGATCTGGGCGGGAATCCACAACAGTCCTTGCATGCGTTTCGGCCGATGGAGCAACATTACCACCTTTGATCATTTTTAAAGGTGCTGCTGTTCAGGCGAGATGGACTTGCGAGGATGGTTTTCCGGGAACACTCTACGCGGCCTCAAAAAATGGATGGATGGAGGAACCACAATTTTTCAATTGGTTGTCTGATGGCTTCATTCCATATGTTAAAAAAATTCGTGATGGACAAGGATTACCAGATCAAGCAGCATTGCTGGTATATGATGGTCATTGCAGTCACATAAGCGTTCGTATCGTTGAGAAAGCTTTGCAAAATAATGTGATATTGATGCGCCTACCTAGTCATCTAACTGACCAGTTGCAACCATTGGACAAATGCGTGTTTGGTCCCATAAAAACAGCTTGGGAAAAAAAACTAGTAGCCTTTGGGAAATCGCAAATGGGCACAGGTTGTATGCGCCTCAATAAACAGATGTTTTCGAAACTTATCGGAGAAACCTGGAAAGATTCTATGATCGCTGACAACATAATATCCGGATTTGTCAACACCGGAATTTACCCTGTGGATCGAACTAGATTTCCAGAAAACGAGTTTCAGCCAAATTCGAATGGTGTTCGCTTGGAGTTATCATCTGATGGAGTGATTATACAGGAACTAGCTGAAGTAACTGATGGTAAGGCATTTGTAATACCTAATAAATTTATGTGCAGATACTGAATCAGGAATTTTTTTATATATTTTGTTATTAGGTGCAAATATTATTGTTGACAACGACACAACTCCAGAAGATAAAGAAATGCTTGAAAATGATACGCAAATGGCTAATTCAATGGAAACAGTAAGTGAACAACAGCCTGTTATGGAAACTGGAGATGTTCTACCTGAAACTTCAATGAGCACCTTGTTTTTACCACGAAATTCTCCACTACAAACAAATGAACCACCCGTCAAAGAGAAAAAACCAATTCCACGACTGAAGCAAATGACTTATGGTGAGGTTCTAACTTCGGACAGTGTTCTTAATCGACTTAAACAAGCAGAAGATCTCAGAAAAGCCAAACAAACACCCAAACCAAAGCCTAAGAGGAAAATTGCTGTTAAGAACCAGCGTTCTACTATAAAAAAAAGACACATCAGCTCGAGTTCTGAGGGGTCAGAAAATGAAAAAAACATCGAATATGATGAGGACAGCCCATGGAATGAGGAGTTAGATGAAGAAGATGACCATGACCATGAGCAGTTAGAACCTGTTGGTTCCAAAACGCTTAACAAAGGCCAGTTTCTCCTGATTCAGTTAAAAGGAGGCACCAGACTGTCATTAAACTTCAAAAATGTGTGTGTTATAGAAGAGTCTGCTGGAGAAAGCAACGAAATTGAAGTGGTGCTTTTAAAAAGCATGGATACTACAAAAACAACCTTTGCATTGATGCCGACTGAAAAAAGGAAAGTTCTTTTGGAAGACATACTTGGAATTCTACCAAATCCAACTCTTAGTATGTCAAAAGCACGTGTTTACTACAAATTTAAGAAAACTATTGACGTAAGAGAAATGTGAAGAATGAAAACTTAATTTTCTCTTAATAAATGCCTACCTAGGTACCTGTTTTTTGTTCCTAATAAAAAGCTTTGAAAGCTGTGATTTAATAAAATAATTTTTTTGAGTAAAAATCCTTTTGTTTCTATTTAAAAAAAGTGTTAAGGTCTTTTTCCGAATCTTTTTTGATGGGTAATATGCATAATATGGGGTAAATGTAAACATTGCGGTAATCAATTTTTCAAGTGAATAATTCAAATGAAATTCATTCCTGTTTACTTTAACCCCATAGGCGATCTCCTAGCACTTAGGGAACAGAAGATAGCTGTCCACATTTACCCCTGAATTTTAAAAATTATGGGGGAAATGTAAACAAGGAAGGGGTAAATGTAAACACTGCCCTACATCGTTTTTTGGATCATATACGTCTTTCAACACTTAATAAGTAGAATATTTGGTATCTTATTATATAATATCCGTTTTCAAAAGTAAAAAAAAAAAATTTATTTAATATTTTTTACTTCTCTGAAAAAAATGTTTCTCTAAAAAATGCAAAAACTGTCTACATTTACCCCAACTGAACCTATTCTCTTAATTCTAAATTTTTTGTAATATATTTTTGAATGCCCTTGGCTCTTTTTGTCTCCTCATCGGTATCAATTCGGTAACAATATAATTTAGCTCGTAGTCCTACGAAATCTGTCATGATTCTCGATTTATTCTCATCTTTGAATAGTCCTATCACCTTACCATTATTTAATGGAACATTTTGAACGTTGTCAACAGCATACCCAGAAGTATCAAACCTAGATCTCTCAGGATTAATAATATCACTATAGATGTCAGCATAAAAGTCGTCTATAAATATATAATAGATAAAATGGTCTGTATCCATATAATTCAAACGAATTTTATTTTAAAACTTTGGCTTCATGTAGTCATAATGAAAATCATACATTAACCACTTAGAGAGTTCTAGTACAACAAAACCTAAGTTAATAGGCTTATCGAGTTTGAGACTTGCTTTCTTCATCCCAATAGCACACATATTGGGTGAAAATATGGTACTACTATGGAAATTGGGATGTGCAATTACTGATAATTGATTTCTATTCGCACTCCATTCTGAAACAATTTTCACATTTCTACGCTTTTCTACATTCTCCATGGTCTTACCATAAACACTGTTATTCATTAATTTAAAAAGTCTTTTTCAAAATAATTTTTAGCAATTTTTCCATATTCAGTGTTAAGTGAAATGTACTTCTGAAGCCATTTCGATTGACTAAATTTCATTACGCGATGTACTTTGGTTAAAACTATTCTATTTAAAATACATTGCTGTAAGTTTCTTAAATGAATAGTGATTTTTTTTTCTAGAATTGAGATGAGCAATCAGCTTGGGCATTTTACATCCCGGGGTAACAATGTTTTCAGGACAAAATGGGAGATCATTATGTGAGTCATGAATACTCGGCGGATAATCTAAGTCTACATGCTTTGTCGGAATCGTAGCTTGTCATATAACTATTATTGGCTACTGCATGTCTATGACTACATTGACACAAGCCACCCTAGATTCCACTTTTATAAAAGTTGTATATGTCAACGTCAGTTAATAAGTCCAATTTTATTTTAGTTGTTTTCATCATAGCATCCCATGATAACCCAGGAGATGTGAAATAATGGCATGGGTCAAGCGTATAAATGGAAAAAAAAAGTAATATGTCTGTCAACAAAAGAACATCACTCTTTAGATAGAGAACCATATAATCTTTAAATGTTTTGCATTTAAAGTGACTCCATACTTTAAGAATATGATTATGTTCATTATCTAAGCAATTTTCATCAGTCATTTTATTATAAAATTTCGACTTTGATGGTAAAGAGGTTTCCTCAAATCGTTCCCATGAATCTAAATGATCATATGGGAACACACCTTTCCTTTGCATTAAACCGAATGATTCGTTGTCTTGAAAAATACTTTTTGTAGTCTTGAAATCATCATTCGATAAATTTTCTGCCAACTTTGAAATGCTTGACTGAAGAAACCTATTCGAGTCTAGAAATCTGATCTCAAAAGTGGTTTTTGCATCTAAATATATGCGCTTCGAAAGAGAAATATAATTTTCTTTGTTTAGTGGTATTATTGAAACATCTCCTTGTATATTCGAAAGACTTTTTAAAAAAAGATGGCAATCATATCCCGAAAAATTATGAAAAAAAACTGGGAAAAATGTTGGTACTTGAAAATTTAAATTACAACGGACGTGAGCAGGTCCTCTATATAACCCGGTCAGGTGACAATGATCTCTCACTCTTAAATCTGTAGTTTTAAAATTAAACTTACATATATGACAACTCGTTGAATTTCTTTGATGAAAATCCTGTGCAATTGTCAACATGGGTAACTGCTTCGCTTTTTGAATAAATTCTCTATTAAGATTTGTTAAATCGTCTACCAGCATCTCAACAAATTTGTCCGATGAATTTTCACCTAAAATGAAAAAAAAAGAAAACTAAGCATCTAACGACAAATGGAAAATTTATGTAGCTTATGATTCTTACCAACAAATGTATTCTGTGTGTTATATTTTTCATCAAATGCGCATTTAATGAAATAGGAAAAAGCACAAGGTATATTTTGCTGCACATCAGTAGTTGACGGTTTCAGGGATTCCCGGTCATGCAGTTGATGGTATATAGTTGATGGTATATAACTTTCGACCGTGTTTTTCAAATTTTAAAGATGTCTGATCTCCTTCTGGCATTTCTGTTACAACTCTACAACACTCGCTTTTGTGGTTTTTCAATATGTCCTCACTTGTAAAATGTTGTAGACAACCATTACAAACATATATTTTGTTTTTTGATTTTGTAAATTGTGATCTTGTTAAACGGCTGATGTTTTTAATGAAAACATAATGTTTAATTCTAACTTCATTCTCACAAAAGAGTAAATTAATGTGGTTACTCTGTTCCTCTTTTGTGTGATAGAATGGACCGATGATTTCAAAATCTTTGCTCTTACCTATTGATTGGTAGCCAAACACGTTTACACTAATCTGTAGATTGTTTTCTTCAAATATTTTAACATCTAATATTGCCAGAGGGAACTTCAAGTTTTCAAAGTTGATGAGTCTACCATTAACATTAATTATTTCATCACCAATGTTATTTATACATGTATATGATGATGTTCTTTCAGGATTTATCAAGTTAATGTGAAATAGAGCAGATATGATAGACCATTTGAAGCAGTACATATCGTTGTTCTGGACGTTAATACAGGCATGTTTATTTTGTATTTTCTCAGGTAATTTAAAGTATGATGATCCTCCCATAGGTTGATATTTGTTAATATTTACCTCAATTCTAAGAAAGGAAAGCAAAGCCCATCCGCTATCTTTTTCTTGAAATTCTTCTAATTTAACTTTTGTGTCATTTAACAAATGTTGGAGTGTTTCATCTATCGCATATATATCTACCATAACACACATTTTCGTTTATATATTTTTTACTTCAGAAATCAAATTGTCAGATTCTTTGTCGGCCTTTACAAAATCAGCGAAAAGTTCTAGGTTAACTTTTATTGATCCCAACATTCCAATTTCGTTTTCTAAAAACTCTTTGATAATAGGCTTCTTTTCTTCAAAGAGTGCATTAACGTCTATGAGTTCTTCGTCAGTGATGTTCAGACAATAAGTCTTTATTCGGTTTTTAAATGCCCCATTTATCACACTTATATTTTCTGAGAGGATTTGCATAGCCAGAGATTTATGCAAAGCTTTTCTTCGATGTTGACTCGTTCTATTTTTTTTTGAACATCCTCCTCGCAAATATGACAACGTTCAAAATCCCCTGTAGATGTTGAAGATTGAAGTGAAACCTCTTCAATATTTTCCTCAAAGAGCTCCGAAACATATTTTGTATGTGATACTTTCATCTGATGTTGCTTCATTTTGTTTCTTTCGACATCCTCCTCACAGATGTAGCATCGATCATTATCGACTATCCTTGGTTTTTTAGATGATATTCCTCTCGATGTGGAAGGTTGTGGCGAAAGTTCTCTTTTTCTTAGACATCTTTCATTAACATCAGCTCCTGCTGAATGTTGAGTTCTTCTATGTATAAGAAGACTGTACTTCCTTGTCAGAACTTTCCCACATGTCTCACACTTAAAACCCGTTTTCACATCGGTGTGGTAAGATTTAAAGTGTCTTACCAGTGACCTCTTACGCGTAGTAAGAGGTCACAATTTTTCACATTTTTCACAAACAAACATTTTAAAATAGGTATTATTTTTAATATTTTCAATATTTAGTTTGTAGGACCCGATGTTTCAGTGCTTGACTGCGATCCGTCGAGTTTTGAATATAAAGTTATTCTAATTTTTGATATAAAGGTCCTCTACGTATTTACATAATTTTTATATTTGAAAAAAAAGTTTCTCATCCCCACCACAAAAAAAAAATCAATTCTTTTTGATGATCGACCACGAAATCTAAAAGTAACAACCTGCATTGTTTTTTATTTTTTCCTTAACCCTTTTTGATATAAACATGCAGTTTTTTTTTATGTTTTTTTTTCAAACCCTTTAAAGAAAGCAACACATACCCCACTATACGACAATAGGTCTGATGATCATTTATTCTAGTTTATGTATTTGAAGAAATAAAAAAATTCATTTTGAAACTATTTAACCTGCTGATGGAAATGTTTTTCATTTCAGTCTAATTTTGAATATGAGTTTGAGTAGACAGTAATAATGTCAGGAATAAATACATCCATAATTTTTAATTCAATTTAAGCCTTTCTAAAAACAAATAAGGATAAAATACTTGACGAACACTATGAGTATCTTTTAAGTAATATATCTTTTCTGAAGACATTTGAAAATATATCTTCTGTGAAATCTGATCATGGTTGTTATTTTATAAACTGTCCATGGTCGTCAAATATATGTGAAGATGGACCAGACACTTGTGCATGCTATATGCTTGAAAATAGACTAATGCAAATTAAAAAATTAATGTTATTTTATAAAAGATAGGAATAAATAAAACTATAAAAAGAAATTACATTGTATTTTTTATTTCATTCAACTGTAAGATGAATAAAAGAAATATTGTCGATGAGCTACATAAACCTGCAAGAAGGAATTTCAAAAGAAGACGTGTCATTATAAAAGGACTCGATGAATTGTGGCAAGCTGATTTGGTTGAAATGGGTACCTATTCACATGACCCTGAAGTTAGCAGACATCAGACAAAATAAATTTTTGGCAAAGGATATCTCGTATGAATGAAAGGAAATCGTAATTTTAAAAATGTGGATTTGCTGGTCTCTTGATTCTGAATATGTGCTATTTTCTAAAATTTTACTATCGGTTATAATTATTTTTTTAGAATTAAAACAAATTTTTGGCAAGCTCTCTTGGAATGACGAATTGTCCAAATGTCATGAAATTTGAACCAAAATACTAACTTACCAATTCTCCAAATGTGTCTTCCGTTATTTTTTTCGATTTTAGCCTCATACTTTTGGCAGCTTATACAAGCTCTAAAAATAACTTTTTTGCAGAAAATAAAAATTGTATGTGTAGATTTTTGAAAAATCTATATGTGTCATTTTTTAGATTTTTGATTTTCTTATTCGTTCATTAGAAATTCAAAAATTTCGATTTTCGAACATTTTTGGACACGGATATACAAACCAAGAACAATCGTAAAAAAATTATGTGTATATATTTGTATAACTTTTTGAAAAACCTACATGTGTCATTTTTTAGATTTTTGATTTTCTTAGTCGTTTACAAGAAAATCTATGTACATGTGTCAATTTTAAATTATTATGATTAGTTGATGGAAAGGTAAAATAAAAGATAAAGTTAAAAGATAATGAATAAAATGAGAACCTTAAAATAATATTTTCGGGTTTTTGTGTCATTAATATAAAAATAATCAATTCACTTTTCTAAATATAAGAACATAATTGAAATTATTTTCAATTTGAAAAATAACATTTAATTTATGAATTCATAAGTGGGTATATTGACACTAACATTTTTTTTTTTTTAAATTTTATTTTAGCTTCATATTTACTTTTTTACATATTAACATTTTTAATTTTTACTTAATTTTTATATATATATATTCTATTCTAGGTTTTCTTAAACATAATTTCACATATTTACTTATATATTAAAAACAAATATTTACAACAACAACGTGTTTTCTTATTTTCTATTTTTAATAATCTATCCGTTTGAACCATTTTGTACATAGATCACAATTAAATAGAAAATTTTCATTTTTGATTGCTTGAAGAGATTTATTTAAATATTTCAAACAATTAAAGTGTGACCATTTATCGCAATTGTCACATAAAACCCAGTTTGATTCTTTTCGGGATTCCCCTTGCCCACAAACAAGACATCGAGTTAAAACGTTTAATGACTTTTCAATGCATTCTACCTTCAACTGCTCTCTTAAACGGTTAGGGTCGAACTTTTGCATTTTCATTATATTACCTTTTGAAATTTCTTTGATGTAATAAATTACAAAAATACCACAGTTGAAGCTATCTTTTTGACAAGGATAATTTGTGTGTTTTATTTTCCAATTAATGTTTTGTTCAAGTTGCAAGTTTTTATAAAAACTTACGAAATTCTTGAAATAAAGAGTACAATCACTTTTTTTGGATTGTGAATCCAAAAAATATATGTCACCATGACATAAGTCGACGTAAAATAAAGTCCAGTGTATTTGATTGACGTTAAGAGGCATTAATATTTGGTTTTTGAAGGCCCATTGATTTGTCATACTTAAATAAAAACTTTTTTCAAAAATTTCATTGGAAGACAATATACTTGTGCTTGTTTCGCATGTAACATAGGCAGTTTTTGAAAATTCTGATGTTTCTAAAACTGAAACAGTAGCACAATAATCCATAGTGAAATTTAAAAGTCTTCACCGTTTAGAAAAATGTAACTACCATCTTTATTAATGTTTTTTGTGAATGCAACAAAATATTCCCTTGGAGCGTCTTTATAATAATAGTAATCTTTATTTTGTACAGTGAAATTACTGTTAAAAATCAAATCGGGTACTTTTTGACGATCAACTATACGTTTTAAACGTTGACCTTGTTGATAGGGCACCCTAGAAGTTACTTTCGACAAATCCCGATTCCAAGTTTCTTGAGACAGTAAATTGTCTGGTTCATTAACTACTGGACCACTTTGCTTTTTCTTACAAACCTTGGGTGTCGTAAGATTTAATAATTTATACGATGATACAATTGCAGACCAGCGTTTATCAATAAAATGGCCAACTTTAACTTCACTCGCTTTTTCTATTTTAACTTGTTTAAAAAAATTTTCAACAGTGGCATTGCATGCGTGTTTTTTTTTTCTTTTCGAGTAGAAATTGACCAGAATGGGATAAATGGAATTAAATGTTTCATAAAATAATTTACAATAAACGGACAATCATAAGGACTATCAGCTGAATTTAAATTTAATTTATTTGCCTTACCATCAACTTTAATTTGTATTGGTAATATATCAACATAGAAAGGACTTGATTGAAAAAGTGTCTTCGTTTTATAATAATTTGTTTTTTTATTTTGAGGGTCAACTTCTGACTCACCCGCAGACTCATCTTCAGACTCACACTCATAATCAAGCTTATATTCATCTTCATAACTGTCGGGGACGTTAAGCACATTTTTTATTTCAAAAAGTTTATTTAGTGAGTTTTTTATTTCGCTGTCATGTTTGGGAAATGAAAAAATTATAAAAAAGTATTTTAAGTTAATTTTAAGTATTTCGTAATCATCGATATGTTCTAGTATCGCAACGATTTCTAAAATTAGACCGCGTACACTTGATTTCACTTCTTTTTTTTTTTCAATTGTCTAGACACCATCATCATGAAGTGAGGGTAGCAAACAAAAATTGGTAGGGTGTCTAATGCCTCCTCACTTTTAACTGCACCAAAAATTAATTTCAAGTACTCTAGCACTGAAGAGTTATTCCATGCAAGAAGGATTGCATTGATGCTTGCCCACGACCAATCTGTTGTTACTTCTTTAAAAGGTGGCCATTCCACGTTTTAAGAAATCCACATATTTTTAAAATATGTCAAGCTTTGTGCAATGGACTGGCTGGTGTGATCATTAGTAATTATTTCCAGCACAGGGTATATCTTTTCGTGAATAGAAACAACTCCAACGTAATAATACACCCTTTTTGAGTTTTTGTATGGTTTTCTCACGACAGATCCTGTGGCATCAAAATAAAGAGTCAAATTCTGAAACTGTTTTAACAATTCAATTTGTTCTTCTATTCCCAAATATATTTTGAATGGTGTCGTATACTGTTTAATGTAGGGATGGTTACAGTCCGTTTTTGATAGCCTAAGGACAATATCCGCACAGTCAATTTTATGATCATCATTAACACAAACAGCCTCCGATCGAGCTTTCTGCAGTGTTTCAAGTGTATGTGCAAACTTGTAGTTTTTGTCCTCGTAAGCTAGATTGATGTCCATTTCACCTACAATGGCATGATGCACTGTGCTTGGCTTAGCGTGCTGTAGTATTTCTTTTTTTGCAACTCTAAACGGACCTCTTAGTTGGTAAACAAGATGTTCGGTATGTTGCGGCCTATCGGTTGTCTTAAATATTTTTATTGTGGTTTTTAAACCGACAGTTTCCCCCTTAAATTTTATACTTATATCACACAACGGCTGTTTGCGTCTAGCATAGTCACGGAACCTAGTTATATTTTTCGGTTTTATGCCTTGAAAAATTAAAACACAATTAATGCCACATTCCTTAGGGACTTCATTTCTTAGATAGTGGTGGAGCAAGTCTGACGAAAACGATTCTTTGAATATAAGTTCGGTTGCACACACTTTTAGGGTTTTAATAAAAACATATTCCCTTCTTATTTTGGGTGGAATTTCACTGAAACAAATTTTATTTTCCTTGTCACTATCACTATTCCTACCACATGATTTTGAGTTTGAAGATAAAGAAATCGGGCAAAGTGTTTCTGCCAATGTTTCAAACTCATCATTTTCTTTTTTGGATAAATTTTGTGTTGTATTTTTTGTAGATACCTGTATTTTCCTTTTCAATGTTTTTTTTTAATTGTTGCGCGAAATTAAAACGGTTATTGGTCCAAAAAAAATATAAATTCGATCTAAAGCTTTGAATATCTTTTCTCTTTCTCAATTTAAAATGCTTACAAAGCCGAGAAAACAATTTTTTGTTTTTTGTAGGAACCTCGGCCACTTCATCTTTATTATCTACGAGTTTAAGTAAGACTCTAAACACTTTTTTCTCATCAAATTTCATTTTTTATTTTAATAATTAAATTTATAATTAATCAACTTAAATTAAGCTTTCTGAACCGAACCGCATTAGATTATACTAGTAACCCAAATGTGATCGAAATCGAAGCCTTGACTCTTGAGCGGCATCCATCTTTAATTTAAAATTCTGTGGCGCGAAATTTAAAGTTCAAACTTTTAGCAGGAGAAGGTGATAGTGAACTCATTATTGGACATGCGAATGATTGGGACAGAAAGAATGTATTTGAAATAATCAAACTTCTTACTTACACAGAAATTACAAATAAATTAATGCAAGATGAGCATGATGTAAAAATGTTAGTATCAGACAAATTACATGATCTTTGTTAAAGATAATGATAAAAATTTTTCAATAAGAATTATTATTGATCATAAATTAACTTCTTTAATTTAAGTATTGCAATAGGTAGACATTTTTGTGTTCAAATATGTAGCAAGAATATATGCATGAGACATGTAGGTATAGGTTAAAAAAAA
Source organism: Melangyna quadrimaculata (assembly GCA_949320155.1). Classification (NCBI taxonomy): domain Eukaryota; kingdom Metazoa; phylum Arthropoda; class Insecta; order Diptera; family Syrphidae; genus Melangyna; species Melangyna quadrimaculata. Next base: position 248,639,238 of record OX439483.1, on the reverse strand, counting down.
TTAAAAACACGATTAGGTACATACATACATACATTTTTGTTCATATCTTCCTCATTTGTACATAAGTGGTCAAACATTTTTCAAAATCAAAATTTTTGATTTTCTTGTAAACGACTAAGAAAATCAAAAAATCTAAAAAATGACACATATAGATTTTTCAAAAATCTACACATACAATTTTTATTTTCTGCAAAAAAGTTATTTTTAGAGTTTGTATAAGCTGCCAAAAGTATGAGGCTAAAATCGAAAAAAATAACGGAAGACACATTTGGAGAATTGGTAAGTTAGTATTTTGGTTCAAATTTCATGACATTTGGTCCATTCGTCATTCCAGGAGAGCTTGCCAAAAATTTGTTTTAATTCTAAAAAAATAATTATAACCGATAGTAAAATTTTAGAAAATAGCACATATTCAGAATCAAGAGACCAACAAATCCACATTTTTAAAAATACGATTTCCTTTCATTCATTCGAGATATCCTTTGCCAAAAATTTATTTTGTCTGATGTCTGCTAACTTCAGGGTCATCCTATTCACAGGTATATCTTCTTATGGTAATAGACGCATTTTCTAAGTTTGCTTGGGCTATACCTATCAAAAGAAAAACTGGTATCGATGTCACTGCAGCTATGCAAAATATATTAAATGGAGAGCGCACCCAAAAGAATCTACAAACAGATGATGGAAAAGAATTTTATAATAAACATTTTCAAAATCTGCTGAATAAATATAGAATCAAACATAACTCTACATTTAGCTCACTCAAAGCATCGATTGTAGAACGATTTAGCAGAACTTTAAAAACCATGATGTGGAAAGAATTCACCATCAATGGATCATTTCGTTTGATTGATATTATCAAATAACTGACGAAAACATATAATAATACAACGCATCGCACTATAAAAATGACGCCATCGGAAGTTAATTCAACAAATGAAAAAAATATACTCCCTACAGCATATAATCATATCAAAATTCATATTAAACCTAAATTTGATACTGGAGACTTTGTAAGAATAATCAAATATAAACATGTTTTTGAAAAAGGATACACTCCCAATTGGACAACGGAAATCTTTAAAATTAGAAAAGTTCAACATACCAGTTCGTGACGTTTTTGTTGGAGGACTATCAAGGGCATCCTGTTAAGGGCGGATTCTATGAACTTGAATTACAAAAAACAGAATATCCAGATATAAATCTCATACAGAAAGTAATTAAAAAAAAAAGATAAACTATTCGTTAAATGGCTTGGTTTTCCATCTGCTCACAATTCTTGGATAACTGCTCCTTTAAAGAAATATTCTTTATATGTATGCTATAAGAATAGTGAGTATATTTTTCTTTTAATCTCACAAACTTTAATTAAGATTTATTCGCTGTAATCACATAGCAAATTTTTGATATCGTCAATGACTCTCATTGACAGCTTATTATTGGTAGCCAAACAAGTTTACATTAATCTGTAGATTGTTTTCTTCAAATATTTTAACATCTAATATTGCCAGAGGGAACTTCAAGTTTTCAAAGTTGATGAGTCTACCATTAACATTAATTATTTCATCACCAATGTTATTTATACATGTATATGATGATGTTCTTTCAGGATTTATCAAGTTAATGTGAAATAGAGCAGATATGATAGACCATTTGAAGCAGTACATATCGTTGTTCTGGACGTTAATACAGGCATGTTTATTTTGTATTTTCTCAGGTAATTTAAAGTATGATGATCCTCCCACAGATTGATATTTGTTAATATTTACCTCAACTCTAAGAAAGGAAAGCAAAGCCCATCCGCTATCTTTTTCTTGAAATTCTTCTAATTTAACTTTTGTGTCATTTAACAAATGTTGGAGTGTTTCATCTATCGCATATATATCTAACATAACACACATTTTCGTTTGTATATTTTTTACTTCAGAAATCAAATTGTCAGATTCTTTGTCGGCCTTTACAAAATCAGCGAAAAGTTCTAGGTTAACTTTTATTGATCCCAACATTCCAATTTTGTTTTCTAACAACTCTTTGATAATAGGCTTCTTTTCTTCAAAGAGTGCATTAACGTCTATGAGTTCTTCGTCAGTGATGTTCAGACAATAAGTCTTTATTCGGTTTTTAAATGCCCCATTTATCACACTTATATTTTCTGACAGGATTTGCATAGCCAGAGATTTATGCAAAGCTTTTCTTCGATGTTGACTCGTTTTATTTTTTTGAACATCCTCCTCGCAAATATGACAACGTTCAAAATCCCCTGTAGATGTTGAAGATTGAAGTGAAACCTCTTCAATATTTTCCTCAAAGAGCTCCGAAACATATTTTGTATGTGATACTTTTTTCTGATGTTGCTTCATTTTGTTTCTTTCAACATCCTCCTCACAGATGTAGCATCGATCATTATCGACTATCCTTGGTTTTTTAGATGATATTCCTCTCGATGTGGTAGGTTGTGGCGAAAGTTCTCTTTTTCTTAGACATCTTTCATTAACATCAGCTCCTGCTGAATGTTGAGTTCTTCTATGTATAAGAAGACTGTACTTCCTTGTCAGAACTTTCCCACATGTCTCACACTTAAAACCCGTTTTCACGTCGGTGTGGTAAGATTTAAAGTGTCTTACCAGTGACCTCTTACGCGTAAACAATTTTTCACATTTTTCACAAAGAAACAATTTAAAATAGGTATTATTTTTAATATTTTCAATATTTAGTTTGTAGGACCCGATGTTTCATGATCAATGATAAATGCACTTATTTCTATCTGAAACAGTAATAAAAATCTAGTAAATTTTTTTTAATGAAAATAAAATGCATTTATGTATTTGGTTTTAATTTTGTATTTTATATTTTAATCAATTTCTTCAAAAGAACAGAGAAAAAATTCTCTTAACGCCGCGCCGAAGGGTTTATGTCAATTTCCGGTTCCATGCGAACACCGATAATGGCAAGTTTCAAAAAATCTTAATGGGCTTTCTGCAGTACTCCGATTTTCACTTTCAATTGCTAATAAAGGCGGCTCTATTGAAGAATATTGAGAATTTTTATCTTTTATTCTCACAACTCTATATCCTATATAATTATACTACAAATTTATGAGATCGTTAGTGAGACCTTATTTTCAATGACAATTGTAATTATTTTTATCTCAAATCACCAAAAAAAAAAAAAAGACACTGCTACAACATCTTAAGAACCATTCATACCTACACCGAAGAAGATTTTTTTTTTTCTCGTTAAGTCACCACCATAGAGTCGACAGAAGCATATTCAGTTTATATTAACAAGACACACGACATTAAAAAAAACCCACTTTGCTACAACATCTAAAGGATCATACCTACCCTAAAGAAACAAACATTTAAAAAAGGGATCAAGGGTTTTTTGTTTTTGTTTTTATGACTACCTTCAATACTTTGATCACATCAAATAGTAATTTATTCACACACAAGATTTTTTTTTTTTCTTGTAAAGTAACCACCATAGAGTCCACACAAGCATATTCTATTCATATCAACCGCATATCAAGGCACACGACCGACGATAAATTCAGTATAGCATAGCACCAGGTTGCACCACTTGTTGCCTTCTGGACCAAAGTTTCTTAAAACACTCTACTATGCTGAGTTCAATATTCTCGGTAAAGATATAGAAATTAAAAATAAAATTTTCAATGGAACAAATGGGTTATATGAGCTTGAATTTAAGAAAAAACCCGATAAAACCATTTACACTAATGAAGATTTAAAAAACTACAAGACCAGATTACATGACACCAATGCACATAGAGTTGCTCATGATTAACAAAAACAATTTCGAGGCAATCGGGGTTATAAGTGTACAAAAATAATAAGTAAATTATCTGAATTGACATCAAATACTCCTACTACGTTGTCACCATCCCCACTATTACAACCACCTTCAGGAAGTGGATTAATTGTCAAAATTGGAAAAAGACTATATATTTTGGGATAATCCTAATGAACTCGTAGATCGAATGAGACTTCTTATTTCTTCACAACAAGCTGGAAACAACAATCAGTCTAAGGAAATTGTGTCAATCATTGAAGAGCTTAAAGAAGCCAATATCATCAAATAAAAAAAAAAAGGTGACTGTTGATAAATTTGGTCGCTTTTCAAATAGGGCTTCACCCAATGTACCATGAGGTGGACAAGGACTGCCAGGGGTGTCAGGTGCACAGGGAGAGCCATGACCTCCTGGTAACGGATTTTTCAAAACAGAAAGCGGTGATTATGACATAATCTTTAAACGACTCAAAAATGTCCAAGATCCGCAAGATAATGGAGGCGCTGCTACCAAAAAATATGTTGATGAAACAGATGAGCAACTTAGAGAATACATTCAATTTGAAATTGTTGAAAAATTTGAGAAACTCTTGTTTGGCACAATTAATTCAAAAATAAGATTATAAATCAAGGGAAAACTACTATTTTACTTAAAGCCAATCATTTTCTTTAACTTAACATCTCGGTGTGACAACACGATCATTATGCCTAAGATAGATACTCTATTAATTGTTGATGAAGTTTTGCAATTTTTAAAAACAAATCATCATTATATGCTGGAATAACATCATGAGGAGCTGTTGAATAATGTAATCTTCTTGAAAAGCTTTATTAATGTATCTAACACAACATCAAAGCATGGTTGCCATTTTGATAACTGTCCATGGTCTTCAAACTTATGTCAATCTGGACCAGACACATGCGCATGCTGCTTGATCGAAAATAGAATATTAAGAATAAAAAAATAGCTGTTACTTTATAAGAGGTTCTTCTTGTAATCTTGTAATCATTTATAAATATATATATTTTAAATTAATAAACATACATACAAAAGAATACACACTTTGTTTTTATCATTCAATGAAAAGATGAGTCAAAGAAATGTTGTCGAAGAACTACAAAAGCCTGCTCGCAGGAATTTTCCAAAAAGACGAGTAATTATTAAGGGTCTGGATGATTTATGGCAAGCTGATCTTATAGAGATTGGCGCGTATTCCTCAGATAACAAAAATTATCGATATCTTCTCAGAGTTATTGACACATTTTCTAAATTTGCTTGGACGACTCCTATTAAAAATAAAACTGGAACAATGGTTACTATGGACATGCAAGATATATTCAATAAAGGTCGCTGGCCTAAGAACTTACAAACAGATGATGGAAAAGAATTTTACAATACGTCATTTCAAACTTAAATGCGAAATTATCAAATCAACCATTATTCAACATTTACTATATTGAAAGCATCGATTGTCGAACGTTTTAATCGAACCTTGAAAACTCTCATGTGGAAAGAATTCAGTATCAATGGAACGTATAAATGGATCTATATAATAGATATCCTTACTACAAGGTATAATAATTCAAAACATCGTACAATAAAAATGAAACCATCTCAAGTCAATGCAACAAACGAAAAACAATTACACACCAAAATATATAATCACATCAAAATCTACATTACTCATAAGTTCAAGGTTGGAGACTTTGTCAGAAATAGTAAATATAAGCATGTATTTGATAAAGGATATACCCCAAACTGGACAACGGAAATTTTTAAAATAGTCAAAGTTCAACGTACAAATCCAGTAACATATCTGCTAGAAGACTATCAAGGCCAATCAAAGGTGGATTCTACGAACTAGGACTACAAAAAACAAAGTTTCCCGACACATACTTAATTGAAAATGTACTGCAGAAGAAAAAAGATCAAATACTTGTGAAGTGGCTTAGTTTTTCATCCGCTCACAACTCTTGGATACCTATCAGAAATAATTTGAATAAATAAAACATTGTTTTTTTTTTAAAATTTTAAAATAAAACTAGTTTTATTTTTGTCTTTTTTTTTTTGGTATATATTTTTTTTTAATTATCTATCCTCATCCTTTTCCTCGAATATGAGGGTTGAGGATCTACAATGTCTTCTTCTTCTGCTTCTTCTTCCTCGTCCCTTCGACGTTTTTGTTTTGTGGGCTCGGTGAATGTTATTTTATAAGCCCCGTATGGTACCGGGGGCGGCTGCTCTACCACCATCTGGTATCCTACCAGCTTCTCTACCTCCTCTGGGCTCAGCTGGCCGAATTTAGCCGGAAGGAAACATTTAACGTTTCCGTCTCGACCCAAATTTTCTCTCCGAACTTTGTAAGACATATTTTTGTTTTTACTATAAGCATTGGTTCCATACTCAAATCCCTAAAGGGAACCAATGGCTTATCGGCGCAAAAATCATTTATTTTATTGAGGAACATTTTATTTTTAATTTTTTTTTTTTTTTTTTTTGACAAAAGATTTTCAGTGTTCGATCAGAACTACTTCAAATTCAAAAATTTATTTGTCTTTTATACGATATGTTCTTCTATCTTGAATCATAAAAATCAAATACCTATATAAGTACATATATCCATATAGGAAAGACACAAAAAAAAATGTTAGATTTACTGTTGGATTTGATAAACATAAAAAACTTTAATTCCGAAAATTAAAAATCCATAAAGTTTTTCGCTTTGTCATAAAAAAAATGAACATCCAATATGCTTTGCCGCTAAATATACAAACAAAAATCAGAGGAACCTAAAATAATAATGTAACCTCATGTGCGAGCATTACCACAAACGAACAACCGAACAATCGCACCAAATTAAGGGTAGCATCTTATCATAAAAATGTCCACAGTGCCTGACCATTCTCTTAACATAATATAGGAAAACTAATAGGTATGTACATAAATGTACATACATGCCATACATCTTTGGGTAATAAACAAAAATAAGTTGAGCTAATCCATATCCATTTTATACAAGAAGTGGCAACCGCTGCATTTAATAAAAAAAAATCATCGGAAAATATAAATCTAAAATAATAAACAAACTTCATGTGCGAGCATTATACCACAGACGAAGGTATAGGTTCAAATCATCGATCCCAAACATTCGATCCTCACATCTTATCACCCTTTGTCAGCTGAATTTATTTACAAAATTCATCGGAAAAGTATAAATCTAAAATAATAAACAAACTTCATGTGTGAGCATTATACCACAAACGAACGTATAGGTACAAATCATCGATCCCCAAACTATTTATCCTCACATCCTTACCAGCTTTGTCCCCAAACTAAAAGTTCTGACCATTCCTTTAACATAAATATACATACCTTTATAGAAAGATATACCATATATCTCGCGTTATACCACAAACGAACGAACGTATAGGTACAAATCATCGATCGCAAATTATCCATCCTCACATCTTATCACCCTTGTCCCCAAACTTAAAGTTCTGACCATTCCTTTAACATAAATATTCATACCTATGTGTATAGATAGATATACCATATATCTCTGAGTGATGGCATGAATCATTATAACAGCATCGCTCTAGCTCCCAACGACGACGCCCGCCACACCACCAGCCAACAACCACCACCAAAGATCGATCCCAAACAATCCATCCTCACATATCACATTATCACCCTTGTCCCACCAGACTTAACGTCTGACCATTCCCTTAACATAAATATACACGGAAAGAATTCTTAGATCAGATCAAGAAAAATAAGCTACAAATCACGAAAAATGAATCCAGTTTTGGACCTTGGATTGGAAATTACTAAACTAGGACTTTTTGTTTGCAATATTAAAAAATGAGCGAAATGAAGATATTGACACTCAAAAATTATATTTACACACTTTTGAGTAACAATAATTCGACCGAGGAAAAAAAATATTGCCTTTAGCGAATCGCAATTTGATAAAAATTTGTATCAATTTGGATATAGTGATTGATGGCTAAGCCGGAGTCGCGGGTTCGATCCCTGCTCTAGGTAGCATTTTTTTTTAAATTTATTTTTATAACAGGCATACAAATTGAATTATTATAATTATAATTTCGTAGTCAAAATGAAACAAAATGAAAATTTTCAAATCTACGAGTTGTGGTCGAAATGTTGATTTGCGTGTATATTTATTTTGTTATTTTTGTCCACAACAGGGGTGTTTGCAGCCGCTTCCTTTTTATTCTGAAATGTATATACAATTTTATATATTTGAAAAAGACTTTTATTTTAATAACTTGATTTCTCTGGGATTCAATCCTGGTACCTTCCGCATATCAATCCAATACGCTACCACCTAGGCCATCGCACGATATGAAGGGACTATGTTGAAGCTTAATCACTTTAAAAACTTATTTACTTGTTCGTTGGTTCAAATCACCATATAAATATTTAAATTATTCCCCTCGAAGTGTTAGATTACGCATACAAAAATTGTAATTTACTGTATAGTTTTGCAAATAACTATTTTCGTATATTGCGATAGTTTGGGGTCAATATTTATATCGTAGCTACTTACATTATGTTGGTTTGAGCATTAAGAAAATGAAAATCATCATTTAAATTTCGCAAAACAAGATCAATAAGTTGTAAATTTAAATTATTCTCCTGAAGTAGTAGATTGCGATTCAAAAACCTGTAATTTACTTTCAAGTCAACAAGCTCGAATTATAACTTTTAATAATAAATATCGAATTATAAAATTTTGCTTTTTACGATGATTTGAGTAGTAAATTACAAAGTCTTCAGTTATTTTTTAATAAAAGCGCTTTGATTTATAAAAAAAAAGAGTTTCGTAAATTACAACCTTAAATTTTGCAATTGGTGATTTTTCTATTCTTTCCGTGTACAGATAACAGCATCACTCTACATAGACCCCAACGACGGCAACCATTATGTCAACGACGACGATTCGATCGCTGCTGACTGAGTCGCCCCTAGAACGCAAATCATTTTTTATTTCTCACATCTCCCTATCGAAACAATAACCTCACCACATACCACCATCTCCAACCATACTCAGTTATCCAAACACACAACATCACCCCCGTCCTCCAACTGCCCCCGGACGCCGCCAACATCAAAAGCCACAGACACCACCCACTCTATGACAACAACGATGACGATGACACAAATCGAACAACCATCAATAAAAACAAAAGTAATTAACATGATCGCTGCTGGCTGAATCGCCCTACAGTCCAAATCATTTTTTATTATCCACATCTCCCAAACAAAACAATAACCTCACCAGCTCCACCATCTCAAACGATACTCAGTTATCCAAACACACAACATCAGCCGACGCCACCGCTGCGTGCCACCACGACCTTCATTTGTCCTCTGTAAACAAATATTGCTGAGTTGACAAAAAATTGGTTCCCATGCCCAATCAACCCGTATAGTACTAATCTTCTTTGAAATCTCCTGAAATCTTAAAGATTTACCATACAAACTATAATCTCCTCAAACAAAGATTAGAAATTAATCTCATCGAAATCTTCTTGGAAGTAGGAGAAAGTCAAAACAGACAAACCTTATTTCGTGGAACGCACTTATCCAAATGTCATTTTCTCCATTGACATAAACAAAAAAAAAAAAAAAACCATGTCAAAACTTTATTTTGATGATGCCGGTTATCCAGGATTGTCTAGGAATTAATTTTGTGTAAGTATTAATAAAAAAAAACTTTAAATTGTATGTTAAATATTATCCTTAACTACTTAAATAAATAACTTACAGATAATGGAACCAAAATTGAAAACAAAACAGAGGAAAACGTGGGCACCGGAGGATGTCGACCTCATTATTGAAGTCTTGGCCGACAAGATACACCACAATTTACAATATCTCCAACCGTTATTCATTCACCAGCAGCACAAGTACGCTTGTCCGGTATCATTTGTACCATTGGACCAGTCTCCCGCAGCGTTGAGAAGCTCGAGAAATTGATAGCCACCGGCATGAACGTTGCCCGCATGAACTTCTCACATGGATCTCACGAATACCATGCCGAAACCATTGCCAATGTTCGTCAGCCTGGTATGAACTACTCAGCTAAATTGGGATACACTTATTCAATTGCTGTGGCAGTGGACACCAAGGGACCTGAAAACCGTAAAGGCTTGATTGAGTGCAGTGGCTCCGGTTACAGTGAAATTGAATTGAAGAAAAACGAAACCATCAAATTGTCGATCAACAAAGACTTTTTGGATAAGGGCAACAGGGACTACCTCTTTGTGGACTATCCTTATATTGTGAATGTTCAGTGTGTTGATAAATAGATACATATGTACATATATATCAAATCAAACCAAGTGAAGTCATCAATAATTTGAAATTCCAATTATTTTTATTCGACTATTCATACCTACACATCGTATGTACATCATCAATAATGTAACAGTTCAGGCATATTGGAAGACCTTCAGACAAAAAATTGAAACGAAAGAACTTAAGTTGTTAATTTTGCATTTATTTATAAATTATACTAGCCACCCGCAGAAAAAGTCGCTTCGCAGACTTACAAACAATATCTAGTCGCTAGGACGATTAGCTTAGAAACAAATACCAAAGTACCAAAGTAGAAAAATGTGTTGATTTTGAGAAATAGTTTTGTTGTGTCGTGCGATATAATGAATATGCCACTTTTAAGTCACTAGGACAAGTAGTTGTGCAGCAAATCGAGTTTGAAGTTAGAAAAAGTGTCAACTTTGAAACCTCTAGGACGTTAAGTTTAGTCGCAAATCGCGTTTAAAGATTAAAGATAATAGCATCCGATACATCGATGGAAAGGCAGCATTCACGAATAAGCCATTTTTTTAATTCGCTAGGACGCTTAGTTAAGCCCCAATTGTAAATTCCATGTCAACTAAAATACCTACCTACCCTCAAAATCTTGCAAACAAATTGTATGTTTACATAAATACATATACATATACAATATACAATACATGTATATATAGGTACAAATCACATTATTATTAAGTTAAACAAAGATCACAATAAGCTGAACTTTTACGTGAATAACTTACAAACAACAAGTAAGAACGCATTCGACAGAAATACTATACTATGCTATATGCCTAGGTACTATTCAGATACAGAGTGTAAAACTGCGAAGTGACTGTTTGCCACGGGTGACTATTTTTTAGATATTGTTTGTAAGTCTGCGAAGCGACTTTTTCTGCGGGTGGCTAGTATAATTTATAAATAAATGCAAAATTAACAACTTAAGTTCTTTCGTTTCAAGTTTTTGTCTGAAGGTCTTCCAATATGCCTGAACTGTTACATTATTGATGATGTACATACGATGTGTAGGTATGAATAGTCGAATAAAAATAATTGGAATTTCAAATTATTGATGACTTTACTTGGTTTGATTTGATATATATGTACATATGGATCTATTTATCAACACACTGAACATTCACAATATAAGGATAGTCCACAAAGAGGCAGTCCCTGTTGCCCTTATCCAAAAAGTCTTTGTTGATCGACAATTTGATGGTTTCGTTTTTCTTCAATTCAATTTCACTGTAACCGGAGCCACTGCACTCAATCAAGCCTTTACGGTTTTCAGGTCCCTTGGTGTCCACTGCCACAGCAATTGAATAAGTGTATCCCAACTTAGCTGAGTAGTTCATACCAGGCTGACGAACATTGGCAATGGTTTCGGCATGGTATTCGTGAGATCCATGTGAGAAGTTCATGCGGGCAACGTTCATGCCGGTGGCTATCAATTTCTCGAGCTTCTAAACGCTGCGGGAGACTGGTCCAATGGTACAAATGATACCGGACAAGCGTACTTGTGCTGTTGGTGAATGAATAACGGTTGGAGATATTGTAAATTGTGGTGTATCTTGTCGGCCAAGACTTCAATAATGAGGTCGACATCCTCCGGTGCCCACGTTTTCCTCTGTTTTGTTTTCACTTTTGGTTCCATTATCTGTAAGTTATTTATTTAAGTAGTTAAGGATAATATTTAACATACAATTTAAAGTTTTTTTTATTAATACTTACACAAAATTAATTCCTAGACAATCCTGGATAACCGGCATCATCAAAATAAAGTTTTGACATGATTTTTTTTTTTTGTTTATGTCAATGGAGAAAATGACATGTTGTATAGCCTTACATATGATACCTCATTTATGAATAACTATCAAAAAGAAACAAATAGATCGACATATAGACTGGATTTTTGATAAATTTTCCTGTCAATTATTTTTACTCAAATATTTGTAGAAGACATTTACAGCTGTAATAGTGTATCATTATTAGTTTTTTTTTTAATTCATAAATTTTTTACCAATTTTAAAAGTAAATACACTCAAAAGGTATGAGTTTGTCGCTTTATTGCCAATTCTTTCTCTTTTAACAATTTATTTGTTCATGAAAGTGAGTAATTTTTACTATCATAATTGTCTATGTCTTATAACCTTTCATTTGATACTTCATTTATAAATATCAAAAAAGTATTGCCCAAGTTATGGCTATTTACATGTGTTTTACGTATATTTTTCGAAAAAGAAAACATTTTATCGACCAATACCTGGATTTTTCCAACATTTTTGTTTCAATTATGTTTAAAAATCCATATTAAAGCTTACGGTTATCGTAGAAATATGTTTTATATACCAAAATAATTGCTGATTGTTATTAATTATTACAAAATTTAAATTTTGATAATCGGTTGCATAAAAAGTTATAATATCCACTATTTAGTCAAAACAGTGCTATTTTATCTGTTTAAGCGTATTAGTCTTTACAATTGTATAGACATCTATTAATGTTTTGTACGTATTTAAATAGAAACACAATGACGTTTCCATGGACACGTAAATTTTGAAATTAGGATAAGTACTTTCCGATTTATAGCCAATTATATGCAGACAAATTGACATTTATTAAATTTTTTTTCTGGATTTCTTTGTAAAAATATTTCTAATGTAAAATTTTGATATTTTAAATTATTTTGTGAAGCTTGTGATCACCGCACAGTTATGTTTTATATATCAAAATGTTAACTGGATTTTCAAGAGTTATAATTTTAAAATTTGAAAATATTTTATGGGCGTGTTGAAATTACAAACATAAAATTCGTTGAAAAAGCATGTTCCAGTTTGCATTTGTTTGGTATATAAATCAATAAAACTAATTTTAGAGTGGCTTTTGTTGAAATAATCACTTCACATTTATAAGCAATATTTTAGAAGAGAGTTAGAGCGATTATTGTGTTGGTTTTGTTTTTCAAAATTTATCAATTTTTAATTAACTTTTGCATTTAAAATACCAAAAATCGAATTGATTTTTCACTAAATCAAATTTTTTGTATGAATTTTTTTAAGATTGCAAAAATTTTAACACAGCAATTTATATTATAGATTTCTAGCTCAAATTTATATATCACTTGTTATGAACTTATAAGTATTACTCAAATTTGAAACTTCTGAAGTTGGCTAAATGGACCTTTTTTGTGATTTATTTTATTAAATTGCCCCTACTTTTTCCCCGTTAGACTAACAAAGACAAAATCACTCAAATATTTGTAGAAGAAGGTAACACCTATAAATGTGCATCATTAGTTTTTCGAAATTTATAAATTTTGTATTAACTTTTAGCAATTTTCTATAAATACACTCAAAAGGTATGAATTTTTTGCTTTATGGAAAATTCTTTCTATTTTAACAATTTATTTTGTCATTCAAATTACATAATTTTTATTTATTATAATTTTCTATGTCTTATAAGCTTTAATTTGATACCTCACTTATAAATATCAAAAAACTATTGCCTATTTTTTAGATATTTACAGGTATTTTACGTATATTTTTCGAAAAAGAAAAAATTTTATCTACCACTGGATTTTTGCAAAAATTTTTTCTCAATTATGTTTAAAAATCCATATTAAAGCTTACGGTTATCGTAGAAATATGTTTTATATACCAAAATAATTGTTGATTGGTATAAATTATTGCAAAATCTAAATTTTGATAATCGGTTGCATAAAAAGTTATAATATTCACTATTTAGTCAAAACAATGCTATTTTATATGTTTAAGCGTATTAGTCTTTAAAATTGTATAGACATCTATTAATGTTTTGTATGTATTTAAATAGTGAGACAATGACCTTTCCATGGACATCTAAACTTTGAAATTCGGATAAGTACTCTCCGATTTATAGCCAATTTTATGCAGACAAATTGACATTTTTAAAATTTTGTCTGGATTTCTCTGTAAAAATATTTCTAATGTAAAATTTTAATATTTGAAATTATTTTGTGAAGCTTGTGATCAACGCACAGTTATGTTTAATATATCAAAATTTAAATGGATTTTCAAGATTTATAATTTTAAAATTTTGAAAATATTTTATGGGCGTGGTGAAATTAAAAAAATAAAATTCGTTGAAAAAGCATGTTCCATTTGCATTTTTTTGGTATATAAATCAATAAAACTAATTTTAGAGTGGCTTTTGTTGAAATAATCACTTAATATTTATTAGCAATATTTTAGAAGAGAATAAGAGGAATTATTGTGTTGGTTTTGTTCTTCAAAATGTATCAATTTTTGATTAGCTTTTGCATTTAAAATACCAAAAATCGAATTGATTTTTCACTAAATCCTAAATTTTAAGATGTTGCAAACATTTTAACACAGCAATTTAGATTATAGACTTCTACCTCAAATTCATATATCATTTGTTATGAACTTATAAGTATTACTCAAGTTTGAAACTTCTGAAGTTGGCTAAATGGACCTTTTTTGTGATTTATTTTATTAAATTGCCCCTACTTTTTTCCTGTTAGACTAACAAAGACAAAATCACTAAAATATTTGTAGAAGAAGGTAACACCTATAAATGTGCATCATTAATTTTTCGAAATTTATAAATTTTGTATTAACTTTTAGCAATTTTCTATAAATACACTCAAAAGGTATGAATTTTTTGCTTTATGGAAAATTCTTTCTATTTTAACAATTTATTTTGTCATTCAAATTACATAATTTTTATTTATTATAATTTTCTATGTCTTATAAGCTTTAATTTGATACCTCATTTATAAATATCAAAATAATATATATCAAATAATCGGTTGCATAAAAAGTTATAATATTCACTATTTAGTCAAAAAAATGCTATTTTATCTGTTTAAGCGTATTAGTCTTTACAATTGTATAGACATCTATTAATATTTTGTATGTATTTAAATAGTGAAACAATGACCTTTCCATGAAATTCAGATAAGTACTTTCCGATTTATAGCCAATTTTATGCAGACAAATTGACATTTTTTAAATTTTTTCTGGATTTCTCTGTAAAAATATTTCTAATGTAAAATTTTAATATTTGAAATTATTTTGTGAAGCTTGTAATCAACGCACAGTTTTGTTTTATAAATCAAAATGTTAGATGTTGCAAAAATTTTAACACAGCAATTTAGATTATAGACTTCTACCTTTAATTCATATATCATTTGTTATGAACTTATAAGTATTACTCAAGTTTGATAATTCTGAAGTTGGCTAAATGGACCTTTTTTGTGATGTATTTTATTAAATTGCCCCTATTTTTCCCGTTAGACTTACAAAGACAAAATCACTCAAATATTTGTAGAAGAAGGTAACACCTATAAATGTGCATCATTAGTTTTTCGAAATTTATAAATTTTGTATTAACTTTTAGCAATTTTCTATAAATACACTCAAAAGATATGAATTTTTCGCTTTATGGAAAATTCTTTTTATTTTAACAATTTATTTTGTCATTCAAATTACATAATTTTTATTTTTTATAATTTTCTATGTCTTATAGCCTTTAATTTGATAACTCATTTATAAATATCAAAAAAGTATTGCCCAAGTTATGGCTATTTACAGGTATTTTACGTATATTTTTCGAAAAAGAAAAAAATTTATCTACCACTGGATTTTTGCAAAAAAATTTTCTCAATTATGTTTAAAAGTCCATATTAAAGCTTACGGTTATCATAGAAATAAGTTTTATATACCAAAATAATTGTTGATTGGTATAAATTATTGCAAAATTTAAATTTTGATAATCGGTTGCATAAGAAATTATAATATTTACTATTGAGTCAAAACAATGCTATTTTATTTGTTTAAGCGTATTAGTCTTTAAAATTGTATAGACATCTATTAATGTTTTGTTAGTATTTAAATAGCGAGGCAATGGCCTTTCCATGGACATCTAAATTTTGAAATTCGGAAAAGTACTTTCCGATTTATAGCCAATTTTATGCAGACAAATTGAAATTTTTAAAATTTTGTCTGGATTTCTCTGTAAAAATATTTCTAATGTAAAATTTTAATATTTGAAATTATTTTGCGAAGCTTGTGATCAACGCACAGTTATGTTTTATATATCAAAATGTTATTTGGATTTTCAAAATTTATAGTTTTAAAATTTGAAAATATTTTATGGGCGTGGTGAAATTACAAAAATAAAATTCGTTGAAAGAGCATGTTCCAGTTTGCATTTTTTTGGTATATAAATCAATAAAACTAATTTTAGAGTGGCTTTTTTTGAAATAATCACTTAACATTAGTAGCAATATTGTAGAAGAGAATTAGAGCAATTATTGTGTTGGTTTTGTTTTTCAAAATTTATCAATTTTTGATTAACTTTTGCATTTAAAATACCAAAAATCGAATTGATTTTTCACTAAATCACATTTTTTGTATGAATTTTTTTAAGATTTTGCAAAAATTTAACACAGGAATTTAGATTATAAATTTCTTCTTCAAATTCATGTATCATTTGTTATAAACTTTTAAGTTTTACTCAAGTTTGAAGCCTCTAAATTTGGGTTAATGCAGCTTTATTGTGATTTATTGCATTAAATTGCCCCTACTTTTTTCCCGTTAGATTTACAAATACAAAATTACGCACATATTTGTAGAAAAAGGTTTAACCTATAAATGTGCATCATTATGTTTTTTGAAATATATACATTTTTCATTAACTTTTGAATTTAAAGTACTAATAATTGTGTTGATTACTCATTAAAACATATTTTTAGTACAAATTTGTTTAATATTTTGCAATAATTTTTACACACAAATTTAAGTCATAAATTTCTTTCTAAAGTTCATGTTTCATTTATTATGAACTATTAAGTATTACTCAATGTTGAGGCCTCTAAAAATGTCTAAATGTAGTTTTTTTTTGTGATTTATTTATTAATTTGCCCATACATTTTTTAGATTTACAAACATAAAAATATTCACATATTTGTAGAAGAATGTTACAGCTATAATTGCATCATTACTTTTTTGAATTTCTAAAAAATTTCATCAAGTTTTGAACTTAATATATGTAATATAAATTTGACGTGTCATTTACACACCCTATTAGTATGAAATTTTTCACCCCCCCCCCTCAATAATTTTTATACACAAATTTAGCCACATCGAATAGCTAAATTTTTAGACCTTAATTTTAAATATCAGCCGAGTAGAAAATGAAGTTATGATTTTTTATATTAAAAATAATCGAATAAAAAATAATTTAAGATAACGGGTCTTTGAAGTGGTTGACGAATTTTGCCAATGAACAAAGCGGAGCAATTCTATGGATTTTATTCGATTTCTTATGAATTTTAAAAAATCGATTGTGGCGCTAATATAGCAGGTAGATTAAAAAATGAGGTACCAAATTCATGGGTATTCCATTTAGATTATATATAAGAAAAAACTAAATCAGTCCATGCACACACCTACATGTTATTAAGTTATATGTATAAACAATATTATATTGTTAATTTCTCAGCTCAACGGTACAATAGGAATATAATTTTTACTTATGCGAATTCCATAACCATATAGCCATATTTCATTAGTACATTGCAAACCTGTACGGCAGTTAATTAAAAAGATATTAATAAGAAACCTAAAAAACAAATTTCAAAATTTGTACTCCTTCTTAAATTAATCTACCAAATGATAAGTTAGAAAGATAAAATGTTTACCATTTAATTGCTATAAAATTAATCTATAACATAGTAAAATTTGAGATTTTTCCAACAACCCATTAAAAAGATAAAAATCAAATACTTTGAGAAATTGTTCAACAAAACTTACCTTTTTTCAAAAATTATTTTGGGTATGAAAAAAAAAAAATCCTATCAAAAATTCCTTAGACATGGATAATTTATTTTTTTTATTATCTTTAAAAATTTTTTTAAAAATATTTTAAGCACTTTTCGTAACGACTATATGTGCCTATTTCAGTCTTAAAACAGGTAATCTCGGTGATTTCGATTTTTAATAAAAAAAAAAAGATGCAAGTGTTTTTTTCCTAATTCTTATAGATCTTTAAAATAAAGAAAAAATGAAGTTCTCACGACGTCGCGTTTAGAAGTTAGAAAACCGACTTTCCCCTACATTTACCCTCGTTTACCCTATTAAATATGCGAATATCAAAAAATCCGTTCTTATCGCTCACCTACATACAATTTGCAATGGTATACATTTTATAGTTTAGGCTGTAGCGTGATTTGTAAAAATGTTCATTTTTAATACGATTAAAAATCTTTTCTTTTATATATGTAGTATAATTACATGAGATTTTATAAAAATGTTCAGTTGAACGAATAAATTTTTCTTTTGTTCATCAGGCATTGCTGGCGTTTTTTTCTGTAAATACGTCTTCTATCCAACGATCCAATCATCACCTTAAAATTAATTTGAAGGATAGAATGTTGGGATAACAATATTTTTAAGTTATTACACGTTTTTATTTATTGAAGTTAAATTTCTTCACTTCACCGAAATCATAATCCTTTTTTGCAATAAATTTGTTTTACTCCTGTCATAGACATTTGAATGACAATTCAGACGCCGTGAAACTAATCTTTTTTTTCTCTAGTGAAAACACTTCAAGATTAATTTTGAATCTACTCTTTTTAATCCGGATTATCTTTAGGTGAAAACGTAGCATAACGTTAAAGTATCGAGTGGAGAAATAAAAGCGAAATTAAGTAATGTGGAAGCTGCAGCTTGCTCCACAGCTCATGCTGATGCTCGTGCAGAAGTTATGTCTCCCATTCTAAATGATTCTAATGTTTCTCCTACTGATTCAGCGGCTGCAGATCTGGTCGGCCACTCTGATGTTGTGTCTGCCAAAGATTTAGTTGAAAATGATTTCGATATGATTTCATTTGATGATACAGAGAAAATAAGTAATGTTGTTGCTAAAGTAAATGCTGCTGTTGGTATGAAGGTCGTTGAGGATGATGTGGATTGTGTTGTGGCTGAAGTGGGTTGGCTACGTTTTACCGCAAAACGGTTGACCGCGTAACGTTTTCTCGCACACGTTTTCTCGCCAAACGTTTGACCGTACGTCAGTTTCCCGCGTAACGATATTTCTTCTCACGTTTGCCCAGGTAACGTTATCTCGCCAATTCCTACTTTTCTTTATAAAAAACGACAGCGCTGTATTGAATTATCAATTTTCATATGGACAGCCAATCAAAATCACGGACTTTGTGATTACAGCCAATCAAAATCCCTTTTGCATTTTTCGAAGACAGCACTGTATTGAGAATGTCAATACTTTTATCAAAGGTCACTCGATTCAGTGAGAATCAACGAGAACGAACATAAAATTCAAATAAATGTAGCCAGTCACAACCAATTGAAAATTCGCCGTCCAACTAAGGGTATATAAACAAGAGTAATTTCGGAAATTAATCAGTTCTTAGGACTCAGTGGAGATAGCACCTCTTAAAGGGATATTATTTTTGATTTTCTTGCGTGTTGTATCTTGTGTGGTGTGACCTGTGAGGTTGTTTGGGTTGCTGGTTAGATGTTAGAGAATGTTTGGCCTAGGTTTTAGGTGTTTAGGAGGGTGATTGTTTTCGTGTGGAAGGGTAGTTAGTGTGTGCTAGGGTGAGAAGTTTTGTTCGTTGGTGGAAATCAACTAGAAGGACCAAAACTTTACCTCTAGTAATTGGACGAGAAATTTTGTTCGTTGTAAAATTTCTCGTGTAAAAAAAATTATTTAAACAAATGTAATGTCGGAGTTTAAATCAGTCCTTCAATTGACTCCGGTGAGTCAATTTTAGTTTGCGGTATAGTTGGTTGGTGGTGAATTGAGTTGTAGTTGCTATTGTTAGGGATGGCGGAGGACTTGTATGGTGCTACGAAGCCGGTGGTTGGTATTATGCTAAAGGTAAGCGTTAGGGCATTATTTAGCTGGTTTTGGACGCTTTGTGCTGGGTAAACGTGGAGTGGGTCACGCTTTTTAAGCGTTTTCGGAACAAAGTCGGTATTGGATATTAGGGCAGGGTTGGTGGAGCAGTATGGAAGCTAGCTAGGACGACGAAAATTCTTGGTAAAAAGATAGCTGTTTAAACGCTTTCAATTTTTTATTGTTTTATAGTGATTAAATAGAACCCAAAACGCTCTAGATGAATAAAATCGCACTTAAAGCTCAAAGGGCGTTTTAAGCGTTTTTAAAGAGACGAATTTGCTAGCTGTTTAGACGCTTTCAAAAACAAATTTGTTTTACAGTAATTAAATAGAACACAAAACGCTCTAGAAATATTTCTTGTCGCTCAAACATCTTTTCAAGCGATTTCCAACAAAATATTTATAAAATAAATTATAAGGAGATCAATACGCTTCTGCTGAAACAATTTTGTTTATTTAAAAGGATTATGAAGCGTCATAAGAAATGACAGTACATCAGTTGAAATATTATATATGTATTTTGAAAATGTCTGCATGTTTCATAAGCTTACAACTGTAGGGAATAATATTTCGAGTTTTTAAAAATCATTGATTTTTGTCGCTTAAGACAGTGTCAAGACCCCATCAAAAAAAAATAAACTATAGAGTTTTGGCTCCATTAAAATTAAATTTCGAAAAATTTTATATTGTTTTTTGTCCAAAACACTACCAAAAATGGTGAAATTTGGATAGTTGCTTCTTGTCGATTCTCAAAATATTAAGCTAAGTAACCAGTTTTGACCAATCCGTAAAAAAGTGATCAGTGTGAAAGTGAAAAGTTTATTTCAGTGCAGTCAGTGTTCCGTAAAATCAGTGTTCAGTGCAAAACATAAATAAATAAAACAAAAAAGCAGTAAATAATGGAAAATTTTGCCCAGGTAAGAAAACTTAATAAAAAAGTGCAATTTTGAAAGTAGAATATTTCGACAGTGATATTGATAGTGATTTTGATTTTTATCTTGTTATTTATACGTTTAAATTTTGTTTGATAAACGTAAAAGTTTAGTATCCAGTTTTTCCGCGATTGTGGTATCTCAATAGCGTAATAATGAATGTTAATGTCAATTTGTTTGCATTCTATTAAGTTAAACGTGAAAAGATTTAATTGCAGGTGTTGAGAAATGTCAGTGTCTGTGACTAGATTCCGTGGTTCTAATGCGTTTTTTTATAATTATTTTTTAGTTCAAAGCATGAAACATGATATTTTGACTATTGCTTTGTGTGATTAAAAATTTGGTTGTCTCAAGCACTAAAAAGCTGTTTTGTTTTAACTGAGCGGAAATATTTATTAAATAATATTTTATGTTTTTCTACCTAATTGTAGGTTTTTCTAATTACCTCTTTTTTATTTGTATTTTCAGGTAACTTTTTCTAAACGTGGAGCAGAAAAGCTGGAAAAGGATGGGTATTTGTTCCACCTTGAACGAAAAAAGGAGAGTAAAGCATTCTGGTGTTGCGCGGAAAAAAAGGCTCTTCGATGCAATGCCAGGATTGAGACGGTGCAAGTAGATGATAGATATGCCATCAAAAAGCAGCTGAACGAGCACAACCATGCTCCTCTTGCTTATGAAAAGCAAGTCTCCGATGCTAATTACGCACTAAAAAAGAAAGCGCTCGTACCGTTGCCGCCAGCCACAATAATAAGAGACACAATCATGGAAGTTGATCCAGGTTGTCGTCCTTATCTTCCATCAAAAGCAGCGCAAAAAATGAAGATCCATCGCGTCCGAGCCAGCCTTGTGAAGGAACCAGAGAACATCGAGGAAGTGTGCATTCCCGAAAACATCCGGTGCATTGAGGGAGAACTATTCGTCCTCTCGGAAAAAATTCATGCAACGGGACTCAATATCCTCCTAGGCACAAGGAGTACCCTGCAACTGCTTGCAGAAGCCAAGTGCTGGCTCGTGGACGGGACTTTTGCAGTGGTTCCGACAATAATGGAGCAGCTGTTCTCTATTCATGGCTTTGTCGAGGGAACTGTTGTCCCATTGGTTTTCTGCCTGATGAGCAACAGAAGCAAAGAAGGCTACGAAGAATTTTGGCTGCAACTCCTGAGATGCGTGGTTGAATTTAATTTCAACCTGGACCCAGATGTAATAATTTCAGACTTCGAAAGAGCCATTATTACAACGGCATCAGAACATTTTCCAAGAGCCCAAACGAAAGGTTGCTTCTTTCACTTTGGGCAAATTATATGGAGAAGAGTGCAGCATTTTGGAATGGCCATTAAATATGGAACGGATGAAACATTCTCACTGGAAGTTCGTATGCTGAAAGCCCTGGCATTTGTCCCTCATGAGGAAATAATGGATTATTTCTCAGCATACTATGCCGAAATCAACACTGTTTAGGCGAAGACACTAGCCAAATGGTTCAAAGTGAACTATGTTGGCAGTGAAACAACGAGGCCGCTATACGATCCAGCATTTTGGTCAACTGCAGCCTCGGCCAATGACAGACACTTTCCAAGGACGCAAAACAGCGTCGAAGCTTGGCATAGGCGTCTGAAGGTTGTGGTCGGCCAAAAGCATGCTGGACTATATAAGCTGATATCTGACCTAGCAAAAGAAACAGTTATCGCTAAATTGGCAGTCGAAAAGTTACGCCGAGGAGAAACGCCAACCGTCACGAAGGCAATAAAGAAAAGCGAAAAACTCCAGGAGATTGTTAACAACAGAGGAAACATTGAAAAGACCGCGTTCTTGAAGCAAATTGCTCATCACTCAAATATTGCTTAGGTACGATTACCACACACTGACGATTCCCAATCCGTCCTTTTCAGGACGACCAAAAAATAACAAAGAGATAAAACTTTTTCCAACTTTAAATCGTAAACTTTAAACCCTCTACAACGCAAAGTTTGGCCACAAATCACGTTTTAAGCGAAACCTAAGTTTTTCGTATCGTGTGATACATCGATTGAAAGGTGGCAGTCTCTAGATCACGAATATGCAATTTTTAGTTTTGTATGATGCTTAGTTTAGCCGCAAATCAAGTTTGAATGTGCAAACTTTGGGGGGTCTACGATGCTTCTATGGCTCGCAAATCGAGTTTAAAGATAAAAGTCGGTTTTTCATATCATGCGATACATCGATTGAAAGGTGGCAGTCCCTAGATCACGAATATGCAATTTTTAGTTTTGTATGATGCTTAGTTTAGCCGCAAATCAAGTTTGAATGTGCAAACTTTGGGGGGTCTACGATGCTTCTTTGGCTCGCAAATCGAGTTTAAAGATAAAAGTCGGGTTTTCATATCATGCGATACATCGATTGAAAGGTGGCAGTCCCTAGATCACGAATATGCAATTTTAAGTTTTGTATGATGCTTAGTTTAGCCGCAAATCAAGTTTGAATGTGCAAACTTTGGGGGGTCTACGATGCTTCTATGTCGTCTGGCACGCGCCTATGTCGTCAGTCGATCTGTTATCAAAGTTTTTTGTAGTAAACAGTACTTTGGGTGGCCCACTTCGCGGGTTTAAGGATTTTAACCCCCTTTTCGGGTCCTCTGTCCCGCTCACGCAACTCCGTCGCTCCGCTTAGGGTATGCTCAGTCGTCTGGCAGGCGCCTATGTCGTCAGTCGATATGTTATCAAAGTTTTTTGTAGTAAACAGTACGTTGGGTGGCCCGCTTCGCGGGTTTAAGGATTTTAACCCCCTTTTCGCTCCGCTTAGGGTATGCTCAGTCGTCTGGCAGGCGCCTATGTCGTCAGTCGATCTGTTATCAAAGTTTTTTATAGTAAACAGTACCTTGGGTGGCCCGCTTCGCGGGTTTAAGGATTTTAACCCCCTTTTCGGGTCCTCTGTCCCGCTCACGCGACTCCGTCGCTCCGCTTAGGGTATGCTCAGTTGTCTGGCAGGCGCCTATGTCGTCAGTCGATCTGTTATCAAAGTTTTTTGTAGTAAACAGTACCTTGGGTGGCCCGCTTCGCGGGTTTAAGGATTTTAACCCCCTTTTCGGGTCCTCTGTCCCGCTCACGCGACTCCGTCGCTCCGCTTAGGGTATGCTCAGTCGTCTGGCAGGCGCCTATGTCGTCAGTCGATCTGTTATCAAAGTTTTTTGTAGTAAACAGTACTTTGGGTGGCCCGCTTCGCGGGTTTAAGGATTTTAACCCCCTTTTCGGGTCCTCTGTCCCGCTCACGCGACTCCGTCGCTCCGCTTAGGGTATGCTCAGTCGTCTGGCAGGCGCCTATGTCGTCAGTCGATCTGTTATCAAAGTTTTTTGTAGTAAACAGTACTTTGGGTGGCCCGCTTCGCGGGTTTAAGGATTTTAACCCCCTTTTCGGGTCCTCTGTCCCGCTCACGCGACTCCGTCGCTCCGCTTAGGGTATGCTCAGTCGTCTGGCAGGCGCCTATGTCGTCAGTCGATCTGGTATCAAAGTTTTTTGTAGCAAACAGTACTTTAGGTGGACCGCTTCGCGGGTTTAAGGATTTTAACCCCCTTTTCGGGTCCACTGTCCCTCTCTCCGTCGCTCCGCTTAGGGTATGCTCAGTCGCCAGGCAGGTGGTATTTTTATTAAAAAAAAAATAATTTTTCGGTTAAAATAAGTTGATTTTTTTTATTTGTAAGAAAGTTGATTTTTGTTTATAAAAATGTTAATTTGTCTTGTAAAAATGTTATTTTTTTTTGAAAAAAAGTTTATTTTTTTTTTGTAAAAGAGTTAATTTTATTTTGCAAAAAAGTTAATTATTTTTTTGTAGAAACTCTTTTTTTTACCTAACAAAATTAAACCACAATTTTAGTGATATCTGTTTTTAGGTCCTGCCACGACCGAGTTCTAAGAAGAACTGAATTAAATTCCGGAATTTAACTTGCTTAAATACTTTTTATTGGACGAGAAATTTTATTCGTTCCTGTGAAAAAATTCGTCGTCCAATGAATGTACTTAAGCGAATGAAAAATGAAATTCAATGCCCCCAGACTGTGGCCTGTTGTACGTTTTCAGTTCTTGTAAGAACTAAAAAAAATCTTAAAGAGATTTAACTTGCTATTATTATTATTTTCATTAATTTTATTAAAAAAAAAAAAACTTACAAAATTCCCAACAAAAAAAAAAAAAATATTTTTTCTAGTACCAAATAGTACTTTTTCCATAGTACTAAAAGTACTGTCAATCTCGCCAAATTTTTGGCGAGATTAGTTGGCGAGATATCGTGCCGCGAGATTACGTTCGGCGGGTTAGAGGCAAAAAATGATCCTAAAAATTTGGCGAGATAACGTTACCCGGTCAACTGATCTGCGGCCAATCGTAACGTTCCCGGCTGAAGTAAATGCTGCAGTTGTGGATACTGTTAGTATGGAGGATGTTGATGTTGGTGTGGATAATATTGCATTAGCTAAGTCTGATGCTAGTATTGCTAAATATTCGGATGTTGTTGCTGGTCCATCTAATGTTGCTGGAAGAGATGATGTTGCTGATCTTTATAAAACACCAGTTGTCCATGGTTTAACACTGTTGTTGGCGCCGGAAATGTTTTGTCTCCGTTTTTGCCTACGGTTGCTCTAAATGTTTATAAGAATGATGCTAAGCAAACAAAATCAATACAACGATCAATTGTGGGTGAAAATAACATACAACCTGTTTTAGAGGTTCGGTTTGGACGTAAATGGCTTCATTTATCTTCATTTAAAACGTCTACAACACCTGAATCAGTTTTAAATTACGTATCTACTGCATTTTCTATTGACTCTTCCAGACTTATATGTTATAGATTGATCTAAGAAAATGCTAATTTGGGTGAGTTTAAATTCGTCAACTTTAAGCTAGGAGTACCCGAAGATAGGATATATGAATTTCTTAGCCCCAGCATCTGGCAAGAAGGTATTTGTGTTTGTATGTTTAATTTTCAACCAAAAAACGAAAACTAAGGGCGGTTACCATGCAAGGGTAATTCAAGCATGTCCTGTCTCATCATTAAATAATGGGTCGCGATACAATAACTTTACGGTCTATTATCATAATGTTGGTGGCATGCGTTCCAAAACTACAGATTTCTAAGTTGCTGATGCTCCGTATTTCGTAATAGCTCTTACTGAAACATGGCTTACCGAAAAAATACTTACGTCAGATATGTTTGATAGCAGATATATTGTTTATAGAAGAGATCGCTGTGTTGCGGGAGTGACAAGAGGAGGTAGGGTCTCACTAGCAGTTAAGTCATCACTCATTAGTAGCAAGATTGAACTTCTTGATTTATCTGATTCTGTTGAACAAATTTGTGTAAGAATAGATTACTTTCGTTATGATGATAGTGTGCTTATTAAATTGTATTGCTTTTTATCTTATATACCACCTAAATCCCCATTAAATATTTATTCCGCTCATATTTAAAATATCAAACATGTAGCATATAATCTAGACTCTAATTCTTTTATTATTATTTTATGTGATTTTAATCTTTCTTTTGTTAATTGACTTCCTTCTGAGGATGATAAATGTTTAATTCCTTATAATGTTCGTAAAGATTTTGAAGAAGAAGTAATTGATTCTTTGTCTGCTTTAAATTTAGTTCAAATTAGTTGTATTCAACATAATATGGGAAGGTGGCTTGATTTAATTTTTACTTTCAGTGATTTGGATGCGGTAGTTACCGAGCCTGACTATTATTTGCTTAATAATAGTGGAATTTATCACAAAGCACTAAATATTAGTTGATATTGATATTTCTATGGTTAATTCTGATGTAAATCCAAATTGTTCTAATCTTGTTCAGTATGATTCCATTAAAGTCGATTATGATAAAATTAATGATTATTTGTCTTTAATTGGCTGGATTAGTGTTTTAAGAAATGGTAATTTAAATCAAAAGTACGAAATGTTTAGAAATGTAGTTGACCACGTTTTTGCCAGATTTGTTCCAAAAAAAAAGAATTCAAAATTCTCACAAGCCTGTTTGGTTCGTTTAAAAGGCTATCTAATTTGAAGAATGGTATGTATCGTATGTTGAAGAGTAGCAGGGTAGATACCTCTCTTAGATCCACACTTTGCCGTCTAAGAAAGGAATACGAATGTTTGAAAAGATTTTTATATCATCAGAAAATTCTAAAGCTTTTGGAGCTACATTAAGATTAAAAGGAAGTCTACAGGTATACCGTCATCTATACATTTTAATGGGAAAACAAGTTGTGAATGAATGAATCAATCAATTCGGGGTTTAATGCACTGCGACCTTTGATCTATTGTGCCCCCATCTAAAAGAGATTGCTCACTTAAAGCTCATCCTCCAAATTTAGTTCTTTTATAAACTTAAGTATTTGGAGTATTTTCAGTGAGGGTAGGTCCCTCTCCTCTATCTGGTGATTTCCCAGATATCTGTGCCTTTGATGCACAAGTGCGTGGCATTTGCCTAATATGTGGTCAGGTGTTTCCTCCTGGATGTTGCAGAATCTACAAGTTGCACTGCTCGCTAAGCCGAGAATGCTGAGATGTCTCTTTAGCTTGCAGTGTCCAGTGAGTAAACCTGTTATTATTCTTAGGCTGCTCCTGCTGAGATTAATGCAGGCTTTGTAGCGTTCTTGGTTGTAATTCTCAAGTAGTAATTTGGCCTGCCTCAGTTTTGGGAGTTCTTTCCAAATTTTGGATCTTTTTGCCTCTTCTGATTTGATCTTGTTTTTGATCACATTTTCACCTAATCCGCAATAGGGCTCAGGCCCTGTTAGGGGGGTTCTTGCTCCTATTTTTGCTAGGGAGTCTGCCTCTTCATTACCATCGATACCCACGTGACCCGGTACCCAATAGAGTGAGACATTGTTGTTTTGCCTAGTTCATTTATCCTCCGCAAGCATTCCCATACCAGTTTTGAGCTAATGGCATAGGAGCTTAAAGCTTTAAACGCGGCTTGGCTATCTGACATAATGGCAATGTTCCGATTTCTGTAGTTTCTTTCAAGGTTACGTTCTGCACATTTTCCTATGGCCTTTACTTCCGGCTGGAAAATGCTTGTGGACTATCCCATCGGTACAGATAGTTTGGTTCTTGGCCCAAATATACCCGCCCCAGTCCCTTCAGATGATCTTGATCCATCAGTATACCATTTGATGTCGTTTGCTTTAAGATTGTATCTATGACCACGTATAGTGGTGTAAGGTGAAGGATAACCTACATAGCTGCTGTGGGGCAGGTTCCCATTGCTCCAGTTATGCATATGCATGCGAGCCGTTGGATTTTTTCTAGGGCATTCCTAGTTGTTTGTAGTTCGGTTCTTTTGTGCCATGCAACTGTACCATAGGTAATGATGGGCCTTACCATCATCATAGTGTACATCCATCTACAAGTAGTGATTTAGGTCATATTTGTGATATGTTTCCAGATTTCTTTCAATCTAACTATGTTCTTGAATTATCGGACTATAATTATCCTATTTCTAGTCACTCTGTTTTGGATCTTCGTTCACTGTCTATTGCTGATGATGATATTCTGACAGAATTGCTTACCACCTGATAATATCTCCTCTTTCTTTCTAAAAAACTGTGCTGGCAGTTTCATTAGTCCTCTTTCTATTATATTCAATCTTTCTTAAGCCGATGGATTTTTTCTGGATTCCTGGAAACATTCTTTCATTACACCTATTACACCTAAATCTGGGTCTAGACATGCTATTGAAAATTATAGACCTATAGCGAAGCTCCAAATTATACCCAAGATTTTTGAAGCAATTGTTAAGAAATAAGTGCATTCTATTGTAAAAAAATACTTATCGGAATATCAGCATGGATTTTTAAGTGGACGGTCTACTACTACTAATCTTTCAGTTTTTTCTACTTACTGCTTGAAAGCTATGGAAAATAGATATCAAGTTGACGTCATCTTCACTGATTTTGCAAAGGCGTTTGATCGCATACAGCTTCTAACGTTTAAATTGACTTGCATGGGGTTTCAATCCAAATTTTTGGATGGGATTAATAGTTATGTGATTAGCCGGACTCAATCCGTAAAAATAGGTGATATATCGTCTAAGATTATAAAAACCTATTCAGGAGTGCCCAAGGAAGTCATCTTGGGCCACTTCTTTTGTTGATTTTTATTAATGACTTACCCTCTGTTATTAAAAAAGCGGAGAGGTTATTGTTCGCAGATGATTTCAAATTGTTTTTAACAGTAAGATCCGTCCTAGATTGTTGCCAACTTCAACGTGATATTGATTCCCTAACAGAATGGTGCAGAATAAATTCTTTACATCTTAACATAAGTAAATGTTCAGTTATGACATTTAACCGTTTGAAAAATCCAGTTTTATTCAATTATAAGATTTATAACATCGACGTTAGGAGAGTCTTCGAACAAAAAGATTTAGGTGTAATTTTTCACTCTGAGTTTAAATTTACATCTTATAGTTTCAAGAGCTTATGCAATGCTTGGTTTCTTTTTTAGCAACTCGAAAGAATTCAACGATCCGTTTACTCTTAAGACATTGTATGTGGCCTTAGTTCGTTCCATTTTAAAGTTTTGTCCGGTAATTTGGTGCCCTTCCTATAATAACACTTTGCTTCGAATCGAGAAAGTACAGAAAGTTTACAAAATTTGCACTCCGTAAATTGTACCCGTTTCCAAATATGTAACAAGGTGTAATATTATGAATTTAAGAACGCTAGATAGTAGACGGTGTTACTACTTCGCTCTGTTCGCTCAGGACGTTATTTCCGGACATATTGATAGTTCATTCCTGCTATCTCAATTGGGCATTTATGCCCCTCAACGATCCCTTAGACCCAAGGTTGATGAATTCTTTTACATTCCTTTACATTCTTCTAATTATACGCAAAATAATCCTTTAACTAATGCCTGTCTTCATTTTATTACCTTTTTTTATTTAATCGACTTTAATATGAATAGAAATTTATGTAAAGCCACTATCTTAAATTGCTTGTTACTTTTTAAATTTGTATTAAATATTTATTACTATGTTTGTATTATACGCATTCTAAGAAAGTTTAAATGCTTCATAGAATAAATACAATTAAAATTACGAAATATTTTGAAAACGTTGATCTTGACGTACATTGATATTGACGTACCAAATATCAATGTGTATGACCTGATTACATTTTATCGAACTGCCGGTTAATTTCCACGGAATTTTGTTATGTCTTCTTTCATATTTAGCTTTATTATTTTTATTTTATCTTTGAGATTTAGCCAATAGTATATGTCCTTAATTTCCTCATAGGTCTCATTAATTCCTCTATGGTTTAATGAGTAATGGGTTTAAGAAATCACTAGAAATTGTTTCTCTTCGTCTTCAAGATCTCCTAAAAATTTGTTTTTACTAAAATATTTTATATATACTTCTTGATATTGGGCAAATAAGTGGTTATCTTTTGAAAATATTCCTACTATTCCTTTAGGAGGTATGATTTTTTTTAAGATATCTGTGATTATTTTTTCATTAAAGACTTTTAACTCGATAACCATTCTTTTCTTTTTAAACAGGTGATATATTTTGTGATTATTTGGATTTGTTGTAGCGTTTAGAGTTATTTGGGTTTTATAAATGTTAATAGGTGATTCGGCGATCGGTATGTGTTTACTACTGTCTCCATTTAAGCTATGGACTGTGGCTATCACAGATTGTTCGTCTAATTGTAATTCGTTGTTTTCAGAAGGGTTTGCTACATTTTCGTTATGGTAGACTTCTATTCTTGACAAACCATCAGCAACCAAGTCTTTTCCTTTGACATGTTCTATGTCGAAGTTGTATTCTTCAAGTTTTATTTTCCACCTTTGTATTTTGACGTTTGGTTCTCTGAGGAACTTAGCCAAACTAGGGGTATGAGGTCGGTTCGCAACGTAAAGGTATGGTCTAAAATATTTGGTCGAATCAACTATTGCGAGAAGTTTTTTCTCTATGGAAGAGTACTTTGTTTCGTGTTGGTTAAGTGTACGGCTTAAATAACAGATTGGGTGATTTTCTTGGCTTACAACATCAACTATAGCATAGTTCGATGCATCCGTTGTCCCTGTAAATTTATTTGAAAAGTCAGGGTGTATGAGGATAGGTGCTGATGTAATAAGTATTTTTAGGGTTTCAAAACTTTCGATATAGTCTTTGGTGTCAATTTTAGCATCTTTCTTAAGGAACGATGTCATAGGTTTAGCGACTTTTCCGTAATCTTTTATAAACTTACGGTAGTAACCTGTGATTCCTAAGAAAGCAGTGGTTGCTTGAGTTTTCGAAGAATTTTTTGTATTGAAACTAAATTTTCCGCGAGGGTTGTCGAAAATATGATAATTTCGTCTAAATAGACAAGGCATATTTTCTCTATGAATTCGTGTAAGACCGAATTCATTAAGCGCTGGAACGTCGCAGGGGCGTTTTTCAGTCCGAATGGCATACGAACGAATTCGTAACGTCCATTGTCGGTTAAAATGGCCGTCTTTTTGATATCGTTTTCTGCAATCTCGATCTGGTGAAAACCATTGGCCAGATCGAGTGTTGTGAAACATAACGATCTTCCTAGTTTGTCAAATATATCATCTATGTATATTTGGAATAGGAAATTTGTCGGCAATGGAAACATCGTTAGGTTTCCTGTAGTCAATGACGATCCTCCATTTTTGAATATGTATTTGAAGCATCGTGCTTATTCGGAACTATCCATATTGGTGCGGAATATGGTGAACTGCTCGGCTGTATAATGCCTTGGCGCAGCTTCTCACTAATTTGAGTTTTAACCTAATTCCTATGCACTTCAGGATATCGATAACTTTTCGTATAAATTGCTCGTGCTTCATTGCATTCGTTAAAGTGAAATCAGTTCCTTCCTGGTAGAAGACTGACGAGTATAGTGAAATTAATCGGATAATTTTATTTTTTTCTTCTTCGTTTAAGGGGCTTGTCCTTACTTGTTTCAGTGTGATACACTTTTATAATCGGGATGACTTAGTAGTAGTAGTCATCATCCCTCATAGCTCTTCCGTTGTTATCTGGTATTGAAGTTTCTTTTCCGAAAGCTTGGTTTACCGGTTTTTCTTCCTGGCTGTTATAGTAAATTGGAATTTTCGCATTCTTAATTAATCAAGGTCTATGATTGCTTTGATGAAAAATAGTAAATATTATTCCCAATCAAACCATCATATGTGTTGTGGAATTTGTATTCAAGGAACACGGCAGTTTTATTAAGCATGCCGAATTCTTCAAACAATGGAATCTTCACTTTGCTAGGTGCAAAGATAGGTGTTCCTGCTGTTTTTATTTTAATGGGTTTAGTTAGTTTTGTACGCCATTTTGGGTGGCACAACCCTGGGTAAAGAATACTGGTTTCTGATCCGGTATCAATTAGTATTCTCAGTTTAAATTTATTGTTTTTGGTGATGATCACTAAATAGGGATGTCGGCCTGAAGGCTTTCTTCCCAAAAATCCGGGATGTTGTTACTGAGTGTATCCATCGATTCAGGACCAGAATTTCTCTGGTTTCCTGATTTATTATTACTGTTTGGTTATTGCTATGGTTTCGGCACTGGCCAGCGTAAGCGTTTCTGTACTGTCCTTGATTAAAGGGGTTGTTATTGTTACTATGATTAGAGTTATTATTGTTATAATTATTGTTTCGGGATTGGCCAGAGTTTTTGTGCTGCTAGAATTTGCTGCTATATTTTCAACTAATGTTTTTAATTTGGTATCTAAATGGAACTTACTCTTAGTAACCCAATATCTTTTGTGATTGTCTTCTCATCTCGAGATGGCCTGAAATGCTTCCTTAATTTTTCCAGGTACTAGTTCCAGTCTGCTGGTGGATTGTTGTAGAGGAGGTTTTTTGCTGCTCCCTTAATTTTCGTATCGAATATTATTTCGTATACTGCAGATCTCTCTTCTTCTGGGTAGTTGAGCAGGATTCTTTGAACGCTGCTTACAAAAGAAGGCAAAGTACCTGCTTCGCCTTGCCTATTTTCGCACTTGCATTCGTTTGCCTGACCACCAGTTGCGTGAGTGCAGCTGTTCATTGTTCCATGTTTAATTGTGCCATTCTTATTGCTCTGGGTTGGTAAAATCTATAGTTCCTTTGATTGTTAATATTGGTAGTTTATTTTACACTTTGTGTTATCTTGTGTATCTAGTCCTGTTTTTTTTTGGACACTTAAACGTACATATTTATTGTTCTTAATCGCACTAAGTAGTACTTAATCGCACTAGTTTTTTGTTTGTACTTAATCGCACTTGTTTATCGTACTTAATCGCACTAATTTTTGTTTGTACTTAATCGAACTTGTTTATCGAACTTGATCGCACTTGTTTTTGTTTTTACTTAGGGCCAGTTCGTTCACATTTGATCATCTTTAATCAAGGATTATTCCAGTGGATAATCATGGAATGCATTTGTTCACTAAAATTTTAATCAAGGAATCCATGATTTGAGCAATTAATTGAAGATATCACTAATCAGCCGAATTTGCTTGATTAGCACCATTTAATCAAGGATTTACAGGAATTCAGTTTGTTCATGCTTGATTTACGCACTCGCACGATAAACAGAAGTACGTATGCTCATTAGATATACCATTGTCGCCATCTTGGGTTTTCTGTGACGTCTCAATTATCCTTTATTATTATTTTAATTTTTAAGTGAAGACTTATTAAATTTAGCGTTTAAAGAAATTGTTATTAAGTGATAAGAACAGTCAAAATATAAAAAGCAATAAGAATAATCAAATTAGTTGAAATTAATATTTTTTTTTTAGAATTTATTATGACTTTTGTGACGTCACACAAGAAACGAGCAAACCTTGTTTCTTTTTATTACTGTATGTGGCCACTTTTGACGTAAACTGAAACAATTAAACAAAAAACAATACACTTTATCTAGCTGCCATTGCGAACCGTGTTTTTTTTATGAAAAAGAAGTTTAATGGTTGCATATAAGAATTTATTTACCTTCTAATTATTGTAAACGCTATTTTCAAATAAAAATCCACAAACATAAAATGAAACAAACGTCAACAAAAATTAAAAAATCTTTATTCTTGATTAAGTTTTGACAACAGAACTGACAGAAAGACTGGAAAAGGGAACGATTTGTGGAAAAGCCATGATTTGTTAATCAAACTGAAAAGAAGTGAACAAACAGTCTTTGATTATTACGGATCTGTAATCATGGATAAGGAAGAATCCATGACAATCAAATTGCAGATTTAACCCACAAACTAATACTAATTTATCCTACTTAATCGCACTAATTTTTCTTTGTACTTTATCGCACTTGTTCATCGAACTTGATCGCACTAGTTTTTGTTTGTACTTATTATTATGTTCTTATTCGAACAACCGACTGCGCCAATTACGTGTTCGTACCGAGCGTTTGCTTAAAAAAAAAAAACAAAGTTTTTTTTTTTTTTTTTCATTTATTATTTTATTTGTATTCTTTATTGTTTTTCTTTATTGAATATTTATTTAATTCTAAAAAGAGGTCGCTGTCCAAAGGCTGCACCTCAATATCAGATTGTTGAATTAAGATTGCCTTATAAAATAAACTTCATTTTGAACTACACCTCAGGCAAATAGGAAAATGTGCCGCGTTTGCAAAATATAAATTTATTTTTGAAATATTCATATTTCATTTCGTTGTTTAAATGAACAAAGGTGGAAGGGAAAAGGGGTGTATCCGTTCTGCAATGGTTTTGCTGTGTAAAGCCTAGTACGCTACCGATGTGAAACGAAAAATCCGTTACAAAAATGACATGCCGAAATTATAAACGAAAAATTTCGTTGTTGTTTTCGCTCTGTGGTACGCTGTTCGATCAGCGAAATTGATGATTATACCAGATTGTTTTGACAAGTCTCCACTCTCTTTTCGCATAGAATTAATTGCCCGGACCATTAATTGTGTGCGGAAAAATGACATTTGGGTTTGTTCGTGTTATTATTTGTTGTCATTACGACATGGCTTTTGTTTGATTTTTTTCGTTAAAATTTGTTTTATTTTTTTTGCAATTTGTGAAACTCTCCATGAAAATTTTTCCTCGTTTTTGTAAGTATTTCGTTGTCTTTTTTAGACCACAGGAAAATTTCGTTTCGCATCAGCAGCGTACTAGGCTTTACCAAAAATGGCATGGGAATCCGTTAGGAATTTATGAATGTGCCGTAAGGCAAGGGAGCGTGTGGGGAATAACGAGTTCACGGTAAATGGTGAAGTCGTAAAGGGTAAGACGTAACTGATTCACCTTAACACTTTTAAACACGATTTGCGGCTAAACTACGAATTGTAGCGAGTTAAAAATGGAGTGTTTGTGATCTAGGAACTGCTCTCTTCCCTTCGATGTATTGCATGAAAAGAAAAAATCGACTTTTTAAATTTGTGGCTTAACTAAGCGTCCCACAATCTTTAAATTAAAATCAAGACTTCGAAACTTAAACTAAGTGTAATTTAGTTCATACAAACATAAAAAAATAATTTATTAAACTTCATTTTCTTTTATAAAGAGGAAACATTCATAAATAATACACATAAATATCACATACATAATATATATATCACTGAAAAAAGTTTTGTATGATTTAAATATATTTTTAACCAAAAACTCCGAAAATACCTTTATTTTGTAGGACCCTCACAGCAAATCATTTTTTCCTCCACAATTTTGTTTAAAGCCTGTACGCTGCTGATGCGAAACGAAATTTTCCTGTGGTCTCCAAAAAGACAACAAAATGCTTATAAAAACACAGCGGAAAAATATTCATGGAGAGTTTCACAAATTGCAAATAAATAAATCAAAATTTAACGAAAAAATCAAACAAAAAAAACATGAAAGAAACAACAAATAAAAATACAAACAAACCCAAATGTCATTTTTTCGCACATAATTAATTGTCCCGGCAATTAATTCTGTGCGAAAAGAGAGTGGACACTTGTCAAAACAATTTGGTATAATCATCAATTTCGCTGGTCGAACAGCGTACCACAGAACGAAAAGCACAACAAAATTTTTCGTTTACGATTTCGTCATGTCATTTTTGTATGGGATTTTTCGTTTAACATCAGCAGCGTACTAGGCTTAAATATTGTACACCGCGAATTTGATTGAAATTTGCGTAGTAACTGTAAATAAGCAATTTTTAGCGGGACCCTATTTTCGGAATATATATTGTATATATTCTGAATAATATAGTAGGTACTTGTTTCGATACCACAATTTAAAAGTACTCGAATCCAAAAGAAGTCGTTACTAGAAATCGTACGTATACGATCTACATTTTTTGTGTATGAAATCTAAATTAGCAGTTGGTAACCCTACTGACATTTGAATGAGAGAGAAGAGAGAAATATGCCAATTTATAATGCGCGATACGGCAACCATGGAAAATGCAAACGCTTTATACAAAAAGAGATATCTAATTGAAATCCATAATAGTAAGGGTGAGAGGCAAACACCCTATCTTCCCTGTACTGAAAATACAAACTGAACAGAGTACTCTGTTGCAGTGCTGGGGGGTTTTTTTGAGAGAATTCCCTTTTACCAGTCCCCAAATCCCTTTTTTTCCCACAAATCATTTTTCCCGTATTATTTCCCTCAGAAAAAACAGCAAAAATCACATTATATATGTACAAGGCAGGTTTTTTAAATTTTCTTTAATAAATTAAGTTCTTGTGTTTACATTTTATAAGCATTTTTATATACATAAATGAGCATGATTTAATAAAAAATAATATATGTTCAAAGTCTTTCATTAGAAACATTATTTAGTTTTGTATATTTCGTTTGTGAATAACTTGTAGTGGCGATCACTGACTTCATACTCGAAAACACCAATTGAGTTGAGTGCGCTGTTATTCATACAATTTCTATTTTTTTGTTTTAACATCGGAGACAAGGCTGACATTTCTTTCAGCCTTTTAAATTTAAAATTTTTGTCCAGAAGTTTTCAATATTAAGTGAAAGCAACTTGTGTTTTTTAGTGTCATTAAAGTAAGAAGGAAGTGATCGCCACTCAAATATAACCTTGGAAGTTTCCAAATTAAGAATTTTGTTTAAAATTGTAAAGTAAAGGATCTTGTCACGATAATTGTGGCCAATTAAATGCCACTACTTTGTGACGAGTAAAAAAAAATAGGCAAAACCGTTTTTTAACTTCTTAACTTTATTTAACGTATATTAGCACGTAACGGCGTGTTAAAAATTACAGTATTTTTGTATCTTTATAAAATAAAACTTGTATTTGGAACAGAGGTGTAACATGTTAGAACTCAAAATAAATCGGAATTGATTAGAATTTCTGTTAATTTCTCGGATTTAAGAAGAAATTCCCAGAAAACCAGTCGGTTTTCCCTTTGTCCCTTTTGAGGTCGGAATTCCCACGAAAAGGGATTTTTCCCACGATCCCCCAGCACTGCTCTGTTGTCTGTTCAACAAAAATTGTTAGTACAGGGCTTATGGGCGAGCTTTTTGCAAAACAGTGGCGCCTGTGTATACTCTCACGAAACTGAATCGAGAAAAAATGCCAATAAAAAAGATTCTAACCCACTGAACAACATAGAGGAATTGTTGTTGTAATGCCCTGCAAAATATCGTACACTCCATCATGACCATCCTCATTGCATGTCCAACCAAAGCACACTGGTCATTATAATCGTTTCTACTCTGCTGTGGCTGGCTGTGTGAGCTAAAAAAAAAATATATATATTTTTCAACAGAGTTACCTCTACCAATTGAAAGCAATACAAAAGAGCTTTTTCATTGTTTGTTATAAAATAGCTTTCTGTTTTCAAGCTTTTGAGAACAGAATTAATTAAGGTGAGATAAGTACGAAAGTCCATGTGACCAGACAGAGATACAAACGCCCTATCTTCCCTGTGATGACAATTTTTGTTGAACAGAGTATAATAGCAATCCGTATCAATATTTTAAAGAACAACATTTTTGATTTAAATATTTATTTTTGAGTTGCCAGCAATTTTAAGTTTGTAAGAGAGAAGGACTTAAGGGGTAGGAAAAACGAGGTATGTTTGTGAAATGTTTGCACTAGCAGTCACTTTTTTGGGCGTGTTCAGCTGAAGTTTATGAAGGAAATTTGTTTAGTATTATAATAATACTAGTTAAAAAGTACCTATTTAAGATTAGAAAATTTTAGTAATTTTTTTTCGAATTAGAAAAATGTCAAGTTATATTTTACTAAACGCTTAATATTACGCTGTTTAAAATGTTGCGCCATTGCTTTTGAAATTAAACTGGAGGGAGATTGAAATTTAGTTTTAGTCAGAGAACGGAAGTTAGTAATTTGAGAAATTTGTTTATCATTGTTTTTCTTATAAACGTGATTTTTTTAAGTGATGCATCTAGCAGTGATGTTTATGGGAAAGCACATGGTGCTTTTATTTCTTTAAAAATCAAAATAAGGACAACCCTGATGTTCATGAACATAGATATTTCAATAAATCCAAATATTTAGAGAGTAATTCATAGCACGTCTTGTTACTTAATTCAAAATAATTGTTTCATATTGTATAGTTTTTTTTTTGTATTTCCTTGTAGTTTATGAAACAGCCTATACCTAAGCTAAAACTATTGATTTACTAAGGCCCAGTTTTTCAGTTGTGAGTTAAATCAGAATAAGTAAAATCTGGAAGTAGATTTGTCTACAGTTATTTCAAGAAACAGTTCCTAGGTTGAGGATGACTGCAGAAATTAAAAAAAAAAAACGGGGACGATAATGCTGGATTTACATGTATCTTCGTCTGAAAATTTAAAGAAAAGTAGAGCGGGACAGATGTATGCTAAAAATCCGAGCGTGTGAAAGAGAACCATCAAGAAGATGAACATGTTCGTCTTCATATCTGCATTATGGCACTTCCTATAATCTGCAAGTACGAAGATCTTCTGCATTTTGGTGTTCTCTCTCTACCCAACAAATGTAAATTTTAATATTTTGTATCCCGTTTTTTTTTGCAGAAGTCAGACGAAGATACATGTAAATCCACCATAAAATATCAAAAGTATTTGTTGAGTTAATCCAGAGTTATCTCACCAATTCTGGTGAGTTAACTCGGGCTTAACTTTAATCACACACTGAAAAACTGGCCCTAAGTCGGTTTTCACTCTAAGCTGACAATATATTAAACCATATTACGTACTATCCATTCTGTCTTGCTCGGTTAATTCTGGCGGGGCAGATTGTGGAGCTGGTGGAGGTTTTTCAACAGGTGTTGAAGCCTTTATTTCACTTTGCGGTCGGCTATAGTTCTCACCTGTGAATAAAAATACAAAAGAAGATTTGTAATAGTAGTATCTTTAGCTTTAGCTTAAAAATAATAAACGTTTAAAACTATTAAGGTGTTCACAGGTTAAGCAAAGTGGATCTAAAATTTCAGTTTGGCGGGGGGAGGCGTGTGGGTTCATGATTGAAAATTCCCACGAATTTTGTTTCCCGTGAATTTTCAAATAATAAAATTGCTATAACAATAGTACAGGTAAAATAGTACACAAAATCGTTAGAAAAATGAAAAAGTTCCTACCCTCATGAAATTTGGTGAAAGAATCAAAAGAGTTTATAAAAATATATGGTGGCGAATGGTGTTTTTTTGAAGGAGAAATGGGGGGATGTTGCGGTGTATGAAAAGGAAAAATTTAAATTAGCACAATCTTAACATGTGACACATGACTTATAGGTAGTTTTCAATGCTGAATCTAGTGACACAAGAACCAAAATAATACTATGGTCCTTTTTGTGTAGGGAATATTAAATTTTAAACACAACAGGTAAATGGTAAAGAAATCCTATTAAAATAATGACGCATTATTGAAACTTAGTATGCGTGTTTAATTTGGCATATGAATTATGAATAAAAAGGGTTCATGCAAATATCTTCAGTTAAAGGGTGTTTTTTTTTTAAGGGGAGAGGAATATAGAGAATCGTTACCGAAAAACTTTCGATGCAAAATCCAACCTTGATGAAACTTGGTTAAAATCTTAAAAAGTACATTATTATCAAGAATCAAAAGAGTCTATAAAAATAAAATGCAGGGAAGGGTGTTTTTTTGAGCGGCACTGAAAATAGGTTACCGTTATCGAGCTGAAAAATTTGCTTTGGTAAAATAAATCACAACAAAAACATAAATGTTAAAAAAGTAATCAAGTTCTTCTATGTACAAAAACCTTAGCGTAACAAGTCAGCCGAACAAATTAGTCAGATCTAAAAGTACGCCAAGTTCAAAGTTTATTAATGTTCAATATCAAATATTTTAAGTAGAGTAATATGGAAGAACCTCAAAATTATCAGAGAAATCTGTTATTTAATGATTACTGACTTAAATTGAGTTGTTTTTTTCATTAGGTAGATACTAAAAGAAAACTTGCCAATTAAATTTTTTTTACGGCTGACTTGTTACGCAAAGGTTTTTGTACATAGAAGAACTTGGCTCCTTTTTTAACATTTATGTTTTTGTTGTGATTTCACTACCTACTTTTCGCAAAGATTCTTTTTATTAGGAAAAGTGGGTGGATGAAACGCCCCTGCATGAAAAAGTTCATGATTTCAACTTTTTCTTTGTAGACGCACGCCTGAAAACTAATCACTAGAGCAAATTTCATAATCCTGCACAAATCCGAAGTGCTCTAGATATATATTTAATATTAGTTCTGTGAAAATGGGTGGTTGCCACGCCCACTGAATGTAAAATATCAAAGTTTTAATTTCCCCTTTGCTTGCATGTCAAGTCCTTTCGCTCTACCAAATTTCATCACTCTACGACAATCAGAAGTTCTCTACATAATTGATATCAATTCTGAGAATATGGACGGGTGCCACGCCCCTGAATGGATAATTTAAAATTTTCCAATATCTCCTTTGTATTCACCACATGATCTACCAGTCTACCAAATTTTATTATTCTGCAACAATGTAAAGTGATAAATATAATTAATAATAACTCTGAGAAAATGGGTATTATGATGATGATGTTCTTAGATCCCTGAACGGATTCCATCCAAAGATCCAATTCACAATTGAGATGGAAAAGAACTGTGAAATAGCCAGCATTTATTTTGTAAATTTCAGACTTGAAACCGTCCAATACAACTTGTATTGAACGGTCCGAAAGGTTATTTCTAATCCAACGAAGAAGAGCTTCATCGAAACCAAATGCGTAGAACTTGGTCTGCGAACATAGACTTAACTTTAAAATTTGATATTTAACATTCATGGGGCTGGGCATAACACTGGCGATAGTTTGTTATAGTAAAGTTCAAATTGGGATTTAGATTAGACATTCATCTTAATTAATTGTCTGATTCGGTTTTAGTTAGTTTTTGTTTTTATTGAAATGGTGAATGAATTTAGAGTCGACTTTAGCAACATTCGGGGGATTAGACAAAATTTCTGTGCTGCATACGTCTATACTGCGCAAAGCAGGCCAGCCGTTTTGGCACTGAGTGAAACTCAGGTGGGAGAAAACTCCGATCATACGGAATTCAATCTTCTTTCCTCATCACGGTCTCGCTGTTTATATAAGGAATGATGTTGCATACCAACTTCAACATCAATATGATTTGTGCTCAAACACAAATTTTAACTTCATGTGGTTCAAATTTACGGTCAATAAGCACATCATTAATTCCTGTTTTATTTATCGGAGCCCAAATCTGGACAGAAATTCAACTTTTAACGAATTTGATGCTCTGTCCGACTCCATCCTAAGAATTTTTGTCCATTATCCTCACACTGTAATCGTCATTAAGGGCGATTTCAATGTACACAATTCTAGTTGGCTTAGCTTTTCTGGCCAGACAACACCCGAAGGAAGGCTTTTTAACGGGCCAACTCGAATCCCTGATGTTCCAGCTCAATCCGCCAACACACTAGACTTGTTTCTTACCTCTGACCCTGATAAATACACTATTAGTGTATTATCGCCTCTAGGCTCATCAGACCATTGTGTCATATCTGCTAATTTCTCGTGCCAACAAAACTCAGTTAAAGAGGAAGTACCAACGAGAACCGTTTGGCAATACGGTTGGAAAGCCAACTGGGACGGTCTCAGCGGTTTCTTCAGTAACTTTAACTGGTCACTGTGCTTCCTCGATAGTGACGTAGATTCCAGTGCAGATATGATTACAAACTTAATTCTTTGTGGAATGAGAAATCCCGAATAGGGTAAAATCTATCAAACCCAAGGAAAACTAATTTTGATTCGAGCTGTAAAGAGGTTATAAAGCCAACCCTACTGAGGAAAACCGGAATAAGTTCAAGCAAGCTAGAAAGACCTGTAATGTTCATATTCGACGAACAAAATGTTTGCATGACCAGAAATTAAGGCCAAAAATACTACAATGTCCCACAGGTAGTACAAATTTTTGGTCATTTGCAAAGAATATACGAAATGCTACTACGTCGTCGGTTCAAACGCTCGTCATCAACGATACACCTTCTGTCAGTTCGATAGATAAAGCCAATTTGCCTGCAGCACAGGTTGCTGTTGATTCGACGCTGCTAGAAAGTGTTATGACTCCTCCTGTACTTGAGAGCGTAAATGATTATATGGGACAAATCTTCTTTCGCACTCGTGCAGTTACTAGAGTTCTAAAAGATCTCGACGTACACAAATCCGCTGGCAAAAACAATGCGTAAGCTTTTCCATCTGTCCTATTCTAGTAGCCTCTTTCCGAGTGGATGGAAAACAGCATTTGTCCAGCCTGTCCCTAAAAAAGGCGTATCTTCCTCACCCTCAAACTATTTACCAATTGCACTTACGTTTCTTCTTTAGATTCCAGTGCAGATATGATTACAAACTTAATTCTTTGTGGAATGAGAAATCCCGAATAGGGTAAAAACTATCAAACCCAAGGAAAACTAATTTTGATTCGAGCTGTAAAGAGGTTTTAAAGCCAACCCTACTAAGGAAAACCGGAATAAGTTCAAGCAAGCTAGAAAGACCTGTAATGTTCATATTCGACGAACAAAATGTTTGCATGACCAGAAATTAAGGCAAAAAATACTACAGTGTCCCACAGGTAGTACAAATTTTTGGTCATTTGCAAAGAATATACGAAATGCTACTACGTCGTCGGTTCAAACGCTCGTCATCAACGATACACCCTCTGTCAGTTCGATAGATAAAGCCAATTTGCCTGCAGCACAGGTTGCTGTTGATTCGACGCTGCTAGAAAGTGTTATGACTCCTCCTGTACTTGAGAGCGTAAATGATTATATGGGACAAATCTTCTTTCACACTCGTGCAGTTACTAGAGTTCTAAAAGATCTCGACGTACACAAATCCGCTGGCAAAACCAATGCGTAAGCTTTTCCATCTGTCCTATTCTAGTAGCCTTTTTCCGAGTGGATGGAAAACAGCATTTGTCCAGCCTGTCCCTAAAAAAGGCGTATCTTCCTCACCCTCAAACTATTTACCAATTGCACTTACGTTTCTTCTTTCCAAGGTCATGGAAACGCTGATTAATTTCCACCTCAAGAAATAGGTCCACTGGTGATC
Organism: Melangyna quadrimaculata; assembly: GCA_949320155.1. Lineage (NCBI taxonomy): Eukaryota > Metazoa > Arthropoda > Insecta > Diptera > Syrphidae > Melangyna > Melangyna quadrimaculata. The sequence continues at coordinate 248,595,708 of OX439483.1, read as the reverse complement.
TGATGGTATATCTCACCGAAAAGTGGAACACATCTTTACATCGTTTTGGAGAAAGTAAGATTATTGCACTTGATATTTCAAAAGCGTTTGATAGAGTTTGGCATCAAGCTCTCTTGTCGAAAATGCACGCATTTGGTTTCGATGAAGCTCTTCTTCGTTGGATTAGAAATAACCTTTCGGACCGTTCAATACAAGTTGTATCTACGTCACTATCGAGGAAGCACAGTGACCAGTTAAAGTAACTGAAGAAACCGCTGAGACCGTCCCAGTTGGCTTTCTCGTATTGCCAAACGGTTCTCGTTGGTACTTCCTTTTTAACTGAGTTTTGTTGGCACGAGAAATTAGCAGATATGACACAATGGTCTGATGAGCCTAGAGGCGATAATACACTAATAGTGTATTTATCAGGGTCAGAGGTAAGAAACAAGTCTAGTGTGTTGGCGGATTGAGCTGGAACATCAGGGATTCGAGTTGGCCCGTTAAAAAGCCTTCCTTCGGGTGTTGTCTGGCCAGAAAAGCTAAGCCAACTAGAATTGTGTACATTGAAATCGCCCTTAATGACGATTACAGTGTGAGGATAATGGACAAAAATTCTTAGGATGGAGTCGGACAGAGCATCAAATTCGTTAAAAGTTGAATTTCTGTCCAGATTTGGGCTCCGATAAATAAAACAGGAATTAATGATGTGCTTATTGACCGTAAATTTGAACCACATGAAGTTAAAATTTGTGTTTGAGCACAAATCATATTGATGTTGAAGTTGGTATGCAACATCATTCCTTATATAAACAGCGAGACCGTGATGAGGAAAGAAGATTGAATTCCGTATGATCGGAGTTTTCTCCCACCTGAGTTTCACTCAGTGCCAAAACGGCTGGCCTGCTTTGCGCAGTATAGACGTATGCAGCACAGAAATTTTGTCTAATCCCCCGAATGTTGCTAAAGTCGACTCTAAATTCATTCACCATTTCAATAAAAACAAAAACTAACTAAAACCGAATCAGACAATTAATTAAGATGAATGTCTAATCTAAATCCCAATTTGAACTTTACTATAACAAACTATCGCCAGTGTTATGCCCAGCCCCATGAATGTTAAATATCAAATTTTAAAGTTAAGCCTATGTTCGCAGACCAAGTTCTACCGCTCTACCAAATTTCATCATTCTACGAAAACCAGATGTGCTCCATATAATTGATATCAATTCAGCGAAAATGGGCGGATGCCACGCCCCCTGAATATAAAATCTCAAATTTTAAAATTTTGCATTAGCTTGGACCAAATTTGATCATTCTACGATAATCAGAAGTTCTCCTCATAATTGATATTAATTCTTATTTAAATGGGAGGATGCCACGCCCCCTGAATGTAAAATCTCAAATTTTAAAATTTTTCCTTTGCCTGCACTTTAAGCCCTACCGCTGTACCAAATTTCATCATTCCACGACAGTCAGAAGTGCTCCAAATAATTTATATCAATTCTATGAAAATGGGCGGGTACCACACCCCCTGAATGAAAAATCTTAAATTTTCCTTTGTAAACACCACAAGGCCTATCGTTGTGCGAAATTACAAGATTCTACGATTCGGGAAGTGCTCCATAATTTTGATGATCTGTCAGTGAGTAGTTACGGTTTCTGCTATTTTTGCAGTCTTATATCTCGGGAACCACTGATACTAAGGAATTGAAATTTGGTGAGCTGTCCAAACCTGGTGAGCTTAGCAAATGCTGCGAGATTGAAGTTCCTGACTTTATTGGTACTGAAGTTAGAGGAGGGTCGAAGATCGCCTGAGTTTGATCTTATAAAAAAGGTGTAGTGCCAGAACTTGGATGGCCAATACCGTCCCTTTTGATGCATATGACCTATCAAATTCCTTTGAAAGATGTCTGTAATGCCGATAGTTATTGATAGACAACACATCAAGTAATAAATGTAAGTGAACAAAGGTCCAATGGCAGAGAATCCATCAACAGTTTAATACAAAAGCAATTAGGGACATAATGGCAAAATGTGATTAAGAAAGGTTTCCAAACATCAAACAATAAGCTAAATATACTCCCTAAGCTTCCTATTAGTATAACTAGAGCAGAGGGTCCTTCTCTAAACTAAGTCGATTTAAAAATTGGTTAAGGTCTTCAATGGTAGACAGGTTTTAGCACTTATGCATATGTGCACAAAGATCACTAGACATAGTTATTGATCGGTTCATAAAACAAAAATGAAAAATCAATATCGAAAAAGTATAAACCCATAATACATATGTATGTATATTACTTTTGGTTCTAATTAGGTTTTTTTTTGTTTTAAGTATTTTTTATGGGAGATTTGACCCAACCAAACATCCTGTCTTTTTGATTATACTGTGTTTACTACTTGTTACTATACATTTTTGATTGCTATATTTCGAAAAGCTGTATTTTGGAAACATAAATTGGGCTCAAATTGAAGAAAATTTTCTATTTCGTAAAAATACTGCTATTTTCTAAATTTATCGTAAACGCCAAGTGAACACCAAAAGTATCGTAAACGCCAAAAAACGTTAAAAACAACGTAAATTTGGCAACAGCAGTATTTTGTTTATATTCACTTTATTCCATTTACAAAAATATAACGAAATACTGAAAATCAACTTGTTCTGTTTTGCAATTTAGGAGAAAAACAAAAAAGTGCTCGATATGGTCTTTTGATTCTTGATAATAATGTCCTTTTTAAGATTTTAACCAAGTTTCATCAAGGTATGATTTTGCATCGAAGGTTTTTTGGTAACGATTCCCCATCTTCCTCTCCCTCTCAAAAAACACCCTTTAACTGTAGATATTTGCATGAACCCCTTTTATTCATAATTCGAATGCCAAATTAAACACGTATACACAGGTAGTACAAATTTTTGGTCATTTGCAAAGAATATACGAAATGCTACTACGTCGTCGGTTCAAACGCTCGTCATCAACGATACACCTTCTGTCAGTTCGATAGATAAAGCCAATTTGCCTGCAGCACAGGTTGCTGTTGATTCGACGCTGCTAGAAAGTGTTATGACTCCTCCTGTACTTGAGAGCGTAAATGATTATATGGGACAAATCTTCTTTCGCACTCGTGCAGTTACTAGAGTTCTAAAAGATCTCGACGTACACAAATCCGCTGGCAAAAACAATGCGTAAGCTTTTCCATCTGTCCTATTCTAGTAGCCTCTTTCCGAGTGGATGGAAAACAGCATTTGTCCAGCCTGTCCCTAAAAAAGGCGTATCTTCCTCACCCTCAAACTATTTACCAATTGCACTTACGTTTCTTCTTTAGATTCCAGTGCAGATATGATTACAAACTTAATTCTTTGTGGAATGAGAAATCCCGAATAGGGTAAAAACTATCAAACCCAAGGAAAACTAATTTTGATTCGAGCTGTAAAGAGGTTATAAAGCCAACCCAACTGAGGAAAACCGGAATAAGTTCAAGCAAGCTAGAAAGACCTGTAATGTTCATATTCGACGAACAAAATGTTTGCATGACCAGAAATTAAGGCAAAAAATACTACAGTGTCCCACAGGTAGTACAAATTTTTGGTCATTTGCAAAGAATATACGAAATGCTACTACGTCGTCGGTTCAAACGCTCGTCATCAACGATACACCCTCTGTCAGTTCGATAGATAAAGCCAATTTGCCTGCAGCACAGGTTGCTGTTGATTCGACGCTGCTAGAAAGTGTTATGACTCCTCCTGTACTTGAGAGCGTAAATGATTATATGGGACAAATCTTCTTTCACACTCGTGCAGTTACTAGAGTTCTAAAAGATCTCGACGTACACAAATCCGCTGGCAAAACCAATGCGTAAGCTTTTCCATCTGTCCTATTCTAGTAGCCTTTTTCCGAGTGGATGGAAAACAGCATTTGTCCAGCCTGTCCCTAAAAAAGGCGTATCTTCCTCACCCTCAAACTATTTACCAATTGCACTTACGTTTCTTCTTTCCAAGGTCATGGAAACGCTGATTAATTTCCACCTCAAGAAATAGGTCCACTGGTGATCTGATGGTATATCTCACCGAAAAGTGGAACACATCTTTACATCGTTTTGGAGAAAGTAAGATTATTGCACTTGATATTTCAAAAGCGTTTGATAGAGTTTGGCATCAAGCTCTCTTGTCGAAAATGCACGCATTTGGTTTCGATGAAGCTCTTCTTCGTTGGATTAGAAATAACCTTTCGGACCGTTCAATACAAGTTGTATCTACGTCACTATCGAGGAAGCACAGTGACCAGTTAAAGTAACTGAAGAAACCGCTGAGACCGTCCCAGTTGGCTTTCTCGTATTGCCAAACGGTTCTCGTTGGTACTTCCTTTTTAACTGAGTTTTGTTGGCACGAGAAATTAGCAGATATGACACAATGGTCTGATGAGCCTAGAGGCGATAATACACTAATAGTGTATTTATCAGGGTCAGAGGTAAGAAACAAGTCTAGTGTGTTGGCGGATTGAGCTGGAACATCAGGGATTCGAGTTGGCCCGTTAAAAAGCCTTCCTTCGGGTGTTGTCTGGCCAGAAAAGCTAAGCCAACTAGAATTGTGTACATTGAAATCGCCCTTAATGACGATTACAGTGTGAGGATAATGGACAAAAATTCTTAGGATGGAGTCGGACAGAGCATCAAATTCGTTAAAAGTTGAATTTCTGTCCAGATTTGGGCTCCGATAAATAAAACAGGAATTAATGATGTGCTTATTGACCGTAAATTTGAACCACATGAAGTTAAAATTTGTGTTTGAGCACAAATCATATTGATGTTGAAGTTGGTATGCAACATCATTCCTTATATAAACAGCGAGACCGTGATGAGGAAAGAAGATTGAATTCCGTATGATCGGAGTTTTCTCCCACCTGAGTTTCACTCAGTGCCAAAACGGCTGGCCTGCTTTGCGCAGTATAGACGTATGCAGCACAGAAATTTTGTCTAATCCCCCGAATGTTGCTAAAGTCGACTCTAAATTCATTCACCATTTCAATAAAAACAAAAACTAACTAAAACCGAATCAGACAATTAATTAAGATGAATGTCTAATCTAAATCCCAATTTGAACTTTACTATAACAAACTATCGCCAGTGTTATGCCCAGCCCCATGAATGTTAAATATCAAATTTTAAAGTTAAGCCTATGTTCGCAGACCAAGTTCTACCGCTCTACCAAATTTCATCATTCTACGAAAACCAGATGTGCTCCATATAATTGATATCAATTCAGCGAAAATGGGCGGATGCCACGCCCCCTGAATATAAAATCTCAAATTTTAAAATTTTGCATTAGCTTGGACCAAATTTGATCATTCTACGATAATCAGAAGTTCTCCTCATAATTGATATTAATTCTTATTTAAATGGGAGGATGCCACGCCCCCTGAATGTAAAATCTCAAATTTTAAAATTTTTCCTTTGCCTGCACTTTAAGCCCTACCGCTGTACCAAATTTCATCATTCCACGACAGTCAGAAGTGCTCCAAATAATTTATATCAATTCTATGAAAATGGGCGGGTACCACACCCCCTGAATGAAAAATCTTAAATTTTCCTTTGTAAACACCACAAGGCCTATCGTTGTGCGAAATTACAAGATTCTACGATTCGGGAAGTGCTCCATAATTTTGATGATCTGTCAGTGAGTAGTTACGGTTTCTGCTATTTTTGCAGTCTTATATCTCGGGAACCACTGATACTAAGGAATTGAAATTTGGTGAGCTGTCCAAACCTGGTGAGCTTAGCAAATGCTGCGAGATTGAAGTTCCTGACTTTATTGGTACTGAAGTTAGAGGAGGGTCGAAGATCGCCTGAGTTTGATCTTATAAAAAAGGTGTAGTGCCAGAACTTGGATGGCCAATACCGTCCCTTTTGATGCATATGACCTATCAAATTCCTTTGAAAGATGTCTGTAATGCCGATAGTTATTGATAGACAACACATCAAGTAATAAATGTAAGTGAACAAAGGTCCAATGGCAGAGAATCCATCAACAGTTTAATACAAAAGCAATTAGGGACATAATGGCAAAATGTGATTAAGAAAGGTTTCCAAACATCAAACAATAAGCTAAATATACTCCCTAAGCTTCCTATTAGTATAACTAGAGCAGAGGGTCCTTCTCTAAACTAAGTCGATTTAGCAATTGGTTAAGGTCTTCAATGGTAGACAGGTTTTAGCACTTATGCATATGTGCACAAAGATCACTAGACATAGTTATTGATCGGTTCATAAAACAAAAATGAAAAATCAATATCGAAAAAGTATAAACCCATAATACATATGTATGTATATTACTTTTGGTTCTAATTAGGTTTTTTTTTGTTTTAAGTATTTTTTATGGGAGATTTGACCCAACCAAACATCCTGTCTTTTTGATTATACTGTGTTTACTACTTGTTACTATACATTTTTGATTGCTATATTTCGAAAAGCTGTATTTTGGAAACATAAATTGGGCTCAAATTGAAGAAAATTTTCTATTTCGTAAAAATACTGCTATTTTCTAAATTTATCGTAAACGCCAAGTGAACACCAAAAGTATCGTAAACGCCAAAAAACGTTAAAAACAACGTAAATTTGGCAACAGCAGTATTTTGTTTATATTCACTTTATTCCATTTACAAAAATATAACGAAATACTGAAAATCAACTTGTTCCGTTTTGCAATTTAGGAGAAAAACAAAAAAGTGCTCGATATGGTCTTTTGATTCTTGATAATAATGTCCTTTTTAAGATTTTAACCAAGTTTCATCAAGGTATGATTTTGCATCGAAGGTTTTTTGGTAACGATTCCCCATCTTCCTCTCCCTCTCAAAAAACACCCTTTAACTATAGATATTTGCATGAACCCCTTTTATTCATAATTCGAATGCCAAATTAAACACGTATACTAGGTTTCATCAATGAGTCATTATTTTTAAAAGGATTTCTGTACCATTTACCTGTTGTGTTTAAAATATAATATTCCCTACACAAAAAGGACCATAACTTTTTCAGGAGTGTGGTATTGTTTTGGTTTTTGTGTCACTAGATTCAGCATTAAAAACTACCTCTAAGTCATGTGTCACATGCAGGGCCGGACCAACCATATGTGCAAGATGTGCAAATGCACAGGGCGCAACATTCTGGGGGCGCATTACCAGGAGCAAGAAAATGTAATCTGATCTTGCGCAAGCAAATATGTACTGCCATTTGCATTATAACCACAAACATTCTTCAAATAATCCCAAAATAACATCCATCACAACCGTCCTAAGTTATTTCTCGCACACTAAATTACATCACTTCCATTGTTGCATTCAAGGAAAATTTAACTAAAGAGTCAAGATATCGTAGAATTAAAAATCCCACTAGACCCATGGAAGTTCAATCCTACCTACCTAATTTCCAAATAATTCACCCTGTTCGTACAAAAGAAAAAATCTCAACACAAAAAAGTTCCATGCCACACCTCATATGTGCAAGATTTATTTCATGCACACTGAGTCCTAAAATTAACATAGAGAATATGACAACGAAAATTACTTATTCATACTGAAACATGTGGCCTAAAACGTGCAGGTTTTGTCTTACGCACCGTACCTCTGTATGCGACTTCTCATCTACGAAAAAAACAACAAAAAAATGTATCCGAAAAAGAGCAGGTAGGTTGATGTGCTACCTTCTACTACTACTGCAGTCAATGGATGTGCAAGTTTTTTCTCTGCACACTGAGTGCTTAGTTTCGATACTCAGTGTGCAGAAAAAAATCTTGCTTGGGAAAATATTAAAAAAAAAAACTTATTTATATGCAGGTTTTCTTATTGCACACTGTAACTGTGTATGTGTAAGGGTTAAGTGCCTGCTTACCAGAGTTGGGAAAGAATGCAATCATTTTAGTATTGCAATCAATTGAATAAAAAGATTTATTTTCAAGTATTTTAACTTGACCCTAGTATTTTAACTTCACAATGTACCTAATTCGCAGTCAATTTTGAAGTCTTTTGTATTGCAATCATTCTAAGCAGTTAAAGAACTTTGAGTTAAAAGAATGCAATACTAAAGACTTACTGAACTCTTTGAAGTCTTTTATAAGTCTTTTGCATTGATTGCAATCAAAGTACTGCAGTCTTTTGACTACTTTGAAGTCTTTTTCTCTTGGAGTCTTTTTATTTCTTGGAGTTTTTTCGTATTTAAAGTTTAAAAATACATACAAAAAAGACTTCAAAGGAGTCAAAAGACTGCAGTAGTTTGATTGCAATCAAAAGACTTCAAGAATGCAATCAATGCAAAATAATAAGTCAATAAGTCTTTGGTATTGCATTCTTTTAACTTAAAGTCTTTTAACTGCTCAAAATGATTGCAATATAAAAGACTTCCAAATTTACTGCGAATTAATCTTTTGAGTAAAAATACTTAGAAAAAGTATTCAACTGCATTCGCAGAGATAAGTCAAATGACAGGGATTTCAAAGAGCTTAGCAAATGCCGCGAGATTGAAGTTCCTGACTTTATTGGTACTGAAGTTAGAGGGGGGTCGAAGATCGCCTGAGTTTGATCTTATAAAAAAGGTGTAGTGCCAGAACTTGGATGGCCAATACCGCCCCCTTTGATGCATATGACCTATCAAATTCCTTTGAAAGATGTCTGTAATGCCGATAGTTATTGATAGACAACACATCAAGTAATAAATGTAAGTGAACAAAGGTCCAATGGCAGAGAATCCATCAACAGTTTAATACAAAAACAATTAGGGACATAATGGCAAAATGTGATTAAGAAAGGTTTCCAAACATCAAACAATAAGTTAAATATACTCCCTAAGCTTCCTATTAGTATAACTAGAGCAGAGGGTCCTTCTCTAAGCTAAGTCGATTTAAAAATTGGTTGAGGTCTTCAATGGTAGACAGGTTTTAGCACTTATGCATATGTGCACAAAGATCACTAGACATAGTTATTGATCGGTTCATAAAACAAAAATGAAAAATCAATATCGAAAAAGTATAAACCCATAATACATATGTGTGTATATTACTTTTGGTTCTAATTAGGTTTTTTTTTTTGTTTTAAGTATTTTTTATGGGAGATTTGACCCAACCAAACATCCTGTCTTTTTGATTATACTGTGTTTACTACTTGTTACTATACATTTTTGATTGCTATATTTCGAAAAGCTGTATTTTGGAAACATAAATTGGGCTCAAATTGAAGAAAATTTTCTATTTCGTAAAAATACTGCTATTTTCTAAATTTATCGTAAACGCCCAAACTTGATCATGAGCTAGTAAGTAGTGAACACCAAAAGTATCGTAAACGCCAAAAAACGTCAAAAACAACGTAAATTTGGCAACAGCAGTATTTTGTTTATATTCACTTTATTCCATTTACAAAAATATAACGAAATACTGAAAATCAACTTGTTCCGTTTTGCAATTTAGGAGAAAAACAAAAAAGTGCTCGATATGGTCTTTTGATTGTTGATAATAATGTCCTTTTTAAGATTTTAACCAAGTTTCATCAAGGTATGATTTTGCATCGAAGGTTTTTTGGTAACGATTCCCCATCTTCCTCTCCCTCTCAAAAAACACCCTTTAACTGTAGATATTTGCATGAACCCCTTTTATTCATAATTCGAATGCCAAATTAAACACGTATACTAGGTTTCATCAATGAGTCATTATTTTTAAAAGGATTTCTGTACCATTTACCTGTTGTGTTTAAAATATAATATTCCCTACACAAAAAGGACCATAACTTTTTCAGGAGTGTGGTATTGTTTTGGTTTTTGTGTCACTAGATTCAGCATTAAAAACTACCCCTAAGTCATGTGTCACATGCAGGGCCGGACCAACCATATGTGCAAGATGTGCAAATGCACAGGGCGCAACATTCTGGGGGCGCATTACCAGGAGCAAGAAAATGTAATCTGATCTTGCGCAAACAAATATGTACTGCCATTTGCATTATAACCACAAACATTCTTCAAATAATCCCAAAATAACATCCATCACAACCGTCCTAAGTTATTTCTCGCACACTAACTTACATCACTTCCATTGTTGCATTCAAGGAAAATTTAACTCAAGAGTCAAGATATCGTAGAATTAAAAATCCCACTAGACCCATGGAAGTTCAATCCTACCTACCTAATTTCCAAATAATTCACCCTGTTCGTACAAAAGAAAAAATCTCAACACAAAAAAGTTCCATGCCACACCTCATATGTGCAAGATTTATTTCATGCACACTGAGTCCTAAAATTAACATAGAGAATATGACAACGAAAATTACTTATTCATACTGAAACATGTGGCCTAAAACGTGCAGGTTTTGTCTTACGCACCGTACCTTTGTATGCGACTTCTCATCTACGAAAAAAACAACAAAAAAATGTATCCGAAAAAGAGCAGGTAGGTTGCTGTGCTACCTTCTACTACTACTGCAGTCAATGGATGTGCAAGTTTTTTCTCTGCACACTGAGTGCTTAGTTTCGATACTCAGTGTGCAGAAAAAAATCTTGCTTGGGAAAATATTAAAAAAAAAAACTTATTTATATGCAGGTTTTCTTATTGCACACTGTAACTGTGTATGTGTAAGGGTTAAGTGCCTGCTTACCAGAGTTGGGAAAGAATGCAATCATTTTAGTATTGCAATCAATTGAATAAAAAGATTTATTTTCAAGTATTTTAACTTGACCCTAGTATTTTAACTTCACAATGTACCTAATTCGCAGTCAATTTTGAAGTCTTTTGTATTGCAATCATTCTAAGCAGTTAAAGAACTTTGAGTTAAAAGAATGCAATACTAAAGACTTACTGAACTCTTTGAAGTCTTTTATAAGTCTTTTGCATTGATTGCAATCAAAGTACTGCAGTCTTTTGACTACTTTGAAGTCTTTTTCTCTTGGAGTCTTTTTATTGCTTGGAGTTTTTTCGTATTTAAAGTTTAAAAATACATACAAAAAAGACTTCAAAGAAGTCAAAAGACTGCAGTAGTTTGATTGCAATCAAAAGACTTCAAGAATGCAATCAATGCAAAATAATAAGTCAATAAGTCTTTGGTATTGCATTCTTTTAACTGAAAGTCTTTTAACTGCTCAAAATGATTGCATTATAAAAGACTTCCAAATTTACTGCGAATTAATCTTTTGAGTAAAAATACTTAGAAAAAGTATTTAACTGCATTCGCAGAGATAAGTCAAATGACAGGGATTTCAAAGAATGAAATACCAAAGTATATATGGGGGAAAATGTAGGTATTTAAATAAATAAATAATATATAATAATAAATGAATATTGACTCACTGACTGTATAACGCTGAATTGCGATTTTACAAAAAAAAACTAACTTTTTTAGAAAAAAAACAACGTTTTTTCAAAAAAAAATATTTTTTTTAACAAAAAAAAAAAAAACTTTTTTACAAAATAAAAATTAACTTTTTTACAAAACAAATTAACTTTTTTACAAACAAAAATTAGGTTAGCTTTTTTACAAAAAAAAATTAACTTTTTTACAAAAAAAAAAAAAAAATACAAAAAAAAAAAAAATTTTTTACAAAAAAAAAAATAACTCTTACAAAAAAATAATATAACGTTTTTACAAATAAAAATTAACTTTTTTACAAAAAAAAAAATAAATTTTTTTACAAACAAAAATTTAATTTTATTTTTTTGTAAAAAAGTTAATTTTTTTTGGAGTCAATTTTTTGTAAAAAGTAATTTTTTTTTTGTAAATTTTTTTTTTTTGTAAAATTTTATTTTTTATAAAAAAATTAATTTTTTTCTGTAAAAAAACTAACCTAATTTTTGTTTGTAAATAAGTTAATTTTTTTTTTGTAAAAAAGTTTTTTTTTTTTTTGTTAAAAAAATATTTTTTTTTTTCTAAAAAAGTTAGTTTTTTTTTTTAAAATCGCAATTCAGCGTTATACAGTCAGTGAGTCAATATTCATTTATTCTTATAAATTATTTATTTATTTTAATACCTACATTTTCCCCCATTTGCTTGTTCCTAGCCGCGTTTTAAAAATTTTGCGAAATGTTTGCTCTGTTCTTTATTTTGGGCCTCAACAAGCCTTCATCTTTTTCTAAATTCTGCCCCGAAGGCTTTTTTTATCCATATTGGAAAAACGAATAATAAACACTTTCACAAAATACGTCACTTCTATTAAAAACTGATAGGTAGCTATTTATTTTATCTTAATCACTTCCAGCAATCTGTCCGCCTGTGGTTTAATTTTTCTCTGCAATAATTTTTCTATTTTTACATTATATTTTCAAAATTGTGCGATTTAAATTTATAACCGTGTACGAATAGTTTATTATAACTCTTCTTTTTGATTGATTAATTTAAACTTCTTTAAAAGCGGCAATTAATTAATTAATATTATAAAGAAATACATTTCATTGGAATTATATTACATTGAGTGATCTCCTCCCTGTGTCATAGCTGCAAAAAAATTCTATTCAACATCTTCCATCTCATCTGTTTTAGTGAGTGCAATTTCTATTGTTTTGGTTATGTTCTGCCAAGCAATACATTTGATTCTACACAAAGTTTAAGAGATTTTGTTTTATATTTACAAATCCACCATATATATATATATATATATATCTACTCGGCTGTATGGTTACAAGCATCACACCTCCTATCCTGCTTTATTGACATAATATTTATATAATATTTGTCTCATCTACCGGTGAGCAGTAGCGGATCCAGGGGGGCGGCTATAGGGGCTAAAGCCCCCCCCCCACAGCCGAATCATAAAATAATTTGAAATATAGAAAGCAATACATTACAACGTGTAGAATTTTATATTCCGTCTAAAATATTGTTAAGCAATAAAATTTGATGGACAAAATAACGTGGTTGGGGCTGAACTATTTGCATACATGTTATGTAATTTTTTTTCTAAGTCCTAAGATTGGGGTTGAAGCCTGAAGCGATTTGGACAAAAACTAAGTTGGGGGCTATGAATATGGATATTTTTAATACAACGACAATCTTTCCCTAAAAATTAAACCCAGAAAATTGGAACAAAAAAAAACAGCTTTGGCGCAATAAGGTCTGAGAACATTGGACAAAAAACCTAGCCAGGGTTAAGCAACTTACTTCCTAAAAACTAACCTTGTTCCAGAGAGTTTTGGGGGCTCAAGTCTAGGGACTGTCAAAGTCCGAAGTTGGGGCTAAGGCTTGAAGAGATAAGTAAAAAGAGATAAAAATGGTCGAGGCTTTACATTAACGTGTCAAATGCCCCAACTGTATATACTAAAAACAAAGCTAATTTACCGAAAGAAACGCATTTGTGGCTTAAACCATTGGAGAACAACGGGATGTCAAGTTTAGTTTAGTTTAGTTTAGTTTATTTATTTGTAATTGTTACTAACACATTAAGATAAATCTTATAAGGTACTGAAAGTTTATGGATAAATAATATATGATAACATTTTGACTAATAATTAACATTTGTATATAATATAAAAGTGAATTTAAGAATTTAAAAAGCCAATACAAAAACAAAAAAAAAATATAATAAAATAAATAAATAATAATATGTACATCTATGTACAAGAAAAAAACTTTAGGCAAAAGACTTTATGGGATCTTTAATATTGGTGAATTTAAAAAAAAATTAAAAGTAAAAGAAGGAAAAAAAGAAAGAAATAGAGAATGAGAAGTGAGGTGTCTGTAAAAGATAAGTTAGTTGTTTTGAATAGAAATGAAATCATGTAAACTTTTTTGGAATTTTTGCATGTCACTAAGTTCTCGCAAGTAAGGTGGGAGTGAGTTCCACAGGCGACAGGCATTGATGAAAAATTATCTCTCAGATGTAAGACACGTAAGACGAGGATGAATTAAATAAGTTGATCTGTTTGATACTGAAAACCGAAGTTCGTCATACAGATATGTTGGTTTTCGCGTAGTTATAATTTTGAAAAGTAGTATCAATGTTCGGAATTTGATAAAGTTATCGAAAGACATTTTTAAAAAGCTTCTTCTCAGATGGGAAACATGGTCATATCTTCTTAATCCATAAATATATCGTATAATACTATTAAAGGCTACTTTTAACTTGTTTTTGCTGTAGAAATCACAATTGTGATAGATTTCGCATCCGTAGGTTAAGACTGGTAAAACCAAAGACTTAGCAAGTAGAGTTCTTGTTTTAATCGGCGTAAAGCTCTGAGCAGTCCATAATGTTCTTAGGGTGCTATATGCCTTACCTACTACTGAGTTAATATGGTCATTCCATGTAAGAGTCCTATTGAAAACTACACCAAGATTCCTAGAAGTATTTACAAATTCTAATATAGAGCCAGTTAGCATGATTGACGGAAAATATGACAAATCGAGTTCTTTTTTGGATATCACAAGGCATTTGCATTTGTTTGGGTTAAGAGCCAAACCGTTATCGGCTGCCCAATTTGAGATCCGCTCGAGATCCTGATTGATAGCAAAAGCGCAGTTTTCTATGAGGCCTAGTGAACAACTTCTATAGATTTGTATATCGTCTGCATAAAAGTGCTTTGAAGCGTCGGGAATAAGAGAAGCGATTTCGTTTATATACAGCGAAAATAGCAGGGGTGATAAAATGGAACCTTGGGGAACACCTTTCAGTATAGGTAGGTAGTCAGACAGACTATTATTCAAACAAACGGCTTGTTTTCTGTTGCTAAGATAAGATAACAGTAATTTTATTGCATCTGAAGATACGTTAAATTCCGAATGCAGCTTATTCAGCAGCACCGTGTGGTTCACCATGTCAAAAGCTTTGGAGAAGTCTAGAAGAACTAAAAACGTTACACTATCCTTATCCAATTCGGTCCTAATGTCTTCAATGACTTTAAGAAGTGCAGTTGTGCAGCTGTGTTGAGCGCGAAAGCCTGACTGTATTGGTACCAAATAATTGTTTCGGGTTATGTAGCCGTTCAGTTGTTTTTGCATAATGCGTTCACAAACTTTGGACAAAAATGGAAGAATGGTGATTGGTCTAAATTCTTCACAAAGTGAGTTTTTGGGAATAGGAATAATTTTACCCATTTTCCATTTCTGAGGAAAAATTCCTGTTGTGAGAACTGTGTTGACAATATGGGTAAAATAGGGTAAAAGCATTGGCAAGATTGATTTCAAAAATACAGGATTTACTTCATCAACTCCTTCAGCAGTGGATTTTATTGAAAGAAAACTTTCCACAACATCCAAATTGCTCACTCCTGAAAAACTAAATGCAGATTCCGTTAAAGGTAATGTTGAATCAGTGAATAGTTCAGTTGAAATAACATGGTTTGGAGTAGATAAAAATGTACGATTAAGTTCGTTCTTATCAATATTATTTTGAGAATTTTGTCGTTGTTTACCAATTCCAAGATTTCGAAGATTTTCCCAGAGTTTTCGACCATCACCATTAACATTTAGTCGGCTAGAGAAAAATTGTTCTTTAGCATTTCTAATTTCTAGAACAACTTTATTACGTAGGGACTTGTAAGCTTTCTGAAGTTCTTCCACCCGAAAAACTATCCAGCTTCTATAAGTTTGATCTCGTTGGTTCATTAATTGTTTAATTCTTTCACTAAGCCAGGGCTTTGATACACATTTAAACTTTTTTGTTTTCAAAGGCACGTGGCAGTTAAACAGCATTCTTAAGTTTTCATTTATAAAGTCCACTTGGTCATCTGGTGAAGGCTGAAGATAAATATTATCCCAAAATATTGAACGAATATGTTGTTGAAGTGCTGACATGTTAACGTTTTTATAGTCCCTATATTTTATGTCATTATTGTCGGAACTAGTTTTAGTACAGAAGTCATAAGTCAGAAAAATTAGGTCGTGTTTGGAAAAGACTGCAGCGGAGACTTGATCATAAAAAAGAACCCGATCTTTCACACTTACAAAAAAGAGGTCCAATAAAGTATTTGAAGTCTTAGTAAAGTGTGTTGGCACAGACAAATTAACTGAATGCATATCAAAAGATTTCATATTTTCACTAAGGCTATCATCGACTAATAAGTTGTTATTAAAGTCCCCGCATATAATAATATTTGTGGAACTTATTGTTATTTGGTCCATAAGATTGTATATAAGTTCTAAATCTACATTCCTATTCGGCCTATAAATAGTGCCCAGTAGAAGGTTACTGGCTTCCCCTTTTATATCTATAAATAAGTATTCGCATGAAGAATCCGATGGCGAGAAAACTTTTTTTTTACAAATTAGACCCTCTTTGACATTAATCGCCACTCCGCCCCCTCGGTCAATCCTATCTGAGCGAAAAAGAGTGTAACCCTTGAGAGAATATGAAGCGTCACCTATATCTTTCGAGAACCATGTTTCTGAAATACAAACCGCGTCAATTCCAGAATTTTCAAACAAATATCTAAACTCGTCAATCTTCAGCATCAGACTTTGAGCATTAATATGACTTACTTTAAACCCTTCAACGCGATGGCTAAAAATATTTAACATAGTTCGAAGTATACCGTCACTGTTGCTACGAGTGGAACCCACCATCAACTCACTCAACTCTGTAACGAGCAGTTTTACAGCGATACTTTAGCAACATACTCATAAAATTCATAAAATTAATCGTATCAAAACAACTCCTTTTACATAAATATTTACAGACAATACATTTTAAGTAATTGAAAAAAGAAAAGAGAATGGAAGAGAAAAAATAAAATAGGATAGACAAAAGAAAAGATTGGACTCTATATAAAAGAAAATAATAATAAGAAATTAAAATAAAATAAATTGTATTACTCTGGGTCATCATGTTGGTGTGCTGTTGTTGTCTTCTCTGCCTTCGTCTTCGGGTATCGTAGCGGCAGCGATGGCATTCAGCATAGCATCGTTTTGTATGAGTATTGATTCTCCGTCTGCGCTCTCCTTAATGAAAACTGAACCAGATCTTGTGTATGCATGGAAAAGAGCACCACTTCTTTTGAGACGCATGGCTTGATGTAGCAGAGAGCGATTTTTTGGCGTTAAGCTCCCATGCAAGGAGATGCTGTGTTTGGCATTCCCCTCCGTCGTAATACCGATGTCTTCCAATTGCAGTAGTCTCTTATTAGTTTTATGAAAAAGAGCAACAGATTTTAATACTGAATTTCTCTCATAAGGTGAGCTAAATTTAAGTATTATCGGTGCGGGGAGTTCATGTCTATTGTTTCTGTATCTACCTTTCGATCGGAAAGCAGCATTCAGTGTGGGAGGCGCGCAGTTGATGGTGTTACAAATTTTGTTGACAATAGATATTATGTTTTCGTTTTGTAATTTGGGTACACCAAATAGTACAGCATCAGCTGCTACTTCCTTCCGTTCAGATGTATCACATCTTTTCTGTAGATCAGTTACTTCTCTCAAAAGGTGGTCAGTGTCGATATGATGGGATTCCATTTTTGACACCTTCTCTTGGAGTGATTTCATCGATTGTTCGGCTTCTTTGACGTGAGAAGAAAGGTTTTTTTCTATTTGTTCGAATCGTAAGATGAATTCAGTTCGAAGATCATTTATTTGTTTTGTGATTTTCGAGACAATATCTTCACTCAGATTTTTCATTAGGATGTCAATGTCGGTTGAGGATGGTGGATTTATTCTTGTATTTTTTTTGTTTATTTTGCTCTCCGAGTTCATAGAGGCTGATAAAATTGAAGTATTATGCTTGGGAGTATTTGTCAGTTTCTCTGAGTTTTTAGAATTAGATGGAATTGGAGTGACTGAATTCTCAGAGATTTTGGTTCCTTTTCCAAGTCGTGTTTTACCTGCCATTCTCACCCACACAGAAAGCCCAAATAACGACACTTTTGATTTTTTAGGAAAAAATGTTAAAGTTGTGAGAGCAACAAAAATAATTTTTTATTTTATTGTTTTTAAGCTTAAGCTTATTATTTAAAACTTGGGAATAATTTTGGTTTGTTACTCGCACGTCACTTTCGATATTTTACCACAACTAGAGTTTTATTGGGTATTTAGAACAATGATAATGAATATTTTGCCGCACGAAACTCTCGATACGTCTATTCTCTAGAGTACATCTGTGATGAATTTAGTGTATGTTTAATACAACGGGAATTGTTTCTTACGGCCTTGGCTGGGCTTAGAAATGTTTGGGGCTACGTTTTCAAAATTTAAAAGGTCCAAGGCAATTGTACATACAAAACAAAGAAATTCTCTAGTCAAGGAGCCAAATTCCAAAAGCGTGAGTTTTCTCTGTGCGCGCTCAGAAAATCATGCAAAAGCAAATAAATATTTGCAATCCCTCTAGACTCTAGAGTGACGTGCAAATTTGTCGACATATTTTTTTAGCATGAATACCTATAAAGCGTATGCAGCGTGTACACGAAAACTCATTCAAGCTGGCAGAATTGGGCCGCGGCTTATTTCTTAGAGCAGCTTTGTCTTATGTCGTAAAGTGTCATTTTGAACAAAATAGTTTCTCTTTGATTTGGATAATTCAGGTAAAATGAGATCTTAGAGGACTAATACCGTGTCAAAGCACATATATGAGCTTTTGCCAGTACGAACACTTAAATATAATTTTTCTGAACTATCCAATTAAAAACAGTTTTCAAATCTTGTCAAAAATGGGAAGTTCAAAACATACCCACAGCTAATTTAAAAATATAACTACATAATGTAGGTACCTAATCAATTTTTAAATAATATAAATAAACGAATTTGTACGCGTGGTTCAAGCATATATGGCTAAAAATTATTGTGCGCCTTTGAATTTGCTTCTATCTCCGCTACAGCGATTATGAATAATTGTTATTATACTTTGTATTGAAAACATTTTGAAGCGCAACAGGAGCGGATATAAAGGCACAAAAAAAAAATACTTGAGCCTTAAAGGTTGGGCCGCACTCGCCGCAACTGCACTGCATTGGAACTACACTTCACACGAATTCGTATGAATTTGTATGAAGTTCAGCTGCCGCTGAGTGCGATATAGCTCCTTAAATTTCATAAAAAATAATGTTTTGCCGCGTTGTCGTGAAGTTTAGTTCGACTTAAGTTGAGTACGGTCTTGCATTAAACCTAAACTGATCTCTATTATTTGTTATAAATTATAAAATTTATCTTCGGACAAGCAAATTTTATTACTTAATGTCTCCAAACTGCAAGCCCCCTCCACAGCCAAATCCTAGATCCGCTACTGCCGGTGAGTACATTTTAGTAAATGTTCTGCCTTTAGCAATATAGAGACTATACGAAACCTTATATGGTTCTATTTGCATGTTAACAAAAAAACACCCGTCCCATCATCAAAGCTGTTCATTATATTACTTGTGCGAGAATTTACAACTGTCTCCTCTCCTACGATTGCAATTTATACTCAACCAGTGTTGCCGTGCAGACGGATATAAATTATCAAACAGCGTTGCCGACATAATAAAATTAAATAAATAATATTTTTGAGCGACGAGAAATCGGATAACAATTAAACAAATAACAAATTGAGTCGACACCTTAACTGATTTCACAATATTTACTTTAACACATAAAACAATAACAAAATTATTAGACGCGTTAAAGGAGTACCTTGAAAGCATTTCAGAATGTAGTCATTCCATCATCAGCATCACGACTAAATCCAAAAGCAGCAAATGTTGTGGTTTGTTGTTGTTATTAATATTGCATATTATAATCATTATATAAGAGAGAATAATTAAGACAACGGAAATATTGAATCGCATTTGTTCTCTCTTATATAATGATTATAATATGCAATATTAATAACAACAACAAACCACAACATTTGCTGCTTTTGGATTTAGTCGTGATGCTGATGATGGAATGACTACATTCTGAAATGCATTCAAGGAACTCCTTTAACGCGTTTAATAATTTTGTTATTGTTTTATGTGTTAAAGTAAATATTGTGAAATCAGTTAAGGTGTCGACTCAATTTGCTATTTGTTTAATAATAAAATTGTCAACTAAAATTTAAACAAAAAATACGATAAAAACTAAAAAAAAAAAATAATAAAAATTCTTAATATAATTAAATTCAAAATGACTAAGTGTGCATCTTGTGATAGCATTGCTGATTACATGATTGACTCCTTAATGTGTTATGGAAAATGGAAGGTGTCGAAGAAACTTTCATGTAAAATGCATTGACGCTCCATATAGCACCATTAAACTATTCAACAAGAGTAAATCATTTTACTATTTCTGTGACGACTGCGATCCATTCGCTGAAACGAATATTGCTCGTAATGTTGTTCAAAACACAAAGCATTTAGAAAATGTTTACAAACAATTAACGCTACTTTCGGATAAAGTTGAAAATATACTCTCTTTACCACAGTTAAGAAATAGACAGACAAGAAGTAAAACTAAAACTAATAATTCCGTCGCACAACCAAGTATTGTAGCGTCATCAAAACGTAAATATGACGAACTGGATGCTGAAACTTCCATTGAAAATCCCTTAAACAAAAAACCTGCTACATCTATTTTTTCTTCTTTTGCGCTGTCTCACCCAATATCCAGCTTCAACTTTAATCATAATGTTCCCACTCCTCAATCACTTTTACCCTCGCTGCCGTTAGCAACAACTAATAACGCGATATCAGAAGCTATGGTGCTTCAAGATACACCAGCTATACCAATACAGTTAACATCTTCATCATCAATTCCTCACACTTCTAAAAACCAGATTCATCAAACAATTACAACAACAACCAATTTTGCTCAGCCTCATACTTCACCGACCCAACCTTCATTCACTGAACCATCATCTGAAAGACCACTAAATCCTACTCCCCAGATAGTTGATAACCTTACATCGCCTATTGAGTGTGGTCTCAAAATAGTAGAAGGACAAAAAACTATTTTTTATCTAAGCTTCAACCCTCTACGAATGCTCTAGATGTTACAAATTTTATAAAATCTAAAATTGGTACTCTACGTTTTACGATCGTTGAGAAAATGTTTCATCGTAACTTTTCAAAATACTCTTCGTTCAAGATTAAATTTCCAGACTCAATATTCTATCTTCTCAACTCACACTCGTTCTGGCCAGAAGGAATTATAATTCATGATTTTCAAAAGAGAACGTCACCGTCGTCGTAAACAAATTCTCACCATTTTCGTCCATTTCTGACAACGCCATACCTCAACCAGAGCAGCTCCAACAAGTATTAATTTACTACCAAAATGTAAACGGCGTTCGGACAAAGACCAACAAGGTCTATAAGAATATAAACAATATTCCCCACGATGTACTTATTCTCACCGAAACTTGGTTAAACTCATCTTATGTGGATACAGAATTATTTGATAGCAGCTTTCAAATTTACCGTCGTGATCGTCATAGTGATCCTACCGCAACTGTTGGCGGTGGTCTGTTAATAGTTGTTCGTAACCACCTACTGTGTAGTCTTGTCGATGAATTTTTGGAGGACGATCTAGAAGTTCTATGTGTGAAAATAAAAATCCCGTCTGGTCACATATATGTGGTTGCCTGTTACATCCCACCCTCTTCGAACAATGATATTTATAATAAACTTTTTGACTGCATGGAAACTATTCATTTGAAAATTAGTGTGACCGATGAAATAATAATATTAGGAGATTTCAATCTTCCTAACCTTAAATGGGTAAAATCTACTAACTGTGATGCCTTTATACCTGTCGACGCTTCGAACAATAATGAATTTCTCGTTATCGACGGAATGAGTTCTTTAGGAATTAATCATTTAAACGGGATCAGTAATCAATTCGGCAAAACTTTGGATCTCGTTTATTTCTCAGATGTCTTCAGCTCCGATTCTGCTGTTCTTTTAAGTGAAACAACACTTGTGGAAGAAGATCGCCACCATCCTGCATTATCTATATCTCTCAACTTAAATATCTTATGTTCACCTAATATTTGTAAGGATCAGCATGAATTCAATTTCAAAAAATGTAATTTTACTCAATTGTTAGATTTACTTAATGACGTTAACTGGGATTCTGTATTTTATAATGTTAATTTTGACGAAATGATTTTACGTTTTTATGAAATATTATTTGTATGCTTTTTAGAAACTATTCCCTTACGCAAAACTCGCGTATTTCATAACTGCCCGCCATGGTTTGATCTATATATAAAAACGCTCAAAAATAAATGAAACAAAGCTTGGGTAAGATTCAGTCTATCTCGAACGGATGAAGCTCTTAACAGTTATCTTATTTTGAGGGATGAATTTGTAAGCTATTCTAATATTTTATATACACGCTTTATTTCTAAAACAGAAAATGAACTTAAATCTAATCCACGCAACTTTTGGAATTATGTTAATTGCAAAAGAAAATCTGAAGGTTACCCAGCACATATGAGCTTCAATAATTCAACTAGCCATTCGCCAGTGGTAATAGCCAACATGTTTGCGGCATACTTTCAAAGTGCCTTCGAAACCACATCTACAAATGACCCAAACATAAACTTTACTATTGACAAGTTTCCACATCTTAACTCAATTCACTTTGCAATTTCTGAGGCAACCATTCTCGAATATATCGATAATTTAGATGAGTATTTTAGTCCTGGCCCCGATGGCTTGCCTTCTTTTATATTGAAAAAATGTGCTATATACATGTCATACCCGTTTCTCGTGCTTTTTAACATGTCAATAAGTTGTTCTACATTTCCCGCTCTTTGGAAAAATGCATTTCTTACCCCCGTTCACAAAAAAGGACACAAAAATTTAGTAACAAACTACAGGCCTATTGCTAAGCTTTCTGTCATTCCTAAATTGTTCGAATCCATTATCTGTGATGTCTTGTCCTTTCATTGTACCTCTGTTATCTGTGAAAACCAACATGGTTTTGTGAAAAAGAAATCGACGGTCACAAATTTGTTACAATTTACGACTTTCTGCTTAGATGCATTTGAAAAACACAAGCAAGTAGATTGTGTTTTTACAGACTTTAGCAAAGCTTTCGACAAATTAAACCATCAAATACTACTTAACAAACTAAACACCATTGGGCTAAACGATCGCTTTATTTTATGGATTTCTTCATATCTCAAAGACAGACTTTATAGTGTTGCTTTCAAAAATGAACGTTCTAAATGGTTTAAAGTAAACTCAGGTGTGCCACAAGGAAGTCACCTCGGTCCATTGTTATTTGTCTTATTTATTAATGATCTTCCTTCTGTTTTATGTAACTCAATGTCTTTAATTTATGCCGACGACGTGAAAATATTTCGTAAAATCGACTCAGTAATTGATTGTGAACTTCTACAAGAAGATCTCCATAAATTTAGGGAATGGTGCAATACTAATTGTCTGTCTTTAAATATTGACAAGTGTAAGATCATGCATTTTACATGCTCGTGATTTTCGTGATCCCTATGTCCTTAAAATTCTGTATGTGTCATTTGTGAGATCAATTTTAGAATACGGTTGCATCGTATGGGCCCCATACTACGCGGTTCATATCAATAGAATTGAGTGTGTTCAAAGGAGATTTATGAGATTTTGTTTACGTCTACTTCCCTGGTCTGATAGGGTTGTCTTGCCACCTTACACTAACAGACTCTTACTAATAAATCTTCCATCCCTCTTAATTCATCGAGAGTACTTACAATTCTGTTTTATTATAGGGATTATAAATGGAACAGTTGCAGCTACATCAGTTCTTTGTCGACTGAATTTTAGTGTTAGTCTTACTAGCTTAAGAAGGCAAATGCCTCTTTCTAACATTTTTAGTAGATCTAACTACGGTGCTAATAGTCCTCTTAATCTCTTGATAAATGTGTTCAATAAAAACTATATTCTAATTAATTCAATTAATGATAATGTAAAATCTCACAGATTTAAAAACTCATTTTTTTCATCCAATATCACTAGGTCTAATTTATTCAATCCCCATTAAATTTAAACTCATCATTAAAAAAAGATTTTTTTTTTTTTGACATTTTCATACAAACTTTATTGATTTCAAATTATTAACAGAAAATATAAATTTCATGGGGAGTGAATAATTAGGGCTTAATTTTTAAAGTAGATTTAAGTTTTTTGTGTACATACATATTATGTTATAATTTAAGATTGTTCCGTTAGCATTTAACGTTTAAAATTAAAAAACCAACAAAGCGAAAAAACAATCTGCACCAGACCAGATCATTCTATTAAAATTTCCATATTCCATGATTCCACCTCCTGTGTAAGCAGCAGAGTTGGGAAAGAATGCAATACTTTGGTATTTCATTCTTTGAAATCCCTGTCATTTGACATATCTCTGCGAATGCAGTTAAATACCTTTTCTAAGTATTTTTACTCAAAAGATTAATTCGCAGTCAATTTGGAAGTCTTTTATATTGCAATCATTTTGATTTTACAAAATAAAAAAAATGACTCCCAAAAAAATTAACTTTTTTACAAAAAAATAAAAACGTTTCAAAAAAAAAATAACTTTCTTACAAACAAAAATTAACTTTTTTACAAAAAAAAAAAATTAAATTTGTTTACAAAAAAAATTAAACTTTTTTACAAAAAAAAAATTACTTTTTGCCAACAAAAAAATTAACTTTAAAAAAAAAAAAAAAAACTTTTACAAAAAAAAAATTACTTTTTTACAAAAAATTCTTTAAACTTTGAAGATCTCATTTCTGAATTTGCATAATATAAGACGAGAAAAGTAAGTTTAAACGTTTCCCCTCTGCCCATTTCTTCGCTGCGTTTTAGTTTACGGTTTTACTTTTTTTTTCCTAAACAAAATTTACTGAAGTTCCTGTTTATTTTTTATATTTAAATTAATTAATTTATTTATTTATTGTTTTTTTTTTTAATGAAGTTTATATATTTTTTATTTTGTATATGTATATATAAATGTATGTATATATATTTTTATTTTATTTTGTTTTTAATTTATTTACTATTTTTTTTTTTTTGTAAATATGTAGTTTTATTACATTTGATACATACAATCATATATGTAAAAATATTTGTTTGTTAGTGAGGATTAGGCCTACCGGGGAACCTCAATAGAAAAAACTCATTGAAAGTCTACCTCCTAGATAATGAGGAAAAAGCTTATAAAATATATAAAAAAGGGGCGCTTTCTACAAATCTTGCACAGGGCGCCAGTTTGGCTGGGCCGGCCCTGGTCACATGATAAGATTGTGCTAAATTAAATTTTTCATTTTCATACACCGGAATCTCCCCCCCCCTTCTCCTTTAAAAAACACCCTTCGCCGCGATATATTTTACTAGACTCTTTTGATTCTTCATTCTTATAGTAAAAGTTACGTTTTCACCAAATTTCATGAGGGTAGGAATTTATTCATTTTATATGTCCTATTTTATCTGTACTACAAGCAGATCGTTTTTGAACATTACTCAGAAAAATTCAAATTGTATTTCACAACATGTTAATTATCAAACATAAAGCCTACTACAACTGGGTAAAGTAAGCATGACAACTTTCGAAAAGTAAAATCTGCGTCTGCTATAAATTGCCATAAATATTCCGTGGAATAAAAAAAAAAAAAATCCGCGCTCTGACTTGCAATCCTGCTAACTTAATATAAAGTTAGCATGAAATTTTTTTGTTTTTAGTCAAAAATAATAAAAAATAGCCGTAAACATGAAGTGAAGAGAAAAAAATTGCCGTGCAAAAAGGCCAATCCTGCTATCTTTACGCGTAGCGCTAACATGACACTTTTTATTCTCAGTCCAAAAAAAATTTAAGAATGCCAGTAATTGCCGAATAACTGCCATAAATAGGCCGTGAAGAGAAAAAAATTGCCGATCCCATAGTTTACCTAAAGAGGGCAATCCTGCTAACTTTACGCGTAAAGCATGACATTTTTTTATTCTTAGACAAAAAAATAATTTATGGATGTAAGTAATTGCCGAATAATTCGTTTATAAGCCGTGAAGAAAAAAAAATTTCCGTGCCCATGGTTTTCCACAAAAAAGACAATCCAGCTAACTTACGCGTAAAGTTAGCATACCACTTTTTACTGTTAGTCCAAGAAAAAAATTTTAAGGACGCCAGTAATTGCCGAATAATTGCCGTAAATATTCTGTGAAAAGAAAACAATTGCCACACCCATGGTTTGCCCAAAAAGGGCAAAAAAACGGGTTTATGACTATAATAAAAATGAGTCTGGGGTCGACCCACACTTGAAACTTCCCATTGGTGCACTTGAAGACCATATACATATTTACCTTAGTGGTGGGTGGTAGAGTATAGATTACATAATTATATATTATATAGTGTTATAACTTTGGGTTTTTGGATAATCATTATATAGGTAGGTATAGATATAGAGATTCAGGACAAACTTTGACATTACCTTTATTTTATACTTTTTTTCCTAACTCTTCTCGGTATTAAGGTATTAATTATTTGAGCCAATTATTTCAAAACAGACCATTGGCTAAAAAATTACCAAAAAATCAGGGAAATGTAATTAAAAAAAAGCAAAACATGGTTTTAAAGAATATAAAAGTGTCATAATGCGAAATTTCGATTTTAAAGGAAATTTTGATTGTAAGAATTTTTCGAATTAAAGCATTTTTGAAAAATTTTTCTTGCAACATTTTTATTTTAAGCTTTTTAAAGGGTGGTTTTAAAAATCTCATTTTTACACAACATTTAGGTGGTATAGGTATATATTTTTGGTAGAATTTTGAAACCGATATCATTGTTTGTTTTCCAATATTGTGTAATTACGTGTAAATTAAAATTAGGCTTGTGAATATCTTTCCGTTCTCGAGATATTCCAGATAAATAACATTAAACAGCTCCTTTTTAAATTGCTCTAGTAAAAAAACGGTTAATTGTTTTTGTTAGAAAACCTTTTCAGTACGTTATGACAATATTATCTGTAAAATAAAATTCATCCGAGGTCGATATCTTTATTCATTCTCGAGATATGCTGGACGAAAAAAGTACCCCGAACGTACGTACATACACACATACAGACATCTTGCTAAAAACGACAAATTCTTATTCTAGAGACTGCAAAACGTAAAGATATGTCAAAATTTTCATTTCGACAAATCGCACCAATTACAATAACTTCTAAACTGTCTAAAAAAGCAATGCTGTCACTTAGGAGGAGAATTCTTTTAGTCAGCAGTCGACACCGGGTAAACGTTCTGAACGATAGAATGAGAATCAACGGAAAGTGGTTTGCATGGAACAAAAACTATGAGCTAGTATGCGGTCAACAAATTGGTGAAAGCATTCTCAAAGGCCTGTACAATGGTGATATAGATTCTGTTGCCTGCAGTTTTTATGGATCTATGGAAGAAAGGTTACCTAGTAACCAAAAAAACTAAGCAAAGTCTGTCGGCGTAATTTAAAAGAAAAAACACAAAATATTAATAACATAAATTTAAAAAAAAAAATTATAACATACAAGAAAGTAACGAAGATTTTAGAATAATAGCCTATAATATACATGGTCTAGAAAATAAAAGTCTATTCACAGAATTTTTTAATTATGTATTGTCATGTGAAATATTTGTTTTAATAGAAACACACATAATGAAATTAGAAAAAGTAGAACAATTCAAAAAATGTTTTCAAAAAGATTTTCACACATATTGGAAACCAGGATCTCGAAATAGTCAGTTCGGAAGTGTGATTGGTGGGTGTC
This sequence comes from Melangyna quadrimaculata, assembly GCA_949320155.1. Classification (NCBI taxonomy): domain Eukaryota; kingdom Metazoa; phylum Arthropoda; class Insecta; order Diptera; family Syrphidae; genus Melangyna; species Melangyna quadrimaculata. The sequence goes on along the minus strand of OX439483.1, from coordinate 248,568,120 downwards.
TGTACGGAGTTAAGAGAAACCTGGTTGAGAGGAGAATTCGGCACTAATATAAGGAACTTGATAGTGTGGAGAGCATTCAAATAATCACGAACGAAAGGACAATAACTCTTCTACCTTTGTACCTGAGGAGCATGAATTGGAGAAGTGAACTTAACGACGTAAAAAGTTGCTTCCTAGATAACAGCGTTATTAACCCAATAGTTATCGGAGATATGAACGTTAGACTGGGTGAATTACAAAAAGACAGAAGATGTACATAAATCATTTTTCCATGCGGGCCTTGAGATACGACATTCCAAAGATACCGTTGTGAATTCAAGAGGAAAGGAGTTTATTGAGTTCTGCGAAGATAATGGCTAAATGGAAGAACTAAAGGGGACGAGGAAGGTAACTTCACATTTACCAATAACATTGGAAACTCGGTGAATGATATTTGTGCTTCATCACAAGAACTTAACCATAAAATTAATCCTTAGAAATATTTGTACCACAATCGGATCAATTAACTTTAACCTGTTACTCAAATTAACCCAAATGAAACAGCAAATCCGATTATCTATGCACCAAACCTAATTGAAGATGAAGCATTGGATAGGGCTATAACCATAGATGACATTTTAATCATTCTGAAAAAAGTCAAACTTAATAAAGCACCAGGCGAAGGCAGGATTACCTATGAATTTTTCATAAATGCAATAGAAGATTTCTTGGAACAACTTACAATTGGCTTCAATAGGATTCTGAATGAGTGCAAAATAGAAGAAGCTTTCAACAAAACAACAATATTTCCTATCTTTAAAAAAGGGAATACAAATCAACCAAGCAACTACAGGGGCATATCGGGTGGAAGAAAATGATATATTGACAGAATATCAGGCCGGCTTTAGGAAAAAATACTCGACTATTGTTAACATTTCTAATCTAGCATCATTGTCCAGAGAAAAAGAAAGTATATGCTTTTTTTGTTGATTTGAGAGCCGCATTTGATAAAATTTCAAGAAAATTAATTATCTATAAACTACATAGAATGGGAGTTGCGACTAAATTTGTCAATTTATTAGAAATTATACGCCAATACGCAATCTGTAGTCTGGACGGGAAAAGAACTCTCCGAATATTTTGATACACTCTTTGGAGTCAAGCAAGGATGCTTACTATCGCCTTTGCTCTTCGCGCTGTATATAAATGATTTACACGAATCTTTAGAAGGAGGACTCTATATCGACTCGCTTAACATAAGGTTACTTTTGTATGCAGACGATACGGTCGTTCTGGTGGATGATATCAATGTATTACAGCAGCTGATAACGCGCCTAGAAACTTACTGCGAGCAATGGGGGTTGGAAGTTAACCTATCCAAATCAGAGATAATAGTGTTTAGAAATGGAGGAAGGATATCTTGTCAAGAAAATTGGACTCTTAATGGAGAGAGAATACGAATAGTTTCTAACTATACATTCTTAGGAGTTGTATTATCACCGAAGATGTCATTTTCAAAGCATGTAGAGAAGAGAAATAGTGCAGCCAAGAAAAGCATAAACTCAACGTGGCAGTGTTTCATATCTAAAAGAAACATCAATCTAGGAGCAAAGTGGAAATTGTTTCAGGCGGTTTGCAGGGCAATCCAAACTTATGGTGCACAGGTCTGGAGTTTCGGTATGTTCCAAGAAGTAGATAAGCTCCAACGCTATTTTTTGAAACAAATTTTAAAACAACCTGCATTTACACCAAACTACGCGTTGTCATTAGAAACAGGGGCAGAAGACGGACACTATTATACCCTTGATCTTCACCTCCGTTATATAGCAAAAACAATGTTCGAGTACAGTGAAAGAAGACTACCAAATCAACTAACAAAAATGCTTTTGAGAAATAAAGTGTTTTGGGTAAAAGAGGTAAACCATCTTGGACATAGGTTCGGACTGCATTGGGATGAGAGTGATACTTCTCAAAATGAAAGGATAAAAAAAACTTGGATTTAATGCGAATGCTGAAATCAGAAGGCCATCAACAAAATCTAAGAAAGAAAAATGAGTATATAAACATCTAGATCATTCAAGAGGACCAATCTACATTACCGACGGGTTCGAATTAAACAAGATCACTTAGATTTCAAGGCAAGATAAGACTTAATAAAACTAAACGGGAATAGGTTTGGACAAAACGAAACCTCAATATGTACTGTTTGCAACTTAAGGGAAGAAGTGAACATCCATCATTTCTTAGGCAAATGTCCAGGTTTAAGAGAATTCCGCGCAAGTTTCTTTGGGAGAGCCAGCTTAACATTTGATGAAGTTATCCTTATACTAAATGGAGAGAACTGCCATGATTTTGATAGGCTTTACAATTACATCACTGTGGCCTTGCGATACAGAAATTAACTAGTGAGAGAACGTAACTAATAAAAGTTTTCTTAAAAAATCATCATTAAACTCTATTTAAAACTATTAAAATTAAAGTAAATTTAACTACCCGACAGAAGACTTTTGTCATTGTCGTAAGTTTTGATTTTGAACATAATAATTAAACTCAAAATTAAATTAAAAAATTGTAAACTGTTTGATATTATATTGGAAATAAAAACATTCTACTACTACTACTACTGCAATAACTTCCATTGGGAAGTTAAAAATCAGGAGATTGTACTTAAAAAAAAAAAAAAAACATGGGTTAAAAGAATATAAAAAGGCAAATTAAGTGTCATATCATTGTCTATTCTCAAGAAAAAAAAAAAACGTACCAACATACACACATAATACACATCTAAAAACGATCTCCCCTTATTTACCTTCTGGAAAATAATAATGAAACATGAAACATGTTTCTTAGCAGGCAGAGCTTTTTTATGTAAAAGTTTCGATGTTTTATCATTGTTTTCGCTGCCCCAGCTATATGAAAAAAGTTCTTTTTAACCATATCTTTACCCCTGAAATTCGAAAAAAAATCCACCCGCCAAAATCAAGAAAGACAAACAAGACAAACAAGACAAAAAAGAATAACAAAACAAATTCTTCTATACAAAAGAAGAAGAAAAACAAAAAGCATGCATGTTTCTTAATAGTGCTTTTTCAACGTGCATACTTCCTATGAGGTGTTCTTTCTGGTTTGTACAGCATAAAATGTGCTTTTTTTGCCTTCTCTTTAAGTCTCTTATGCGGACTCAAAATCCATCCGTTAAACTTCTTTTTAGCTCTCTTCTAAAATACGGAATCAGAAATCACCCGCCAAAATCAATAACAATACAGAAAAACAAAACAAATTCACAAATACATGCGCAAAGAATGAACGAAAAAGCAAAAAAGCAACAATGAAAATGGTGTCAAATATTCTTAAAGCCATTTAACAATAGCCCACAAATGTTGCTATGTTAATGCATACAATTGCTTTAAGAATCCTTTTTTGTCTGTAGGTAGGTACTATTCTCATTTTTTTTTTTTGTAAAAAATTTCAAGGTTGAATTTTAGCCATGAATCTGACATTATCGTTTGCCTAAGTGGTGGGTGGTAGAGTATATATTATATAATTATATATTTTATAGAGTAATAACTTTGGCTTTTTGGATAATCAGATAGAGATACAGGGAAAAATGTGACATTACCATTATTTTGTACTTTAGCTATTTATAATAGTAAAATTTTTATAATTTATTTGTTAATAGTTTACAAAATTCTAAGAATCCTACAAATAAAACTTTTTTTCCTAACTCTTCTCGGTATGGAGGTATTAATTATTTAAGCGAATTATTTCAAAACAGATTCTTGGCTAAAAAAATACCAAAAATCGGGCGAGTGTACTTAAAAAAGAGCAAGACATGGTTTCAAAGAATATAAAAAGGCATATTAAGTGTCATATGCAAAATTTCGATTTTGTAGCGATTTTGAGTGTAAGAATTTTTCGAATTAAAACATTTTTAAAAAGTTGTTTCTTGCAACATTTTGATTTTTAGCTTTTTTAAGGGTGGTTTTAAAAATCTCAAAATTACACAACATTTAGGTTACCATTGTTAGTTTTTCAAAATATTTGAGTTGAAAAAAAAAATTTAAGAATTTTTAATAGTTTTCGTTCCAGTTTTTTTGCTCTAAAAAAACTGTTTATTGAATTTAAAAAAAAAAAATTATCAGTTGTTTACTACGTCATTAAATGTAAAAACAAAATAGACTGGGTTCGGAATCATTTTTTGTTCTTCAAATATTTGAGACGAAAATTATTTTTCAACTGTTTTTCTTAGTTAAAAAAAAGTGTCTTTTGATTTTTTTTTAAATTTTTACCAATTTGGTATTGTGTAATTATGTGTAAATTAAAATTAGTCTGAAGTGAATATCTTATTTCGTTCTCGAGATATTCCTTTTTAAATTGCTGTAGTAAAATAACGGTTTATTGAATTTGTTAGAAAACCTTTTCAGCACGTTATGACAATATTATCAGTAAAATAAAATCTATACGAGGTCGATATCTTTATTCATTCTCGAGATATGCTGGACGAAAAAAGTACCCCGAACGTACGTACATACAGACATCTTGCTAAAAACGACGTATCTGATTCTAGAGACCTCAAAACGTGAAGATATGTCAAAATTTTCAATTGACAAATCGCACCAATTACAATAACTTCCGATGGGAAGTTAATAATAACTAGTATTTGCCAAACAATTTCCGTAAATTTACGGTAAATGAAATAAAAAAAAGATCCCGCGCCCGTAGTTTGTCCGTTAAGGGCACAAAACTGTTTTCAGGCTAATTTGCATGTAAGGAGCATGATACTTTTTAAATTTTATCCAGAAATAACTTCTGAGTATGCCAATAATTTCCGAATAATTGTCGTTAATATTCTGTGACGAGAAAACAACTGCCACGCCCATTGTTTGCCCATGAAGGGCAAAAATCGTTTTCAGGCTAATTTGCGTGTAAAGTTAGCATGACACTTTTCTATTTTTAGCCAAATATAACTTCTGAGTAGGGTAAATGTGTCAACAGTGGATCACTTTTAACTTGCACTGTTGCTCGTACAATAATAATCAAAAGATATCAGTTTTTTGTCCACAACTTTCTCAATGTTTTATCTTTAATTTAAGGAACTTTATTTAAAGCTCTATTGATCACGAAAATATAATTTGAAAAAAACATTCACGTGATTCACTGTGTACCATTGGTTTTCACAGTGAATCAGTGCATGGTACACAATGAATCAGGGAAAATAAATCGATTTTTCCATTTTAAAAATTTATATTTTTTAAAGTTATGTATTTTAAATAATCTATCGATTAATTTTTCTTTAATAAAACAACAAACAAATAGAAAAAGTCTTCGAATTTACAAACAAATTATATTAAAAATTAAAGTTTATTTGTACGTTATTTGTTTTTATTAGTTGATACAAAATTATTTTTTTCCGTTCACAAAGCAAAAGAAAACATCAAACTGTTAAAGAACTAATAAATAAAATAAATAAGAAAAGTTATAATTTATGAAAAAATCAAATTTCATAAAAAATTCCCTGATTCACTGTGTACCACTTTCAATTGATCAGCTGTGTATACCATGTTGTCTTATTAATAAAACATGTTAATGTTTTATAAACTATTTCACCTAAGTAAACAAATCAACAAAAAATATCAAGTCAAGCCAGAATATACAAATATTTAGCCCAAATGAAGTTACAACACACACTTTTTTAATCAAATCGAAAACAAAATAGAAAAAAAAAATATCTTTTCCGCTTCCGAAAACACAAACACAAGAGGAAAACCAATTTCGAAAACAGGATCGCGCAGACTGTGATGGAGAGAAAGTAAAATTGTGTTGTTTTCTCTTTTTTCAGATTCCTTTTAAAATAAAAAGCGACAGCATAAAAGCAAATGATTCACTGTGTACCCTGATCCACTGTCGACACCTTTACCCTATGCCAATAATTGACGAATAATTACCGTAAATATTCTATGAAGAGAAAACAATTGCCGCGCCCATGGTAAAAAAGGGCACAAAATGGTGGAAATGCTAACGTTTATATCCGGATGAGCTCGCTGCTGGCTCCGTTTATTAATAATAAGTTTTGAGATGTTGTTTCTGATTTGCTTCCCGCTTCTTCGCTTCCCAGCCTCGTCCACCTAAAAACTAAAAAGTTTTTTTTCAGGGCTACTGCCTCTTGCGAGGAATTGACAAATCCTCCAAGAGTATCACTTGTCACGAATAAGTGCTTCTCCTCTAGCCGTTCGGAGTCGGCATAAAATTGTAGGTCCCTTCCATTGCTGTCGAAATGCGCACACAGGAATGGTTGCGAGTTGTTAGTCACTAGGCCCTGGTTCTTTATGAGCCGTTGTGCCACCCGATTTATTTATTTTTTTTTCCGATTTGCTTAATTTATTTTCACTGTTCAAAATGTGTTGGAAATAATCATTGTCCTGTCTTCATATACCACCTTTATCTGTGCGAAAACAAAATAAAAATTATTAAATCCCCGCGACCGCTTGTACGAAAAAAATCAATAGCATTATAATAATAAGATCCATAGAAAAAGAAAAAGTAAATTGCAATAAAAAAAGTGCCAGTGCTTGTGCTTTTGTACAAAAACAACAACAAAAGCGCACTATGCCCATGAAGCTGATGCTGCACAAAATTAAAATCAGCAAGCGGTAAATTTTCCATATCTCTCCTTCCCTCATCATTCACATTGTTTCGGCTTAATAATTACATGCAATGTGTGGCTCATCTCATACAATGCATGTAATTGATTGAGTCGAAGCAATTTGCTGTTATTGGCTTTGGGTTTCCAGGGGCGGATCAATACATACCCATTTATGCAAACAACGACATCTTTTATTCTTCTATAACAGAATAAATTAGTACTGATTAACTATTGTTATCCAATACATAAACCACTCTCAACGTTATCCAATGCATAAACCACTGGAACTGCTATAATTAATTGGTCGAAAGCTTTTGATATACTTGTGGAGATTTGTGGAGAAGAAGTACATTCCAGCACATTACAGAACCCCTAGAAGATTCCAGTAGCTTTTTCTCGGATATAATTACAACGTCACCAGTACCAAAACCTCAGTTTGATTTTAAAAGCGAATGGATAAACGTCGGCGTGAAAATAGTAAATTAAGAGTTACATACTTGTGCTGATGTTTATAATTAAAGTATTAGAAGTAAACTATTTGAAGTGAAATAAAGGCGTTTTATTTTGTAAAGTAATTGTTGTTCAGTTTGAAAAAAAGATATAAGTTTTATTTGCGAACCCTTGGCAAAATTTTACATTGGTGTCAGTAAAGTGGAATAAAACTTATTTTATCTGTGCATTGAGATAATTAATGGTGAAAATTGATAAAGTGTGTGAATATGGAAACAAATAAGAAAGGCGCTTGTGAAAAGTGACATACAAAATTATAAGAATAAAAATAGAAACAAAATGGGTAAAATTGTGAATGCATTGAATTGTTTTGAACTTAAGGCAGAACTGAACAGACGAGGTCTTCCAACTGCTGGAACGAAAAATGACCTCATTATTCGTCAGCAGGAAGATTTAAGGCAACACAGTGAAAATCCAGACACGTTTCTATTTAAAATTGAAATGTCGAAAGAGCAAGTCAGTACAAGCTTAGACATGACCATCATGATGCCTCAGCTGCTTGCCCAGTCGGGAAACGAGTAAGAACCAACTTCGAGGGGCAAAAGCTGGTTTCTGGTTTCGTTGGCCCCAGAAACACCATCCAAGTCTCGCAGACTAAACGAAGCAATAAAAGTCTGACAGTGGATACAACATTAAATGGCAAGAACCAGTTGGGAACAATTGACATCGGTGCCACAGCCTCCATTGTGCGAAGAGATTTGGTCAAGATGACGTGGCTACATAACACCAATATCTACCGTCTTAAAATTGCGACAGGTGAGGCAGCAAGAGTGTATGGAGAAAATCGTCTCAAAATCCGTTTGGCAGAACTAGAGTTTTCGCATTTTTTTTTGGTAGCAGATATATGTGACGAGTGCATAATTGGAATTGACTTTATGAAAGAGCACGGATTGATTCTGGATCTCGGTAAGCAAGTTCTCAAGTACCAAAATGTAGAGATTCCTATGGTTTATGGCAACGAAAACTCATCAACACTAAGAACTGTCATCAAAGAAGACATGTGCTTGCCTCCCTCTTCAGGAGTGTTTGTTTGGACGAAAATAGAGGGCGATTTAGGTAGCCATCGATATTTCATGGTGGAACCAGAGTCTGAGCAATCTTACCAAAACATCATCTCAGGAAAGACTCTTGTGGAACCATTGAACAACATGGTACCCGTACGGATACTGAACATCAAACCGTACGAAGTGAAGCTCAAGAGAGGAGAAATAATTGGAAAATGTGAATCTGTGTCCGCAATAACCAAGATCACAGAAATGGGTACAGAAAAACCTATGGACCCCAACAAATTCAGCTCCATGAAATCCAAAATTCTCAAGACATCCGATCTAAGTCAACATCATCTTAGTGTTGCTGGAAGCCTTCTTCGTGAGTACGCTGATATATTTTCTTCACCGAGTGGGCAGTATGGTCAAACACAACTGGTACAGCATCATATCAACCCAGGTGACGCAATACTGATTCGACAACAAGCAAGACGTCTCCCATTAGCCAAACAAGCCGAAGATGAAGAAATGATATCGAAAATGAAGAACGATGGTCTTATCGAAAATTCCAAAAGCCCTTGGGCGTCACCAGTGGTTCCTGTCAAAAAGAAGGACAGAAGCACCCGATTTTGTGCGGGCTACTGTAAGCTGAACGATGTGACAAAGAAAGACATCTACGCTTTGCCCAGAATCAGCGATACTTTGGATGCAATGGAAGATGGTCAATGGTTTTCGACGCTGAACTTAAGGAATGGCTACTGGCAGGTAGAAATCCATCCAGAACATCGTGAGAAGACAGCCCTCTCCATCGGATATGGTCTGTGGCAGTTTAAAGTTATGCCATTCGGACTGCAACGCTCCGGCAACGTTTGAGCTTGTATATTTGAACGATGTCATCGTTTATGGGAAAACTTTTGACGAGCATTGAGAGAGCATTAAGGCTGTATTTCAGAGGCTTCGAGAAGCACACTTAAAACTAAATCCAGATAAATGTGCGCTTTTCAAGACTGAAGTTATATACCTGTACATACCATCTTATCCCAAGGAGTAAAGACTGGTCCAGAAAAAGTTGACACTGTGAAGAATTGACCAACACCACAGGATAAACATCAACTCCGTAGCTTTCTTGGTCTAGCCACATATTATCGGCGCTTTGTGAAGGACTTTGCTGAAGTCGCTTAGAGCTTGCATCAACTTACAGAAAAGGGGAAGCCGTTCAAATGGTCAGGTGAGTGCGAGAAAAGTTTTCAGGATCTCAAGCGACGTTTATGTAATGCTGCTGTGCTGACCCATCCGACTCCTGGAAAACCTTTCATCATCGACGCCGATGCCAGTCACGTTGGGATTGGAGCCGTACTAATCGCAAGTCCATGACGGAGAAGAAAAAGTCGTCGCCTACTACAGTAAGGTACTCTCGAAGCCAGAGCGCAATTATTGCGTGACCAGAAGTGAACTTCTAGCCTTGATTTTGGCAACAAAGCACTTCCATAAGTACATCCACGGACAGAAATTCCTCCTTCGAACAGATCATGGTGCGCTTAATTGGCTTCTGAACTTCAAAAATCGCAAAGGTCAAGTAGCAAGATGGATTGAGAGACTTCAGACATACGACTACCAAATTCAACATCTGAAAGGAAAGTTGCACACAAACGCAGATGCATTGTCTGAACGACCGTGTAAACAAGATTGTAAGCATTGCACGCGTCAAGAAGAAAAGGAAACAGTTGCCTTCCAGCGAATAAGAGCCGATCCCATTTATGATTGGAGCAATAAAGAACTGAGAACTGCCCAACAAGAAGACACAGATATAGAGCCCACTCTTGCATGGAAAAAGCACGAAGAAAAGCCAGAATGCGTTGACATCTCCGATAAAAGTCCAGCGTTCAAAGCATATTGTGCACAGTCGGGCCCTCTTCCATATGCAAGAAGGTGTACTAAGGGGTAAATGGGAGTATGCAGATGGCAAATCTTAGGTGATGCAGTTAATAGTGCCTAGGTCAAGGGTTAATGACGTTCTTCGAGAGATGCTTGATGGAGCGTCTGTCAATTAAACGCTGAAAAAGATACGACAACAGTTCTATTGGCTGCATGCAAGAGAGGATGTCAAATAGTGGTGCAGAAAATGTGATACTTGTTCTGTTACCAAGAGACCATGTATAATGCTTCAAAGTAAAATGCAGTAGTACAATGTTGGCACACCTTTCAAGAGAATAGCTATAGATGTCACAGCTCCGTTTCCGGAGACCAACGGCGGAAACCGATACATACTTGTAGTCATGGATTACTTCAGCAAGTGGCCTAAGGCACTTGCCATTCCAAACCAAGAAGCGAAAACAGTGGTTGAACAGATTGTCTTCAATTGGGTTAGAAGATTCGGCATATCTTTGGAACAGCATTCTGACCAAGGAAGGAACTTCGAATCTAACATCTTTCAGGAGGTTTCTCATTGGCATCAAGAAACGAGAAAAAACACAGCTTCATCCACAATCTGATGGAATTGTCGAACGATTCAGCAGGACGCTTAAGTAAGATCTGTCCAAGGTTGTAGATGCTACCAACGAGATTGGGGCCGCCATATTCCATTTTTCTGGATGGCCTATCGAAGAGCAGTTCATAGTTCAATAGGACATACACCATCGGAGATCCTGTTCGGCACAACAATACTGCTGCCTAGTGAACTAAAATTTGGATGCCATACCATGGAACCGGAAAGGCCAGATGAATATCTGGATAACCTCAAAGAAAGACTCATTGACATTCATTAACGGACAAAGGAAACCATAAAAACAGGTAGTGATAGGGTGAAAACACGGTACGACACTCGTGCAACAACGATCCGAAGAAGGAGACCTAGTGTGCTTTTACAATCCCCATCGACAAAAAGGACCAAACTGGGAAGGTCCATACCCCGTTGTAAATCGAATCAATTATGTGGTTTACCGCATTTACAAAGGGGTAAGAGGTAAGCTTAAAGTATTTCACTGCGACCGTTTAAAATAAACATCGCTATAACGGTGGATTTAATCGGGACGATCAATTCTAAGAGTGGGGCAATGTGGTGAATATGCCCATTAATGCAAACAACGATATCTTTTATTTTTCTAAAACCAAATAAATTTGTACGTCCGTGCCCGCCATCTTTGAACAAAAGAAAAGATTAAATATGTTATCCAATACTATAACCACTGGAACTGCTATAATTATAGTTGGTCGAAAGCTTTTGAGATACTTGTGAAGAAGTAGCTTTTTCTCGGATATATGTATATACCCCACCACTAGTCCAAAAACGGCAGTTTGTTTTTAAAAGCGTATGGATAAACATCGGTGTGATAATAGTGAACTAAGAGTTGCAAACTTGTGCTTGTTTATAATGAAAATATTAGAAGTAAGGTAGTAATTGTTGTTCACTTTGAATAAAAGAAATAAGTTTTTTTCTGCGAACCCTTACAATATATACATTTTCAAAAATAAAATCGGTTATGCTAAAATTTAGTATTTAAAAAAATACAATTTAAAACAAAATAAAAAAAATATTTACTACCCCGTTTTCGAGATATTCAATTTTCAACAAAAAAAATTTATGTTTTTGGAAAATCCAAAATTTTTTTCGAAAATTTGTATATGCGAAATTGATTGAATTGTGAAGGAGCTCTTGCATAAAAATTTTGGTTGAAATCGGTTGCCAAGAAATTTGAAAACCAAAAAATCGGTTCTGTGACAGGTTAACCAGGGCGGTTCAATTTCAGATTGTCACTTAGGCATAACACTAGTGGCAAATTGTTATTGAAAAGCTCAAATTGGGATCTAGATTAAACGTTCTTCTTAGGTAATTGTCTGACTTGTGTTTTTGCAAGTTAGGAATATTTTAAATGGGTGGTAGATTTAGGGTGGATTTTAGCAACATTCGTGGGCTTAGACAGAATTTCTATTCTGCATACGTTCATACTGTGCAATACAGGCCAGCTGTTTTGGCACTGAGTGAAACACAAATAGGTGAAAATTCTGATCATTCAGAATTTAACCTATATGGGTATAGCTTAGTGCCTCTATTCTTTGCTCACCATGGACTCGCCATTTATATAAGAAATGACGTTGCGTACCAACTTCAACCACAATATGGTTTGTGCTCGAAACACATATTTTAACTTCATGTGGTTCAAATTTTCGGTCAATAAGCACATCATTCATTCATGTTTTATTTATCGGAGCCCGAACCTGGACAGAAATTTAACTTTTAACGAATTTGATGCTCTGTCCGACTCCATCCAAAGAATTGTTGCCCTTTATCCTTGCACTGAAATCGTCATTGCGGGCGATTTCAATGTACACAATTCTAGTTGGCTTCGCTTTTCAGGCCAGACAACACCCGAAGGAAGGTATGTTGAGCTCTTCGCTGAGTTAAACCAACTAACTCAGCTTGTTGACGAGCCCACTCGAATACCGGACATTGCAGGTCAATCCGCCAACACCCTAGACTTGTTTCTCACCTCTGATCCTAATAAATACTCAATTAGTGTATTATCGCCTCTAGGCACATCAGACCATTGTGTCATATCTGCGAATTTCTCGTGCCAATAAAACACAGTTAAAGAGAAAGCACCAACGAGAACCGTTTGGCAGTACGAGAAAGCCAACTGGGACGGTCTCAACGGTTTCTTCAGTAACTTTAACTGGTCACTATGCTTCCTCGATAGTGACGTAAGCTCAAGCGCAGATATGATCACAAACTTAATTCTTTGTGGAATGAGTAATTTTATCCCGAATAGGGTAAAATCTATCAAACCCAAAGAAAACTCATGGTTTGATTCAAGCTGTAAAGAGGTTATTAGGGTTAGAGAAGTAAATTTCCGATGTTATAAGACCAACCCTACTGAGGAAAACCGGAATAAGTTCAAACAAGCTAGAAAGACCTGTAATGTTCATATTCGACGAACCAAATTTTTGCATGACCAGAAATTAAGGCAAAAAATACTACAATGTCCCACAGGTAGTAAAAATTTTTGGTCATTTGCAAAAAATATACGAAATTCTACTTCGTCGTCGGTTCCAACGCTCGTCTTCAATGACACCCCTTTTTTCAGCTCGATAGATAAAGCCAATTTGCTTGCAGCACAGTTTGCTGTTAATTCGACGCTGCCAGAAAGTGTTATGACTCCTCCTGTACTTGAGAGCGTAAATGATTTTATGGGACAAATCTTCTTTCGCACTCGTGCAGTTGCCAGAGTCCTGAAAGATCTTGATATACACAAATCCGCTGGCCCAGATAGTATCCCTCCCATTGTTCTGAAGAGGTGTTCTTCAACGCTGGCAAAACCACTGCGTAAGCTTTTCCATCTGTCCTACTCTACTGGTCTCTTTCCGAGTGGATGGAAAACAGCATTTGTCCAGCCTGTCCCTAAAAAAGGCGTATCTTCTTCACCCCCTAACTATCGACCGATTGCACTTACGTCCCTTCTTTCCAAGGTCATGGAAACGCTGATTAATTTTCAGCTCAAGAAATATCTCGAAGATCGAAAGCTTCTTAATGACCGGCAGTACGGCTTTCACAGCAATAGGTCCACTGGTGATCTGATGGTTTATCTCACCGAACAGTGGCACAAATCTTTACATCGTTTTGGAGAAAGTAAGATTATTGCACTTGATATTTCAAAAGCATTTGATAGAGTTTGGCACCAAGCTCTCTTATCGAAAATGCGTGCATTTGCCATCAACGAATCTCTACTTCGCTGGATTAGAAACTACCTTTCGGACCGTTCAATTCAAGTTGTATTGGATGGTTTCAAGTCTGAAATCCATAAAATAAATGCTGGTGTGCCCCAGGGCTCCGTTTTGTCTCCGACTCTCTTCCTTATATTCATAAACGATCTTTTATCTGAAACTTCTAATCCATTAAACTGTTTCGCTGACGACAGTACCCTCAGCTTCTCATATTCGTTTACAGATTCACACCCATGTCCTTCGGATGTGGAACTTGAACGGCAGCGTATGATAAGCTCATTAAATTCTGATCTAAGCAGCATTGTCCAATGGGGAAACAAAAACCGCGTAGAATTTAATGCTTCAAAAACTCAATGCTGCCTTCTGTCATTAAAGCGAAACCCACCTCCAATGCCGCTTTCCATGGACGGCACTTGCATCGAGGAAACCGAACAGCTCTCAGTTCTCGGTATGTGTGTCACAGACCACCTAATGTGGAATGACCACATATTTGACGTCGCCAAAAATGCTGCTAAGTGCTTAGGTTTTCTCCGAAGATGCAAGAAATTCTTTACCCCTTCTGATCTGGCTATGATCTACAAAGCATTTATTCGTCCAAAGCTTGAGTATAATTCACATATATGGGCAGGTGCTCCTATAACTCATCTAAGCTTGTTGGACCGAATACAAAAAAGGGCCCTAAAAATGATAGGTGATCGAACAATAACGTCAACAATAGCACCCCTCGAACATCGCCGCAATGTCACCTGTCTCTCACTGTTCTATCGCTATTTTTATAAACAGTGTTCAAGTGAAATAGCCAGTTGCATTCCTCCCCTTAAACAATTCAACCGTAATACTCGCGCTTTTAGGAATGCTCATCAGTTTACCCTTGAGCCCAATTTCGGACGTACAGTTAAGTATAGGGATTCCTTCTTTAGTCGCACAACAAGAATGTGGAATGCTTTACCTGACCCTATTTTTCCCCCCCATTTTGATATTCAGAACTTCAAAACCAATGTGCATCGGTATCTCCTTTTAAATCCTTACTTGTTTTCCTAAGGCTCGCACTGTGCTAGTCATAATTAAGGGTAGTAAGAACCCCTTTAGTGCGCGGCATGTTTAAAAAAAAAAAAAAAAAAAAAAAAAGGTACCGTTAATAGCTGTCATTGGTAAAACTTTTTTTATCAAAATATTGACCATACCTTTAGTAGTAAACGCAATCTTATTATCAAACCGTTTTCGACAAAAAATAAGTTTTTTGTTAACGGTTTTTCAATATTTGTGTGGAAGGTACCTTTATTTTTGAATTTAGAAATATGGTTTTTTTTAAGTATTCTACATATCTTCCACCTAGTTTTAAAAATATTGACAAAGTCGTTTTAAAAATATTTAGTTTTCAAAAAAAAAATTGATTTTTTTTTTTATTTTGGTTCACAATAATGTTTATACTTTTTAAAAGCTTTACCATAAAAAAATGAGAAATTTCAACTTAACTGTTTTCGAGAAAATCAAAAGCCAAAAAAAAGTTGTATTGAAGGTACAAAAAATAACCAAATTTTGAAAATAAAAAAATTATTAAAAAGTATCATTTCCTTATATTAATTATTTAGTTTTTTTTTTTAACAAAATCCTCGGACCCGTTTTTGAGAAAAATATTATTTTTGTTTTTGGCGAAAAAACATTGTATGGCCGGAACCGTTATTTTTGGTCCTAAAAAAATAAAAAAAAATGGGTGGGCATATTATTCAAACAACACTATGTACCAAGTTTGAAGAAAATCCCTCTAGCCGTTTAGGCTGTAGAGGTGAGGACAGACAGACAGAATTGGGAGACTCACTCGTTTCGCGTTCTCTATAATCGTAATGTTAAGGAAAATTAATAGCTCGAGTTCGATTTTTTTTATGCATCCATAACTTACCACATACCTATATCACAAGTAAAAAGTGGCATGCTAACTTTACCCGCAAATTGTTTTCTCTTCATACAATATTTACGTCAATTATTCGGCAATTATTGACATACTCAGAGGTTATTTTTTGATAAAAATAAAAAAACTGTGATTCTAACTTTACACGCAAATTAGCCTGAAAACGTTTTTGTTGGCCTTTATGGGCAAACCATGGCCGCAGCAATTGTTTTCTCTTCACAGAACGGCAATTACTGGCATCCTTAAATTTTTTTTGGGCTAAGAATAAAAAAGTGTCATGCTAACTTTCCGCGCAAAGTAAGCAGGATTGCCCTTTTTGGGCAAAGCATGGGACCGGCAGTTTTTTTCTCTTCACGGCATACCTATTAACGGCAAATATCTGGCAGCATCTTGCATACTCAAAAGTTAATTTTGACTAAAAACAAAAGCGTCGTGCTAACTTTGTATAAAATTAGGAGGATTCCCCTTTGTGAGCAAACCAGTATTTTTTTGATTTCACGGATCAGATTTTACTTTTTCGAAAGTTGTCATGCTAACTTTACGTGGTTAATTTTTGTGTACGTTAACTCCAAACTGATAAAATGTTGTTTGAAATGAAAAACAAAAACCAAACAAAAAACCTATAAAACAATCCAAAGGAGAGGCCCACTTTTGGACCCAGTGCGATCACTAAAGAAATTAGTATCAAATGAAAGGTGTGCTTGAACGCATTATGTGTGTTGAATATTTTCAAAATCGTAAGTAGGGTTTTCAAGATATTTGAGTTTAAAGTGATTTTTTGAAGATGAATGTCACTTCTTTTTCGATAAAAAAAACCGCTCATATTGTGTGACATAAGGCACGTAGGAAAATGACTTTGACATCAAATGAAAGGTATTTTCTTTACGTTTCAATTAAATTCTTTATAATTTTCCTACCAATAATATATTTTCAAATTTTTGGTATAAAGTTCTTAGAAAAATTTTAGTTTTACGTGCCTTTTGAACACCGATATTTAAAAAAAAATAGCGATGACAAATGTATATTTTTTTGCTAATTTCTAATTTCTAATTCCTCCCCTTTAATTTAATATATAACTAAGTACACTTTCTCAAAGAAATAAATATTTTTAACTAACTTCATCTAAGAATCACCTAAACATGCTACCAGGTTCTATGAAGATTCTCGTTCAGCGTTTTTTTTTTTTTTAATAATTCTTTAAGCCAAATATACGTTTTTTATATTAATCATTAGGCAAAGATGTTATTCAAGAAAATATGTAGCTTGCTACTTCTATAAATAGTTGGTATAAAAAACTTACCATTTTCCTTTTGTCTACGGAAGAAGTTTATCAAAGACAATCAAAAAAAATCATTTTTTCAATTTTCATTTTAAGAACAAAAAGGTTTTTAACTAAAAAATGTTTTCGATTATGATTTATTATAATTTTTGGTCCTACTACTTATTCCTTAACGCTTAACCAAATACGGATTTAAAACATAAACAAGACACAACAAAAAGGAAACAAAATATTGACCTTTGATCGTGGCGGTATGCTTTATGATACAACAGCAGCATCAGTTCTTCAATGTTGCATAGCCAACGTTTAGTCCTGATTGCTGATGATGAAGCGCAAAAGCTTCGAAATGCATTCAAAGTGAGTTACGAGTTTGCTTAATTTGGGTTAGGTACACGAGTCCCAAAATCATAATCTCCAAACCAAATTAAAATCCAAAAACCGAAATCTCCAAATTTATAATCTACAAAAACTAAATCCTTAAAACCAAAATCTCAAAGCACGAGAATCCCCATATTTTGAGTATATCTATGAAATTATATTGGCGCGCGAAAATTAAAAATTATTTTTCGCGCCTGTATTGGCAGTCGGTCTGGTATCAAAGTTTTTTGTACTAAACATAGGGTGTCCATCTGGGTACTTTATAAAAAGAGGACATTTTTCTCTAAATAGCCCAGGCAAAATGTACAAAAAAATGGCCAATCTGCCAAAAAAATCCGAGTGAAGGTTTTTAAACTCAATTGTCTTTATTTTGGCATAAGAAATACTGTCGCGAAAGTCCATTACCAAATCATGTGCGCGTCAATAGTAATACAAGGTTAAATGTCAAAAATATCAGTTGTTTGGAAAAAACCTCAGAAACGGTAAATGCTATCGAAAAGTATGTCACACAAAACTTGGAGATTATGTCATTTGCCAACAAAAATGTTCTGACTATTTTTTTCTTACGACCGACCGCTATGGAGATATCGACATTTCAAAAATCGTAAAATGTCGAAAATTATCGTTTTTGACGTATAACTCCTAAAAACATATGTACGCAAAGTTTGTACATTATGAAAATCCCTACAAGAAAAAAATTATTATTTTTTTCTTAAAAACAACCGTTTTAAAGATATAATTTTTTTTTATGTTTGACAAAAAGTTCAAATTTCTGTTTTTTTTTTTAATTTTTACTCTTAAAAGCACAAGTTGTCGGAAAAATCTTACGCTCAGTTTAAATATTATAATATTCTCTTCATACAAATATGAAACTTTTTTCCATACGAGTCATAAGTCGCAAGATATTGTGACTTCAATAGTG
The DNA here is from genome assembly GCA_949320155.1 of Melangyna quadrimaculata. Lineage (NCBI taxonomy): Eukaryota > Metazoa > Arthropoda > Insecta > Diptera > Syrphidae > Melangyna > Melangyna quadrimaculata. The sequence continues at coordinate 248,549,796 of OX439483.1, read as the reverse complement.
TCAACTGTCAAAAAAAAAAAACGTTTTTCGCATATATCTTTTAAACCCTAAGCTTGATCGAAAAATTTTAAAAATTGGCAGAAATACTTTTTTTATGACATGCATTTACACGAGTTCAAATAATGGCAGATTTCAAAATACTGGCAACATGCCATAAAAGAATGAGCAAGTTCATTCTTATCTAGAATGGCATCGTTACGGAAAATGGCGTCAGTAAAGTGTTTACACATAGTCATATTAATGGCAGCATTTTATGCCAAATTATCTCTGCCATTTTATTTTGACAAAAATATTGCCAGTATTTAGAGCGTTTACACGATGAAAAGAAAAATGGCTATAATTTGACAGATATAATGGCATTTTGTCATTCGTGTAAAGCCGGCATAAGCCAAAATGTTTATGACATTTTTATTTAAATAAAAACACCAAAAGTCTAAAATACCGGTTTTTGGCTCTTTACTCTTAAATGACGAAATTTTCGGAAAATATTTTATACCTATTTTGCAGATTTTAATATTCCCTACAGAAAACATTATCACACTTTTTTGTGTATAACGCATCAGTTGCAAGATATTGCGACTTCAAAAATGGACAACTTCGAATAAACAGCCGATTTTGTAATAAAATGTATGTACAACTATATTTTGAAAAGTTTGACCATTTTTGAAGTTGCAATATCTTGCAACTGATGCGTTATACGCAAAAAAGTGTTATAATGTTTCCTCTAGGGAATATTAAAATCTGCAAAATAGGTATAAAATATTTTTTGAGATTTTCGTCACTTAAGAGTAAAAAACAAAATTCAACTAAAATGTAAAATACAAAATAGGGTTCACTGGGTAAGAAATGTGGTCTGCTCGTTTTGATAACGGGCTGGAGTTGCTCTTATCATCCTTAATATCGCCTTGATATTTTTTTTGTACTTTTTCTTATATAACTTTATCGTTTAAAAATTGTGCAGAAGTTCTGACACCGTATTCACACCGTGAATTTTATTAAAACATTAGAGAACAAAAAAGATCCCTAAAGAAAAAGATAGTGTAAAAAAGATCGAGGTGAAAAAAGAGATCATGTTTTCTTTTATAGAGATAAGATGGACACCCTTATTAAACACTACTTTGGGTGCTGGGTTGCCATATCTTGAACTAATTCGATAGTCCAATTTGAAATTTTTTGTAGTCCAAAATCGGAGCCCAATACCATTAAACAAATTTTTTTCTTAACTTTAATAACAATTTAATTTAATTTTAAACAACAAGGAAAAATAAAATTCCTATTTTTTTGTTTGCTTGCTGCTTTTCACAGTTATGTACCTTCATATTTTTTTCTTATAAAAATAGAAAATAGGGACAACAGAGAAACTGAATGATATTAAAGTAAAGGCTGTTGCGGGTGATTTTAAATGTCAAAACCAACGAGTGTATTCCGTGAATAAAAAGTAGTGCCAAATTGTGGACTGCGTTATACTATTTCACCAGATACTAAGTGGACTGCGTTATACTATTTCACCAGACATTAAAAACGCGTATTATCAAGATTATCACAAATTTCCTTGAAATCTCGAAGATTAAGGTACCATAAACATTTTAATCACAAATCGAGATTTCAAATAAAACTCATTCAAATCTTCTTGGAAACATTAGTTTGTCAAAACAAACAAACTTTTTTTTTCGAGAATGATTGTGGAACTGATTTAAACGCTATTTTCGTTTATTGACAGATGAAAATGTAAACAAAAACTATCTATGAGACTTACACTCCCAAGAAACAAATTTAGCTGTTCAAATGCTCTAACAGCACTTCCAGAGCAAGTCTAAAAGCTCGTCACTTCGAGAATTAGCTCCAGTTGCGCATTTAGAGGAATTTTAGAGCTCTCATACAGGGAATTCTTTGACATTTAGAGCAAATTTCTGTTCGTAATCAGCTCGTTATCAGGGACTTAGTAGATTTTAAGCTCTCTAATTATGCATTTTGTATCTACTAACAACGGCGTATACAGGGGGGGGAGGTCACGGGATTATTATTGTATTATATGTGGATTCAGCATATAATATCTAAGATTTTTGTGGGATTCAATCACAAATATTATATACAATGAGAATATAAGGTTGTTCCGGCTCTAAAAGGTGTGCTGTGTACAGGAATAATTAAAACCTGCAGAAAAGTGCATAATTCACTCCCTGTTTTTTGTTATTTTCCTATATGACTTTGGAATTATGCATCTTAGGAAAAAAAATATTAAGACAAAATTTGTTTATTATAAAATTCTCCACAAGATGACATTTATATAAAACTTTCTGATTATATATTTTTGTTGGTATAAAGCATTGAATTCGGAAATAATCTGTAAAAAACAGAGTAGTTCTGAAGCACTAAAATGACAGCTACAAAATAGTCCAACCCCAATACAAATTTGGACTCAAGTCTATATAGGGAAAATAAAATATCAAAACTCGATTCGAATCGGTCTGTTACTTTCGGCATGAGAGATAATGTTAATTAAGTGCACCGTGTTTGTTATTTGGACCTGGTGCAAATTTTTGCACACATACTTAGAACCCTTAATAAGTATCCTTATAATATTTATTTTTACTTTTTAAGTAACTTTTGTAGCGATTTTGAAAAGCAAAAATCGTATGACAAATGCTTTTTTATAATAAAATAATTATTTGTATTTATTGTACCGTTCACTTTGCCATCGTGCAGAGACATACATTTTTTTTCCAATCAGAAGCATAAAATTCACTTCTGAACTTTTTTCTCACTTTTATTGTAAAGCAACGAGAAAAATACGCATTGTTAATGTATTTTAGTTTTGCTATTGTAAGAGTAATTTACCCAAGTGGTCATTCTTGAAAATCAGAACTATAAATAGATTCCAATCGAGTGCGTTTGTAAAATCTTCACCTATTGTTATGCAAATTTGTTTGAAATCATCTTATTTCGAAATATATACTTTCAACGAAATTGCACAACTTGCCGCTTTCCGTAGTGAAAATGTAGTATTACATTCGTAATCTGCTATATCAGGCCGACTTTTGATTTATTGCTGTTTTTTGAAATTAAATGAGTTAAGGTAAGATATCTTTTTCCAGGATATGAACGATTTAAATTTATTTTAACTTGTTTTTAACATAAGTAATGTATTAATTATAGTATAGTTATTTAAGACTTTCTCCCTTTTCTTTCATATACCCACAGTAAAATATGAAAACAAATATAAGGCACTTGACTTTTTATAAATATTAGTTTGTGTTATTTTTTTTTGCGTTGAGAGCTGATATTTAGACAATGCTCTAATTTGGATGTTATAAACTCCAGTAAGGAGCATATTTTTGAATCTTAGTTGTTAGAGCTGAAACCATTCCAGGACCTCTGTTATAGAGCACAATTTTTGAAAGAAATAAAGAGAGCTGTATTATAAACTCTTACAGAGCTATAGCCTTAGATTATACTATATTAGAGCTGTAGAAGAGCAGTTTTGCTTCAACTAGCTCCAACAATGTTACTTGGGCTTCATATCAAAAAAAAAAAAAATTAAACACCATTTAAATTTTTTGTCAAAATCTTCTTTTTGATCTTTTTGTGCAGTATACCAAATAAATCTCTTAACCCAAATCTCTGTTTAGTGTCTGGTGAAAACAAAGTATTAAGGGTATATTTAGGAGGAGAAACGTTTTTTATTTATATGATTTACTTGTGCGATAAAAAATATCGCCCAATATTAGTTTTGGGCGATTTATAGCCCAATTACGATTGGGCTGTCATACTGAAATTGCTGTCGGCAATTTTGGAAAAAGATAGCCCAATTTCCGATAAATAGCCTAATCTGGCATTGGGATTTGTTTTAGGGGATTTTGGTTTTGAGGATTTAGAATATAATCATTTTGGGCTTAGAGATTTTAATTTTGGAAATTTTTCAAAACATGGACATTTTGGGATTTTGCGTTTGGTTATTTTGTGGGTCTCCCGTTTAATTTTGATTCGTCTTTTGTTAAATGTGAAAGTGTAAAATTGTAAACTAACGTGTAACGATTGAAGTGAAGTTAATTAAGGTGTACTTTTTAATTTTAAAAACTTAATTGTAATTCATTTTTATTCTTCTTCAATTTCATTGTCTACTGAAAAATTATTTAAATATAAAGCTGGAAGTATGTTTATATTTTTTTGGTGACGAGCAAATCCCAAATACCACAAAATACTCATAAAGTGAGCCCAACAACCAACAGTTCTCGTACCACCAAAGCAATCGCAATAGTATGCTTCTATTGCAATGGAACTATCGGCTACAATTAATTCATTACCTACAAGGATGTATGTAAAATATATTTTTTGACTAATGTGTCGAGATTTGACGCGACCCCTCAATAAGTAATTGTTTTCAACCAGGCCTGGATGTGCACCATTAATTCGAATTAGGTTTTCACAAACTTCTATTATAAAACTTCTCCACAGTAGGAACGAGCTTGTTTGATTTCATAAGTTCCCAATGAAATCTTACGAAGCCCTGGCGAATCAAGCAAGGGAAAGTTATTCAGGCTGGGCATATCCCCATTGATTCGACAAAACACTGGCCTTTGTTCTGTTAAGGTTGTTTTCTTTAACAAAATCCCTCAAATAGTTAGGAGTGTTTGACCTGTTCAATGCCAATTCCAGTAAAATACTGCCATCTGCACCTCTAGTAAAGGGTGTAACTTATTAAGCACTTCAGATGCAATTCTAAAGTCATTCATTAAGGAGGAGTAGCTAAATTATAAAAAATTCTGGCGAATCAGCTTAAAATCTCTCTTATAACGTCCATTAACAACCTCCACAACCCATCTTACCATATGGTCACACATCTCGTTTTATTAGCTTGAGGTGTTGTCAGATAATTATTCCCTTTCACAACAGTTTCAGGCATGTAGGCTTTGTACTTGTAGGATTCAAAGCTTGAAATAGCATCCCTGAAACCTCTGCCTAATATGAAAACTTCGTTTTCTCTAACAATATGCCTCATATTCCCACATTCATATCTAAAATATTTTTCATAATGCTTGCATTGGATTTAGTTGCGGCATATGGTCCGTATACATATTAATACAAGAGCCGACAGCAAATTTTTGGAGTGGATGTATAACCAAAATCTGAGTATGAGGGTTTATAGGTGCATATTTTGTGATATCGAAATCAAAAGTCTGGCAGGTTTTTTGTTCAGCCTTTGGCGGGGATGGTTATCAGTAGTATTATCACTTCCATCAATTTTTTGAAAATTCATTTAAATGCCCTTTCATTTTCCTTAAGTCAAAACACCTTAATCTTGTTCATATGACATAAACGACTTTTTTTGGAGACTTAATTTTGTTGATTTTTTGAGGTTCATAAAACTCCAAGACAGAGCATCATAAAGTATATTTAAAAAATTGATAGAAGTGATAATACCCCTGATAAGAATTTTAGAAAATCTCTATTTTCAACCCCCCCACCCCCGCCAAAGTCTGAACAAAAAACCTGCCAGACTTTTGATTTCGATATCACAAAATATAGCCGTCGCAGCATGTCCCCATAAAGGGTTTAACTAAATTCTGAAACTTATGCAGACTATGTGTTAGTTTTTGAAAACTATAATTTGAATTTTTTTTAGAGGTAAACATAAGTTCCGTCACATATGATTATGGCTGGTTGCTCGTTTCTATTTAACTGTGTGTTGCCAAATAGTCCATATCGCATCATTAAATTTCGACTTCCTACATTCTGAATAGATAAATGTTCTAGACCCAAGTTAAAGGGCATACAAAAATTAAGTAAACTACTTCTAGCTGTAGACAAGTATCTTCCTAGTGTTGCGACAGATACGAGTAAGAGGGATAAAAGCCTACGATCACTATCACCGGATCTGACGACCTATTTATAGAAGTAGCAAGCTGCATATTTTCTTGAATAACATCACTGTCTTATTGATTAATGAAAAAAAATGTATATTTGGCTAAAGAAATTATTAAAAAAAAAAACGCTAAACGAGAAAGTTCATAGAACCTGGTGAAGTTAGTTAAAAAGTATGTAAGTATGTCTTTAAGAGAGGGTACCTAATTATACATATATTTAATTAAAGGTGAGAAATTAATCTTTAAAATACCTAATGCAAACAAAATATATTTCATCACTGATTTTTTTAAGATATCGGTCTTCAAAAGGTAAGTAAACAATTTTTTTTTCCAACAGCTTAATACTTAATATTTGAAAATGTCTTATTGGTAGAATTTTCAATTTATTTGAAAGAAAAAATTCCTTTCATTTGATGTCAAAATCATTCAAAATAATATATATCACAATATCACACAATATAAGCAGTTTTTTAAAAAGGAGAAGTAAAATTCATCTTCTGAATAAACCAACTTCAAACTCAAATATTTGAAAACCCCACCTACGATTTTGGAAATATTTGGCCCACATAATGTGTTCAACCACTTCTTTCATTTGATACCGATTTCATTAGTGAACGCACAAGGCCCAGGCTCCATAGAAAAATGGGCCATCTTCTGTATGCATGCATTGGTAATTTTAATATTTGTTGCATGTTTCCTAGCAACAAACAATTTTACAATTTTAATTAGCAATAGTAAATATTCTAGATTGCTAGGCGCGCAATGTTTTGCATTTTTTTTTTTTTTTTTGATTTTTTATAACTTAACATTCGTTTTTGCGCCGATAACACCAACACTAACTTTGGAGCAGCGCTGGGGGATCGGTGGAACAATCCCTTTTCGTGGGAATTCTGACCTCAAAAAGGACAAAGGGAAAACCGACTGGTTTAGTGGGAATTTCTTCTTAAATCCGAGAAAATTATAAAAATTCTAATCAATTCCGATTTATTTTGAGTTCTTACATGTTACATTTTTTTTATTTTATAAAGATACAAAAATACTGTAAGTTTTAACACGCCGTTACATGGTAATTACACGTTAAATAAAGTTAAGAAGTTAAAAAACGGTTTTGCCTATTTTTTTACTGGTCACAAAGTAGTGGCATTTAATTGGCCACAATTATCGTGACAAGATCCTTTACTTAATGAATTAGAGTTCTTAAATTCTAATATGGCCCTCAATTTAACAGAAAGGATAAATTGCAAAATCTTTACAATTTTAAACAAAATTCTTACTTTGGAAACGTCCAAGGTTATATTTGAGTGGCGATCACTTCCTTCTTACTTTAATGACACTCAAAAACAAAAGCTTCTTTCACTTAATATTGAAGACTTCTGGACGAACATTTTGCATTTAAAAGGCTGAAAGAATTTTCAGCCTTGTTTCCGATTTTAAAACAAAAAAAAAAAAAGAAATTGTATGAATAACAGCGCACTCAACTCAATTTCTGTTTTTCGATCTGCTTTAGCTAATAAAAATCAAACATTTGTAGAGTATGAAGTCAGTGATCGCCACTACAAGTTATTCACAAACGAAATATACAAAACTAAATAATGTTTATAATGAAAGAATTTGAACACATATTATTTTTTATTAAATCATGCTCATTTATGTATATAAAAATGTTTATAAAATGTAAATACAAGAACTTAATTTATTAAAGAAAAATTAAAAATCTGCCTTGTACATAATTACGGGAAAAATGAAATGATTTGTGGAAAAAAAAGGGATTTTGAGGACTGTAAAAATCGAATTTTCTTTAAAAAAAAAAGCCCCCCAGCACTGTTTTGGAGGGTTATCTAGGAGTGGATAAAATAATGTGTTCAGCCGTTTAGATAATAATTTAAAACAGTCTTTAGTTGGGGTCGGAGTGTTCCGCACATATTATACATAATGCAATAAAAACTGCAGCAGATTTATTGCCACTAGACGTGGAAAATCTTATAATGAAGATATACACCGTTCGTGTTGAAAAACTAAGATTTTTTATCAGATGTCGGAGTGGAATACAATGGCATACTAGGTTTTGCAAAACTTGATGGCTAGCGTTATTGCGTGCTATTAAGCGTGTGCTTAAGATGTACGAGCCCCTGAAATTCAGAACTATGGTTGATGTTTCTTCAGAATCAGTCCGCCATGTTTCATAAGACAATTTTATAGCAATTGAAGGGGATAAAACACCATAATGCAGGTGACCGGACAAATTTTTGATCTTATATCTAAATTGGAAGAGAGGTTGGCCGCCGATTTTATTTCCAACCCAGTCCAACAAATTTTAAATTATTTAATAGAGTCCGGAAAAATAGGAAAGCAGAGATTTATTTTGCATTTAGGAAATTTTTACAAAAACTGTTTGCAGTACTTAGAGAAATGGACATCTCAGTACAAATAAGCCAAAGACTTTCAATGGCTTGTCTAAAAGCAGCCATTAAATGGGAAGATGTTTAAAAAAGTTTTGTATTTGTGTTACAGTTACAGAAAACTGACCAAACGATTTCGGAAAACAATTTCTTTCACGAAGTTGGATATATAAACGAATATATTGACGATATAAAATTAAGTGAATGGAATGAGAAAAATGTTTCTATTGATTTGAGGTGGGTAGACATTTTTCAACATATTTCAACTAGAGGAGTTTTAAACTAGTGGAATATATTTTGTGTCTTCGTGGCACTAAATGCGATCACAGAAAGAATTTTTTCGTTAATAAATAAAATCTGGAGCGTTGAAAAAACTCAACTATCTATTGAATCAGTTAAAGCAATACTTATTTTAAAAATGCAGTACAAAACTGTGATAATTTTTATAAAAACATTAAAACAGTAATGAAATTCAAAGAAATTAATTCGGCATCTAAATACAAGAATAAATTTTAAATTTAATATTTATTTATTATTATTATTTTTATTTTCCAAAAATTATTCTAAACAAAAGTTTACACAAATATTTAAAGGCATGGCCTTGGCCGTCGCCCTGGTTGGCAATGTAAATTGTTAATAAAAAGTAAAATATATAAATTATATTACACAAGAATTCCAAAAATAGCCAAACATTTTGATAAATAAACTATTGTAAATTAAAACTCTTCTTCGATTATTTGGTTTCCATATTTAAGGGCTTCTATGCAGAATAAAAATAACTAATCCCAGCTTCCAATACCATTTAAAATTCCGATTGTCTTTTCTACAGTCAGTTTTTCCTTTAGTATGGGACAGACTACTATAAAATGGAACATATCTTCCCGAGCTTCCATATTACATAGACTACATACAATTGGGAGATCTTCCCTATGTGGTATGTAGTTAAGATTTAAAATTTCCCCTCTAGCTTTTAAAATCATAGATATTTTATCAACGCCCATATTTTCTTGGAAATAGTTTTTATCTTGGAGATCGTAATTAAGTTGGCTGTAGTACACTCTATAGATCGAGGAGTTAGCTTGCTCTTTAAATTCCACTCTCAACATAATATCTAGTTCTTGAAGAAAATCGTATAAATTTTCTTTCCAGCATTCAACATTATTAATTGGGACATTCAAAAGTATGTCGTACTTATGTCCTAAGTTGATCCATTCTTTGAAAAAAAGGCTGTTGGAATTCACCGCAATTTGATATAAAATCATATGCATGTAAACTTATCTTAATAATAATATTGAGGCTGATTTTTTTAAAGTTTATTAAAAAAAATGTTAGTACCTAGATTAATATACATATGTACATTTTTTCTGATCTCTTGATTTATTGAAACAAAAAATTGTTTGAAGTCTGTTCTTTTTTTTTACTTAAAAAAATCATAATTTCTACTCTTTGCGACGTTTTGAAAAAGTGTCCCGCTTTTGCTTTAAATAAATCTGGTCACTATACCTTAACAACAAACAGAATTTAAAACATAAACAAGACACAACAAAAAGGAAACAAAATATTGACCTTTGATCGTACCGGTATGCTTTATGATACAACAGCAGCATCAGTTCTTCAATGTTGCATACCCAACGTTTAGTCGTGATTGCTGATGATGAAGCGCAAAAGCTTCGAGTGCATTCAAAGTGAGTTACGTGTTTGTTTAATTTGGGTTAGGTACACGAGTCCCAAAATCATTATCTCCAAACCAAATTCCCCAAATTTAAAACCCCAAAACCGAAATCTCCAAATTTCTAATCTATCAAAACTAAGTCTTTAAAACCAAAATCTCCAAGCACGAGAATCCCCATATTTTGAGTATAACTAAGAAATTATATTGGCGCGCGAAAATTAAAAATTATTTTTCGCGCCTGTATTGGCAGTCGGTCTGGTATCAAAGTTTTTTTGTACTAAACATAGGGTGTCCTGGGTACTTTATAAAAAGAGGACATTTATCTCTAAATAGCCCAGGCAAAATGTACAAAAAAAATGGCCAATCTGCCAAAAAAATCCGAGTGAAGGTTTGACAAAAAGTTCAAATTTCTGCTTTTTTTTTTTAAATTTGTACTCTTAAAAGCACAAGTTGTCGAAAAAATCTTACGCTCAGTTTAAATATCATAATATTCTCTTTTTTCCATACGAGTCATAAGTCGCGAGATATTGTGACTTCAATAGTGTCAACTGTCAAAAAAAACGTTTTTTCGCATATATCTTTTAAACCCTAAGCTTGATCGAAAAATTATATAAAAAAAATTTTTACGTTATGTAATATTATATAAGCATGCATTAACAGTTTTTTTCTTTAAGCCAAAATGTTTATGACATTTTTATTTAAATAAAAACACCAAAAGTCTAAATTACTGTTTTTTGGCTCTTTACTCTTAAATGGCGAAATTTTTGGAAAATATTTTATACCTATTCCCTTGAGAAAACATTATCACAATTTGTTTGCGTATAACGCATCAGTTGCAAGATATTGTGACTTCAAAAATGGACAACTTCGAATAAACAGACGATTTTGTAATAAAATGTATGTACAACTATATTTTCGAAGTTTGACCATTTTTGAAGTTGCAATGTCTTGAAACTGATGCGTTATATGCAAAAGAGTGTTATAATGTTTCCTCTAGGGAATATTAAAATCTGCAAAAAAGGTATAAAATATTTTTGGAAAATTTCGTCACTTAAGAGTAAAAAACAAAATACAACTAAAATGTAAAATACAAAATAGGGTTCACTGGGTAAAACATGTGGTCTGCTCGTTTTGATAAGGGGCTCGAGTTGCTCTTATCAGCCTTAATATCGTGTTGATATTTTTCTTTTGTACTTTTCTTATATAACTTAATCGTTTAAAAATTGTACAGAAATTCTGACACCGTACTCACAAAAAAGATCCATAAAGAAAAAGATAGTGTGATCGAGGTGAAAAAAGAGATCATGTTTTCTTTTATAGAGATAAGATGGACACCCTAATTAAACACTACTTTGGGTGCAGGGTTGCCATATCTTGAACTTATTCGATAGCCCAATTTTTGTAATCCAAAATCGGGGCCGAAAAAGTAGCCCAAATAGTAGCCCAATACCATCAAAACATTTTTTTTTTTTAACTTCAATAACAATTTAATTTAATTTTAAACAACAAGGAAAAATAAAACTCATATTTTTTTGTTTGCTTGCTGGTTTTTACAGTTATGTACCTACATATTTTTTATCTTATAAAAATAGAAAATAGGAACAACAGATAAACTGAACGAAATTAAAGTAAAGGCTGTTGCGGGTGATTTTAAATGTCAAAACCAACGAGTGTATTCAGTAAATAAAAAGGAATGCCTAATTGTGGACTGCATTATACTATTTCACCAGATACTAAGTGGACTGCGTTATACTATTTCACCAGACATTAAAACCGCGTATTATCAAGATTATCACAAATCTCCTTGAAATCTCGTAGATTTAGGTACCATACAAATTTTAATCTCAAATGAAGATTTCAAATAAAACTCATTCAAATCTTCTTGAAAACATTAGTTTGTCAAATCAAACAAACTTTTTTTTCGAGAATGATTGTGGAACTGGTTTTAACGCCATTTTCGTTTATTGACAGATGGAAATGTAAACAAAAACTATCTATGACACTTCCACTTCATATCAAAAAAATGAAACACCATTTAAATGTTTTGTCATAATCCTCTTTTTGATCTTTTTGTGCAGTACACCAAATAAATCTCTTAACCTAAATCTCTGTTTAGTGTCTGGTGAAAACGTAGTATTAAGGTTATACCGCACTAGGCGGAACTGCACTGCAGCAGAACTGCGATTCATAATAATTTGTATGAGATTTTATGAAGTTCAGTTGCCGCTTAGTGCGATATAGCTCATACAATTTCATACAAATAATGTTTTGCCGCGTCGTGAAGTGTAGTTCCGCTGCAGTTGTGTGCGGTCTAACCTTTAAGGGTATATATAGGAGGAGGAAAGTGTTTTATTTATATGATTTATATGTACGATAAAAAATATCGCCCAATATTAGTTATGGGTGATTTATAGCCCAATTACGATTGGGCTGTCATACTGAAATTGCTGTCGGCAATTTTGGAAAAAGATAGCCCAATTTCCGATAAATAGCCTAATCTGGCATTGTTGGGGATTTTGGTTTTGAGGATCTAGAATATAATCATTTTGTGCTTAGAGATTTTAATTTTGGAAATTTTTCAAAACATGGACATTTTAGGATTTGGGGATTTTTCGTTTGGTTATTTTGTGGGTCTCCCGTTTAATTTTTATTCGTCTTTTGCTAAATGTAAAAGTGTAAAATTGTAAACTAACGTGTAACGATTGAAGTGAAGTTAATTAAGGTGTACTTTTTAATTTTTAAAACTTAATTGTAATTCATTTTTATTCTTCTTCAATTTCATTGTCTACAGAAAAATTATTTAAAAATAAAGCTGGAAGTATGTTTATATTTTCTTGGTGACGAGCAAATCCCAAATACCACAAAATACTCATTAAGTGAGCCCAACAACCAACAGTTCTCATACCACCAAGGCAGTCGCAATAGTATGCTTCTATTGCAATGGAACTATCGGCTACATTTAATTCATTACTTACAAGGATGTATGTAAAATATATTTTTTGACTAATGTGTCGAGATTTGACGCGACCTCTCAATAAGTAATTGTTCCCAACCAGGATTGGATGTGCACCATTAATTCGAATTAGGTTTTCACAAACTTCTATTATAAAACTTCCATTTTTTCCAGATGTTCTCCACAGTAAGAACGAGCTTGTTTGATTTCATAAGTTCCCAATGAAATCTTAAGAAGCCCTGGCAAATCAAGCTAAGGAAAGTTATTCAGGCTAGGCATATGCCCATTGATTCGACAAAACACTGCCCTTTGTTCTGTTAAGGTTGTTTTCTTTAACAAAATCCCCCAAATAGTTAGGAGTGTTTAACCTGTTCAATGCCAATTCCAGTAAATCACTGCCATCTGCACCTCTAGTAAAGGGTGTAACTTATTACACTGAGGGAAGGAATCGTTTGCGGCAAACGTAAAAATTGCCCAAACGACTTTTTCGTTTGCCAGCCAGTTTTGACAGTTCGTTTGCAGCAAACTCTTAAATTCGTTTGAGACAAACAATTCATACTGTTGTAGCAAAATTCTATCGTTTGTTTTAAACGAATAGAGTGATTGTGTCAAACGAATGTAGTATTTCTGTCAGACGAATAATGGTGTTTTGTAAACATATTTACAGTTTGTGGCAAACGAATGGTGCTTTTAGAGTAAACGTTAATACTTTAACGACAAGCGAATGGGTAAATTGTTATAGATGATCAAAGTGGTTATGGCAAATGAATAACAACACGTTTGTTGCTAATGACTTGTACGTTTGTCACAATCAATACAGTGACTGCTGGTTTTCCCTTAATACTGAAATTATATTATTTTATTTTAATTGAAAAAAATGTCAAGCTTTTACACCTACCTGGATTTGAACTGGTATTCTTCCGTATCGAGAGCGAGCATGCATCCACTGAGCTAATTTGCAACATAAAATCCTCCGGCAAAATGTTAATCAGTTGAAAACTTCACATATTTTCCTTTTATTTAGTTGAGCAGAGGAAATGTACTGATTAAGAAATGTGGCTTAGACAATTTCATGTATTTTAATTATTTTAACTATGATTAATTATTTTAACTATGACGAGGACGACCGAAGTATTTAAAATATTGGGTCAGTTTTTGTTTTAAACTATTACTACGTGGATGTACTTTTAGGACTGAATCAAAACTTTTAAGAAAATGGTTTTGTTTAACACAGTAATTGTTTTTATGCGTTGTAAATTAATTATATATTGATGGAAACCCAACATGTGCTTTAATTAAGTATTCAATGTTTATATTTTTATCATTTTAACTTCATTATTACAAAAAAAAAAAAAAAAGTTGGGCACCAGCAGGGATCGAACCGGCAACCCTCGGGTCTATGCTGTACCTGGAGTAAAATTTTCCATTCTCCAGTCATATGGATTTAGTACGATACTAAAAGGATGTGATTTTAATTTTAGTGAAATGTAAGGGGATAGTACGATGCTAAACTCGTTTAAAATTAGCAAAACACAATTTTATACCTAGTATCATACTAAAATTGATTTAACTTCGTACTTAATCATCTAAAATTTTGCACCATTGTTTTTCGAAATGAACAACGGAGATGTAGGTAATTTTTATTAATTTTTAAAATTAAACTTTTATTTTGAATGTAATTATTTTAACAATTATTTTTAATGCAAAGATTTTTAAACTAGCATTTATTTTATTTTTTAATGCAAATATTTTCGAATTTTGACTTTGCTATTTTTTAAAGCAACAAATTTTCAATTTTGAATCGCATTCTTTTTAAATGCAACATATTTTCAATTGAAATTTGATTTTTTGTACAAGTAGTGCTGAACTTCAGAACAAAACCAAATTGATAAAGCAAAACATGTATTGAAACGTACCCAATGCTTGCCCTATAGATTACTTGAAATTGGTTATATAGGAATTAAACAAATAAAATACTTTTTCCAAATAGGAAATTTATTGCTGCAAGCGAATTTCTTTTAAAGAAACCTAAATTCAAAAATTCTTTCGCCTCAAAAGCATGAAATATTTACCACAAGCAATAAGTTAATTTGTAAAAATAAGATTATAAAATATATACCCTGCAATCATTCAATCGTTTGCTACAAATTAGTTTACTTTCTACGAATTAACCATTCGTCCAAAATGTTCGATTCATTAGTTGCAAACAATTGTAATTAATATAGTAAACGTAAAACTTTTTGCAGCAAACTGCATTTCAAATGCTTAATTCGCAATCGATTCATTCGTTTGCCATAAACAATTACACTTGCTTGCAAACATCATGTCGTTTGAATTTGGGAAACATTGTCATTTACCGTAATCAACCCAGGCAAATTGAGCTCCGAACGAATGGGTTATTTGTTATATGTTTGATGCAATGAAATAACTTTATGTGGCGACTGTAATACAATTGCAACAAATGAAATACGTTTGCAGGGATTGTATAACAGTTCCAGCAAATGTATTACAATTACAGCAAACGAAATTCGTTACTCACAAACGCAAAAAAAAATATTAATTTTCTCAGTGTAAGCACTTCAGATGCAATTCTAAAGTCATTCATTAAATGAGGAGTAGCTAAATTAAAAAAAATTTTGGCGAAACAGCTTAAAATCTCTCTTATAACGTCCATTAACAACCTCCACAACCCATCTTACCATATGGTCACACATCTCGTTTTATAAGCTTGGGGTGTTGTCAGATGATTATTCTCTTCCTAAACAGTTTCAGGCATGTAGCTTTGTACTTGTAGGATTCAAGGCTTGAAATAGCATCCCTGAAACATCAACCTAATATGAAAACTTCGTTTTCTCTAACAATATGCCTCATGTTCCCATATTCATATCAAAAAGATTTTTCATAATGCTTGCATTGGATTTAGTTGCCGCATATGGTCCGTATACATATTAGTACAAGAGCCGACATTAAATTTTGGGAGTGGATGTATAACCAAAATCTGAGTATGAGGGTTTATAGGTGCATATTTTGTGATATCGAAATCAAAAGTCTGGCAGGTTTTTTTGTTCAGCCTTTAGCGGGGGTGGGTAGTAGCCCGTAGCGTAATGGTTAGTGCGTTCGACTGTCACGCTGGAGGTCTGGGATCGCTTCCCAGCCTCGTCCACCTAAAAACTAAAAAGTTTTTTTCAGGGCTACTGCCTCTTGCGAGGAATTGACAAATCCTCCAAGAGTATCACTTGTCACGAATAAGTGCGTCTCGTCTAGCCGTTCGGATTCGGCATACAAATGTAGGTCCCTTCCATTCCTGTCGAAAGGCGCACACAGGAATGGTTGCGAGTTGTTAGTCACTAGGCCCTGGTTCTTCATGAGCCGTTGTGCCACTCGATTTATTTATTTTTATTGGCGGGGGTGGGGGGTTGAAAATAAAGATTTTCTAAAATTCTTATCAGTGGTATTATCACTTCCATCAATTTTTTGAAAATTCATTATGATGCCCTGTCATTTCCCTAAGTCAAAACACCTTAATCTTGATGATATGACCAGTAGAACTCAAGATATAAGCTTTTTAAACGAACCTTAATCGACTTTTTTTGGAGACTTAATTTTGTTGATTTTTTGCGGTTCATAAAACTTTAAGACAGAGCATCATAAAGTATGCTTTTGAAAAGTATTTCACACAAAACTTGGAGATTATGTCATTTGCAACTACCGCTAAGCAGATATCGATATTTCAAAAAAAAACGTAAAATGTCGAAAATGATCGTATTTCACGTATAAATCCTAAACGGTTAAAATTTTTGAAAACATGTGTACACAAAGTTTGTATATTGTGAAAATCACTACAAGAAAAAAGGTATTATTTTTTTCTTAAAAACAACCGTTTTAAAGACATAATTTTTTTTAAGTTTGACAAAAACTTCAAATTTCTGTTTTTTTTTTTTTAATTTTTACTCCTAAAAGCCCAAGTTGTCGGAAAAATCTTACACTCAGTTTAGATATTATAATATTCTCTTCATAAAAATATGAAACTTTTTTCCATACGAGTCATAAGTCGCAAGATATTGTGACTTCAATAGTGTCAACTGTCAAAAAAAAAAACGGTTTTTCGCATATATCTTTTAAAACCTTAGGTTGATCGAAAAATTATATTTTTTACAAAATTTTTACATTATGTGATATTATATAAGCATGCATTTACACTTTTTTTCTATAAGCCAAAATGTTTATGACATTTTTATTTAAATAAAAACACCAAAAGTCTAAAATACTGGTTTTTGGCTCTTTACTCTTAAATGGCGAAAATTTCAGAAAATATTTTATACCTATTTTGCAGATTTTAATATTCCCTAGAGAAAACGTTATCACACTTTTTTTGCGTATAACGCATCAGTTGCAAGATATTGCGACTTCAAAAATGGACAACTTCGAATAAACAGCCGATTTTGTAATAAAATGTATGTACAACTATATTTTCGAAGTTTGACCATTTTTGAAGTTTTAATATCTTGCAACTGATGCGTTATACGCAAAAAAGTTTTATAATGTTTCCTCTAGGGAATATTAAAATCTGCAAAAAAGGTATAAAATATTTTTGGAAAATTTCGTCACTTAAGAGTAAAAAACAAAATGCAACTAAAATGTAAAATACGAAGTAGGGTTCACTGGGTAAGAAATGTGGTCTGCTCGTTTTGATAACGGGCTGGAGTTGCTCTTATCATCCTTAATATCGTCTTAATATTTTTCTTTTGTACTTTTTCTTATATAACTTTATAGTTTGAAAATTGTACAGAAGTTCTGGCACCGTGTTCACACCGTGAATTTTATTAAAAAATTAGAGAACAAAAAGATCCCTAAAGAAAAAGATAGTGTAAAAAAGATCGAGGTGAAAAAAGAGATCATGTTTTCTTTTAAAGAGATAAGATGGACACCCTAATTAAACACTACTTTGGGTGAAGGGTCCGCCATATCTTGAACTAATTCCATAGTCCAATTTGAAATTTTTTGTGGTCCAAAATCGGAGCCCAATACCATTAAACAAATTTTTTTCTTAACTTCAATAACAATTTAATTTAATTTTAAACAACAAGGAAAAATAAAATTCCTATTTTTTTGTTTGCTTGCTGCTTTTCACAGTTATGTACCTACATATTTTTTTCTTATAAAAATAGAAAATAGGGACAACAGAGAAACTGAATGAAATTAAAGTAAAGGCTGTTGCGGGTGATTTTAAATGTCAAAACCAACGAGTGTATTCAGTGAATAAAAAGTAGTGCCAAATTGTGGACTGCGTTATACTATTTCACCAGATACTAAGTGGACTGCGTTATACTATTTCTATATAAAAAAAAGATTAAATAAAATATATTTATTTATTAAATGTTATTTATTTCAATAACTTAAAATTTGCACAATTTAATTTTTAAAATAATTTAAAATTTTTTTACGCAA
Organism: Melangyna quadrimaculata; assembly: GCA_949320155.1. Taxonomy (NCBI): domain Eukaryota; kingdom Metazoa; phylum Arthropoda; class Insecta; order Diptera; family Syrphidae; genus Melangyna; species Melangyna quadrimaculata. The sequence continues at coordinate 248,531,460 of OX439483.1, read as the reverse complement.
CGCGTTTCGGAATAAATTCCATTTTCGGGCTTTAGGAACTGAATGAGTTGAGCTTTTTTCTATGTCATCGTTGTTTACTTTTGTTGTTTACTGTGCTTTAATGCAGTGTCATATAGTGGGTTTGTTTTCAATGTCAATTTGTCGTTGAGTAGAATGTCTTCCTCTTTTTTATTGGCTTTATGTATTTCGTATTCTTCGAGGGCGTCAAGTAGTTTTCCTTTACAGCAGTGGTGTAAGGGGATGAGGTAATTCTCAAAATCGGTGAATGTGTGGTTATTTTCTAATAAATGTGAGGCGAAATTTGATCTTGTGTTGATTCATTTTGGGCTTAGAGATTTTTCGTTTGGTTATTTTGTGGGTCTCCCGTTTAATTTGTATTCGTCTTTTGTTAAATGTTAAAGTGTAAAATTGTAAACTAATGTGTAACGATTGAAGTGAAGTTAACTAAGGTGTACTTTTTAATTTTAAAAATTTAATTGTAATTCATTTTTATTCTTCTTCAATTTCATTGTCTACTGAAAAATTATTTAAAAATAAAGCTGGAAGTATGTTTATATTTTCTTGGTGACGAGCAAATCCCAAATACCACAAAATACTCATAAAGTGAGCCCAACAACCAACAGTTCTCATACCACCAAGGCAATTGCAATAGTATGCTTCTATTGCAATGGAACTATCGGCTACATTTAATTCATTACTTACAAGGATGTGTGTAAAATATATTTTTTGACTAAGCCAGGAAGACCTGTAACGCTCATATTCGACGAACCAAATTTTTGCATGACCAAAAATTAAGGCAAAAAATACTACAATGTCCCAATAGTAGTAAAAATTTTTGGTCATTTGTAAAAAATATTCGAAACAATACTTCGTCTTCGGTTCCAACACTCGTCTTCAACGACACACCTGCTGTCAGCTCGCAAGATAAAGCCAATTTGCTTGCAGCACAGTTTGCTGTTAATTCGACGCTGCCAGCAAGTGATAGAACTCCGCCTGTACTTGAGAGCGTAAACGATTCTATGGGTCAAATCTTCTTTCGCACTCGTGCAGTTGCTAGAGTTCTAAAAGACCTCGACATACAAAAATCCCTCCCATTGTTCTGAAGAGGTGTTCTTCAACGCTGGCAAAACCACTGCGTAAGCTTTTTCATCTGTCCTATTCTACTGGTCTCTTTCCGAGTGGATGGAAAACAGCATTTGTCCAGCCTGTCCCTAAAAAAGGCGTATCTTCTTCACCCTCAAACTATCGGCCAATTGCATTAACGTCCCTTCTTTCCAAGGTCATGGAAACGCTGATTAATTTTCAGCTCAAGAAATATCTTGAAGAACGAAAGGTTCTTAATGACCGGCAGTACGGCTTTCGTAGCAATAGGTCCACTGGTGATCTGATGGTATATCTCACCGAACAGTGGAACAAATCTTTACATCGCTTTGGAGAAAGTAAGATTATTGCGCTTGATATTTCTAAGGCGTTTGATAGAGTTTGGCACCAAGCTCTCTTATCGAAAATGCGCGCATTTGGTTTCGATGAATCTCTTCTTCGTTGGATTAGAAATTACCTTTCGGACCGATCAATACAAGTTGTATTGGACGGTTTCAAGTCTGAAATTCACAAAATAAACGCTGGTGTGCCCCAGGGCTCCGTTTTGTCTCCGACTCTCTTCCTTATATTCATAAATGATCTTTTGTCTGAAACTTCTAATCCATTAAACTGTTTCGCTGACGACAGCACCCTCAGCTTCTCATATTCGTTTTCAGATTCACATCCATGTCCTTCGGATGTGGAACTAGAACGGCAGCGTATGATTAACTCATTAAATTCTGATCTCGACAGCATTGTCCACTGGGGAATCAAAAACCGCGTAGAATTTAATGCTTCGAAAACTCAATGCTGTCTTCTGTCATCAAAACGAAACACACCTCCCATGCCGCTATCCATGAGTGGCACTTGTATTGAAGAAACCGAAAAGCTTTCAGTCCTCGGTATGTGTATCACAGACCACCTTCTGTGGAACGAACACATATTCGACGTCGCCAAAAATGCAGCGAAATAATTAGGCTTTCTTCGGCGATGCAAGAAATTTTTTTCCCCTTCTGATCTGGCTGTAATCTATAAAGCATTTATCCGTCCGAAACTTGAGTACAATTCTCATATTTGGGCAGGTGCCCCAATAACCCACTTGAGTATCTTAGATAGGATTCAAAAAAGAGCTTTGAAAATGATAGGTGACAGAAATATAACAGAAACATTTGCATCCCTCGAACACCGCCGCGATGTTTCATGTCTAACATTATTTTACCGTTACTTTTATAAACACTGTTCTAGTGAAATAGCCGGCTGCATTCCTCCCCTAAGACAATTCAACCGTAATACTCGTACCTCTAGGAATGCAAATCAGTTTACCCTCGAGTCCAACTTCGGACGTACTGTCAAGTATAGAGATTCTTTTTTTAGCCGCACTACCCGAATGTGGAATGCTTTACCCGGCTCTATCTTTCCCGACCATTTTAATATTCAGAGGTTCAAAACCAATGTGCATCGGTATCTCCTCTTAAATCCTTCCCTATTTTCCCAACGCTCGCACTGTGTTTAAACATTTTAAGGGCAGCCAAATCCCTTTAGTGCGCGCTCAATCAAAAACAAAAAAAAAAAAAAAAATGTGTCGAGATTTGACGCGACCCCTCAATAAGTAATTGTTCCCAACCAGGCTTGGATGTGCACCATTTATTCGAATTAGGTTTTCACAAACTTCCATTTTTTTTTCAGATGTTCTCCACAGTAAGAACGAGCTTGTTTGATTTCATAAGTTCCCAATGAAATCTTACGAAGCCCTGGCAAATCAAGCAAAGGAAAGTTATTCAGGCTAGGTTTTCACAAACTTCTATTATAAAACTTCCATTTTTTTTTTCAGATGTTCTCCACAGTAAGAACGAGCTTGTTTGATTTCATAAGTTCCCAATGAAATCTTACGAAGCCCTGGCAAATCAAGCAAAGGAAAGTTATTCAGGCTAGGTTTTCACAAACTTCTATTATAAAACTTCCATTTTTTTTTCAGATGTTCTCCACAGTAAGAACGAGCTTGTTTGATTTCATAAGTTTCCAATGAAATCTTACGAAGCCCTGGCAAATCAAGCTAAGGAAAGTTATTCAGGCTAGGCATATGCCCATTGATTCGACAAAACACTGCCCTTTGTTCTGTTAAGGTTGTTTTCTTTAACAAAATCCCTCAAATAGTTAGGAGTGTTTAACCTGTTCAATGCCAATTCCAGTAAATCACTGCCATCTGCACCTCTAGTAAAGGGTGTAACTTATTAAGCACTTCAGATGCAATTCTAAAGTCATTCATTAAATGAGGAGTAGCTAAATCAAAAATTTTTTTGGCGAAACAGCTTCAAATCTCTCTTATAACGTCCATTAACAACCTCCACAACCCATCTTACCATATGGTCACACATCTCGTTTTATAAGCTTGGGGTGTTGTCAGATGATTATTCCCTTCCTAAACAGTTTCAGGCATGTAGCTTTGTACTTGTAGGATTCAAGGCTTGAAATAGCATCCCTGAAACATCAACCTAATATGAAAACTTCGTTTTCTCTAACAATATGCCTCATGTTCCCATATTCATATCAAAAAGATTTTTCATAATGCTTGCATTGGATTTAGTTGCCGCATATGGTCCGTATACATATTAGTACAAGAGCCGACATTAAATTCTGGGAGTGGATGTATAACCAAAATCTGAGTATGAGGGTTTATAGGTGCATATTTTGTGATATCGAAATCAAAAGTCTGGCAGGTTTTTTTGTTCAGCCTTTGGCGGGGGTGGGTAGTAGCCCGTAGCGTAATGGTTAGTGCGTTCGACTGTCACGCTGGAGGTCTGGGATCGCTTCCCAGCCTCGTCCACCTAAAAACTAAAAAGTTTTTTTCAGGGCTACTGCCTCTTGCGAGGAATTGACAAATCCTCCAAGAGTATCACTTGTCACGAATAAGTGCGTCTCGTCTAGCCGTTCGGATTCGGCATACAATTGTAGGTCCCTTCCATTCCTGTCGAAAGGCGCACACAGGAATGGTTGCGAGTTGTTAGTCACTAGGCCCTGGTTCTTCATGAGCCGTTGTGCCACTCGATTTATTTATTTTTATTGGCGGGGGTGGGGGGTTGAAAATAAAGATTTTCTAAAATTCTTATCAGTGGTATTATCACTTCCATCAATTTTTTGAAAATTCATTATGATGCCCTATCATTTTCCCTAAGTCAAAACACCTTAATCTTGATGATATGACCAGTAGAACTCAAGATATAAGCTTTTTAAACGAACCTTAATCGACTTTTTTTGGAGACTTAATTTTGTTGATTTTTTGCGGTTCATAAAACTCCAAGACAGAGCATCATAAAGTATATTTAAAAAATTGATGGAAGTGATAATACCCCTGATAAGAATTTTCGAAAATCTCTATTTTCAACCCCCCCACCCCGCCAAAGGCTGAACAAAAAACCTGCCAGACTTTTGATTTCGATATCACAAAATATGCACCTATAAACCTTCATACTCAGATTTTGGTTATACATCCACTCCCAAAATTTGCTGTCGGCTCTTAGACTATATGTACGTTTTTAATATAGCCGTCGCAGCATGTCACCATAAAGGGTTTAACTAAATTCTGAAACTTATGCAGATTATGTGTTTGTTTTTGAAAACTATAATTTGAATTTTTTTAGAGGTAAACATAAGTTCCGTCACATATGATTATGGCTGGTTGCGCGTTTCTATTTAACTGTATGTTGCCAAATAGTCCATTTCGCATCATTTAATTTCGACTTCCTACATTCTGAATATATAAATGTTCTAGACCCAAGTTAAAGGGCATACAAAAATTAAGTAATCTACTTAATGCTGTAGACAAGTATCGTCCTAGTGTTGCGGGAGATACGTTTAAAAGGGATAAAAGCCTACGATCACTATCACCGGATCTTACGACCTATTTATAGAAGTAGCAAGCTGCATATTTTCTTGAATAACACCACTGTCTTATTGATTAATGAAAAAAATGTATATATAGCTAAAGAAATTATTTAAAAAAAAAACGCTAAACGAGAAAGTTCATAGAACCTGGTAGCATGTTAAGGTGCTTCTCAGATTAAGTTAGTTAAAAAGTATGTATGTATGTCTTTAAGAGAGGGTACCTAATTATACATATATTAAATTAAAGGTGAGAAATTAATCTTTAAAATACCTAATGCAAACAAAATATATTTCATCACTGATTTTTTTAAGATATCGGTGTTCAAAAGGTAAGTAAACAACTTTTTTTTCCAATCACTTAATACTAAATATTTGAAAATGTATTATTTGTGGAAAATAATTTTCAATTTATTTGAAAGGAAAAATTCCTTTCATTTGATGTCAAAATCATTCAAAATAATATATATCACACAATATAAGCAGTTTTTTAAAAAGTAGAAGTGAGATTCATCTTCTGAATTAACCAACTTCAAACTCAAATATTTGAAAACCCTACCTACGATTTTGGAAATATTTGGCCCACATAACGTGCTCAACCACTTCTTTCATTTGATACCGATTTCATTAGTGAACGGACAAGGCCCAGGCTCCATAGAAAAATGGGCCATCTTCTTTATGCATGCATTGGTAATTTTAATATTTGTTGCATGTTTCCTTGCAACAAACAATTTTACAATTTTAATTAGCAATAGTAAATATTCTAGATTGCTAGGCATATGCCCAATGTTTTGCATTTGTTTTTTTTTTTTTTGATTTTTTGTAACTTAACATTCGTTTTTGCGCCGATAACACCAACACTAACTTTGGAGCAGCGCTGGGGGATCGTGGGAATTCTGACCTCAAAAAGGACAAAGGGAAAACCGACTAGTTTTGTGGGAATTTCTTCTTAATCCGAGAAATTTACAAAAATTCTCATCAATTCCGATTTATTTTGAGTTCTTACATATTACATCCCTGTTCTAAATCCAAGTTTTATTTTATAAAGATACAAAAATACTGTAATTTTTAACACGCCGTTACATGCTAATTACACGTTAAATAAAGTTAAGAAGTTAAAAAACGGTTTTGCCTATTTTTTTTTTACTGGTCACAAAGTAGTGGCATTTAATTGGCCACAATTATCGTGACAAGATCCTTTACTTAATGAATTAGAGTTCTTAAATTCTAATATGGCCCTCAATTTAACAGAAAGGATAAATTGCAAAATCTTTACAATTTTAAACAAAATTCTTACTTTGGAAACGTCCAAGGTTATATTTGAGTGGCGATCACTTCCTTCTTACTTTAATGACACTCAAAAACAAAAGCTTCTTTCACTTAGTATTGAAGACTTCTGGACAAACATTTTAAATTTAAAAGGCTGAAAGAATTTTCAGCCTTGTTTCCGATGTTAAAACGATGTTAAATTGTATGAATAACAGCGCACTCAACTCAATTTATGTTTTTCGATCTGCTTTGGCTAATAAAAATCAAACATTTGTAGAGTATGAAGTCAGTGATCGCCACTACAAGTTATTCACAAACGAAATATACAAAACTAAATAATGTTTATAATGAAAGAATTTGAACACATATTATTTTTTATTAAATCATGCTCATTTATGTATATAAAAATGTTTATAAAATGTAAATACAAGAACTTAATTTATTAAAGACAAATTAAAAATCTGCCTTGTACATAATTACGGGAAAAATGAAATGATTTGTGGGAAAAAAAAGGGATTTTGAGGACTGGTAAAATCGAATTTTCTTTAAAAAAAGCCTCCCAGCACTGTTTTGGAGGGTTATCTAGGAGTGGATAAAATAATGTGTCCAGCCGTTTAGATAATAATTTAAAACAGTCTTTAGTTGGGGTCGGAGTGTTCCGCACATATTATACATAATGCAATAAAAACTGCAGCAGATTTATTGCCACTAGACGTGGAAAATCTTATAATGAAGATATACGCCCACTTCTATATATACACCGTTCGTGTTGAAAAACTAAGAGTTTTTATCAGATGTCGGAGTGGAATACAATCGCATACTAGGTATTGCAAAACTTGATGGCTAGCGTTATTGCGTGCTATTGAGCGTGTGCTAAAGATGTACGAGCCCCTGAAATTCAGAACTATGGTTAATGTTTCTTCAGAATCAGTCCGCCATGTTTCATAAGACAATTTTATAGCAATTGAAGGGGATAAAACACCATAATGCAGGTGAGCGGACAAATTTTTGATCTTATATCTAAATTGGAAGAGAGGTTGGCCGCCGATTTTATTTCCACCCCAGTCAAACAAATTTTAAATTATTTAATAGAGTCCGGAAAAATAGGAAAGCAGAGATTTATTTTGCATTTAGGAAATTTTTACAAAAACTGTTTGCAGTACTTAGAGAAATGGACATCTCAGTACAAATAAGCCAAAGACTTTCAATGGCTTGTCTAAAAGCAGCCATTAAATGAGAAGATGTTTAAAAAGGTTTTGTATTTGTGTTACAGTTACAGAAAACTGACCAAACGATTTTGGAAAACAATTTCTTTGACGAAGTTGGATATATAAATGAATATATTGACGATATAAAATTAAGTGAATGGAATGAGAAAAATGTTTCTATTGATTTGAGGTGGGTAGACATTTTTCAACATATTTCAACTAGAGGAGTTTTAAACTAGTGGAATATATTTTGTGTCTTCGTGGCACTAAATGCGATCACAGAAAGAATTTTTTCGTTAATAAATAAAATCTGGAGCGTTGAAAAAACTCAACTATCTATTGAATCAGTTAAAGCAATACTTATTTTAAAAATGCAGTACAAAACTGTGATAATTTTTATAAAAACATTAAAACAGTAATGAACTTCAAAGAAATTAATTCGGCATCTAAATACAAGAATAAATTTTAAATTTAATATTTATTTATTATTATTATTTTTATTTTCCAAAAATTATTCTAAACAAAAGTTTATACAAATATTTAAAGGCATGGCCTTGGCCGTCGCCCTGGTTGGCAATGTAAATTGATAATAAAAAGTAAAATACATAAATTATATTACACAAGAATTCCAAAAAAAGCCAAACATTTTGATAAATAAACTATTATAAATTAAAACTCTTCTTCGATTATTTGGTTTCGATATTTAAGGGCTACTTTGCAGAATAAAAATAACTGATCCCAGCTTCCATTACCATTTAAAATTCCGATTGTCTTTCCTTCTAAGTTCCTTTAGTATGGGACAGACTGCTATAAAATGGAACATGTCTTCCCGAGCGTCCATATTACATAGACTACATACAATTGGGAGATCTTCCCTATGTGGTATGTAGTTAAGATTTAACATTTCCCCTCTAGCTTTTAAAATCATAGATATTTTATCAACGCCCATATTTTCTTGGAAATAGTTTTTATCTACACTCTATAGATCGAGGAGCGAGCTTGTTCTTTAAATTCCACTCTCAACTTAATATCTAGTTCTTGAAGAAAATCGTATAAATTTTCTTTCCAGCAGTCAACTTTATTAATTGGGACATTCAAAAGTATGTCGTACTTATGTCCTAAGTTGATCCATTCTTTGAAAAAAAGGCTGTTGGAATTCACCGCAATTTGATATAAAATCATATGCATGTAAACTTATCTTAATTATAATATTGAGGCTGATTTTTTTTAAAAGTTTATTAAAAAAGATTTTAGTACCTAGATTATTATACATATGTACATTTTTTCTGATCGCTTGATTTATTGAAACAAAAAATTGTTTGAAGTCTGTTCTTTTTTTTTACTTAAAAAAATCATAATTTCTACTCTCTGCGAAGTTTTGAAAAAGTGTCCCGCTTTTGCTTTAAATAAATCTGGTCACTATACCTTAACAACAAACAGAATTTAAAACATAAGCAATGCTTTATGATACAACAGTAGCATCAGTTGTTCAATGTTGCATACCCAACGTTTAGTCGTGATTGCTGATGATGAAGCGCAAAAGCTTCGAGTGCATTCAAAGTGAGTAACGTGTTTGTTTAATTTGGGTTTGGTACACGAGTCCCAAAATCATTATCTCCAAACCAAATTCCCCAAATTAAAATCCCCAAAACCGAAATCTCCAAATTTATAATCTATCAAAACTAAATCCTTAAAACCCAAATCTCCAAGCACGAGAATCCCCATATTTTGAGTATATCTAAGAAATTATATTGGCGCGCGAAAATTAAAAATTACTTTTCGCGCCTGTATTGGCAGTCGATCTGGTATCAAAGTTTTTTTGTACTAAACATAGGGTGTCATGGGTACTTTATAAAAAGAGGACATTTTTCTCTAAATAGCCCTGGCAAAATGTACACAAAAATGGCCAATCTGCCAAAAAAATCCGAGTGAAGGTTTTTAACGCAATTGTCTTTATTTTGGCATAAGAAATACTGTCAGGAAAGTCCATTACCAAATCATGTGCGCGTCAATAGTTATACAAGGTTAAATGTCGAAAATATCAGTTGTTCGCAAAAAACCTCAGAAACGGTAAATGCTATCGAAAAGTATTTCACACAAAACTTGGAGATTATGTCATTTGCCACCGCTAAGAAGATATCGATATTTCAAAAAACGGAAAATGTCGAAAATGATCGTTTTTCACGTATAAATCCTAAACGGTTAAAATTTTTGAAAACATGTGTACGCAAAGTTTGTACATTATGAAAATCCCTACAAGAAAAAAATTATTATTTTTTCTTAAAAACAACCGTTTTAAAGACATAATTTTTTTTAAGTTTGACAAAAACTTCAATTTTCTGTTTTTTTTTTTTAATTTTTACTCTTAAAAGCACAAGTTGTCGGAAAAATCTTACGCTCAGTTTAAATATCATAATATTCTCTTCATAAAAATATGAAACTTTTTTCCATACGAGTCATAAGTCGCAAGATATTGTGACTTCAATAGTGTCAACTGTCAAAAAAAACGGGTTTTCGCATATATCTTTTAAACCCTAAGCTTGAACGAAAAATTATATTTTTTACAAAATTTTTACATTATGTGATATTATATAAGGATGCATTTACACTTTTTTTCTATAAGCCAAAATGTTTATGACATTTTTATTTAAATAAAAACACCAAAAGTCTAAAATACTGGTTTTTGGCTCTTTACTCTTAAATGGCGAAATTTTCGGAAAATATTTTATACCTATTTCGCAGATTTTAATATTCCCTAGAGAAAACGTTATCACACTTTTTTTGCGTATAACGCATCAGTTGCAAGATATTGCGACTTCAAAAATGGACAACTTCGAATAAACAGCCGATTTTGTAATAAAATGTATGTACAACTATATTTTCGAAATTTGACCATTTTTGAAGTTGCAATATCTTGCAACTGATGCGTTATACGCAAAAAAGTGTTATAATGTTTCCTCTAGGGAATATTAAAATCTGCAAAATAGGTATAAAATATTTTTGGAAAATTTCGTCACTTAAGAGTAAAAAACAAAATACAACTAAAATGTAAAATACAAAGTAGGGTTCACTGGGTAAGAAATGTGGTCTGCTCGTTTTGATAACGGGCTGGAGTTGCTCTTATCATCCTTAATATCGTCTTAATATTTTTCTTTTGTACTTTTTCTTATATAACTTTATCGTTTAAAAATTCTACAGAAGTTCTGGCACCGTATTCACACCTTGAATTTTATTAAAAAATTAGAGAACAAAAAAGGTCCCTAAAGAAAAAGATAGTGTAAAAAGATCGAGGTGAAAAAAGAGATCATGTTTTCTTTTAAAGAGATAAGATGGACACCCTAATTAAACACTACTATGGGTGAAGGGTCCGCCATATCTTGAACTAATTCGATAGCCCAATTTGAAATTTTTTGTAGTCCAAAATCGGAGCCGAAAAAGTAGCCCAAATAGTAGCCCAATACCATTAAACAAATTTTTTTCTTAACTTCAATAACAATTTAATTTAATTTTAAACAACAAGGAAAAATAAAATTCCTATTTTTTTGTTTGCTTGCTGCTTTTTACAGTTATGTACCTACATATTTTTTTCTTATAACAATAGAAAATAGGAACAACAGAGAAACTGAATGAAAATAAAGTAAACGCTGTTGCGGGTGATTTTAAATGTCAAAACAAACGAGTGTATTCAATGAATAAAAAGTAGTGCCAAATTGTGGACTGCGTTATACTATTTCACCAGATACTAAGTGGACTGCGTTATACTATTTCTATATACTATTTCACAATCCTATACTATTTCACAATCCTCGTTTTGATCTTTTTGTTCAGTACACAAAGCTTATATCTTCAGTTCTATCAGTCATATCACCAAGATTAAGGTGTTTGGACTTAGAAAAAATGACAGAGCACCATAAAGTATATTTAAAAAATTGATGGAAGTGATACTACCACTGATAAGAATTTTAGAAAATCTCTATTTCCAACCGCCCCCCCACCCCGCCAAAGGCTGAACAAAAAACCTGCCAGACTTTTGATTTCGATATCACAAAATATGCACCTATAAAACCTCATACTCAGATTTTGGTGTTACATCCACTCCCAAAATTTGCTGTCGGCTCTTAGACTATATGTACGTCTATAATATAGCCGTCGCAGCATGTCACAATGAAGGGCTTAACTAAATTCTGAAACCTATGCAGACTATGTGTTTGTTTTTGAAAGCTATAATTTGAACTTTTTTAGAGGTAAACATAAGTTCCGTCAGATATGATTATGGTTGGTTGCTCGTTTCCATTTAACTGTGTGTTGCCAAATAGTCCATTTCGCATCATTTTATTTCGACTTCCTAAATTCTGAATAGATAAATGTTCTAGACCCAAGTTAAAGGGCATACAAAAATTAAGTAAACTACTTCTAGCTGTAGACAAGTATCGTCCTAGTGTTGCGCGAGATACGTTTAAAAGGGATGAAAGCCTTCGATCACTATCACCGGATCTTACGACCTATTTATAGAAGTAGCAAGCTGCATATTTTCTTGAATAACATCACTGTCTTATTGATTAATGAAAAGAAATGTATATTTGGCTAAAGAAATTATTAAAAAAAAACGCTGAACGAGAAAGTTCATAGAATCTGGTAGCATGTTAAGGTGCTTCTTAGATGAAGTTAGTTAAAAAGTATGTATGTCTTTAAGAGAGGGTACCTAATTATACATATATTAAATTAAAGGTGAGAAATTAATCTTTAAAATACCTAATGCAAACAAAATATATTTCATCGCTGATTTTTTTAAGATATCGGTGTCCAAAAGGTAAGTAAACAATTGTTTTTTTTCCAACAACTTAATACTAAATATTTGAAAATGTATTACTGGTGGAAAATAATTTTCAATTTATTTGAAAGGAAAAATTCCTTTCATTTGATGTCAAAGTCATTCAATATCACAATATCACACAATATAAGCAGTTTTTTAAAAACAAGAAGTGAAATTCATCTTCTGAATTAACCAACTTCAAACACAAATATTTGAAAACCCCACCTACGGTTTTGGAAACATTTGGCCCACATAACGTGCTCAACCACTTCTTTCATTTGATACCGATTTCATAAGTGAACGCACAACGCCCAGGCTCCATAGAAAAATGGGCCATCTTCTTTATGCATGCATTGGTAATTTTAATACTTGTTGCATGTTTCCTTGCAACAAAATGCGATCACAGAAAGAATTTTTTCGTTAATAAATAAAATCTGGAACGTTGAAAAAACTCAACTATCTATTGAAACAGTTAAAGCAATACTTATTTTAAAAATGCAGTACAAAACTGTGATAATTTTTATAAAAACATTAAAACAGTAATGAAATTCAAAGAAATTAATTCGGCATCTAAATACAAGAATAAATTTTAAATTTGATAATTATTTATTATTATTATTATTATTATTTTTATTTTCCAAAAATTAATCTAAACAAAAGTTTACACAAATATTTAAAGGCATGGCCTTGGCCGTCGCCCTGGTTGGCAATGTAAATTGATAATAAAAAGTAAAATATATAAATTATATTACACAAGAATTCCAAAAATAGCCAAACATTTTGATAAATAAACTATTGTAAATTAAAACTCTTCTTCGATTATTTGGTTTCCATATTTAAGGGCTTCTATGCAGAATAAAAATAACTAATCCCAGCTTCCAATACCATTTAAAATTCCGATTGTCTTTTCTACAGTCAGTTTTTCCTTTAGTATGGGACAGACTACTATAAAATGGAACATATCTTCCCGAGCTTCCATATTACATAGACTACATACAATTGGGAGATCTTCCCTATGTGGTATGTAGTTAAGATTTAACATTTCCCCTCTAGCTTTTAAAATCATAGATATTTTATCAACGCCCATATTTTCTTGGAAATAGTTTTTATCTTGGAGATCGTAATTAAGTTGGCTGTAGTACACTCTATAGATCGAGGAGCGAGCTTTTTCTTTAAATTCCACTCTCAACTTAATATCTAGTTCTTGAAGAAAATCGTATAAATTTTCTTTCCAGCAGTCAACATTATTAATTGGGACATTCAAAAGTATGTCGTACTTATGTCCTAAGTTGATCCATTCTGTGAAAAAAAGGCTGTTGGAATTAACCGCAATTTGATATTAAATCATATGCATGTAAACTTATCTTAATTATAATATTGAGGCTGATTTTTTTTAAAAGTTTATTAAAAAAAATTTTAGTACCTAGATTATTATACATATGTACATTTTTTCTGATCTCTTGATTTATTGAAACAAAAAATTGTTTGAAGTCTGTTCTTTTTTTTTTACTTAAAAAAATCATAATTTCTACTCTCTGCGAAGTTTTGAAAAAGTGTCCCGCTTTTGCTTTAAATAAATCTGGGCACTATACCTTAACAACAAACAGAATTTAAAACATAAACAAGACACAACAAAAAGGAAACAAAATATTGACCTTTGATCGTAGCGGTATGCTTTATGATACAACAGCAGCATCAGTTCTTCAATGTTGCATACCCAACGTTTAGTCGTGATTGCTGATGATGAAGGGCAAAAGCTTCGAGTGCATTCAAAGTGAGTTACGTGTTTGTTTAATTTGGGTTTGGTACACGAGTCCCAAAATCATTATCTCCAAACCAAATTCCGCAAATTAAAATCCCCAAAACCTAAATCTCCAAATTTATATAATCTATCAAAACTAAATCCTTAAAACCAAAATCTCCAAGCACGAGAATCCCCATATTTTGAGTATATCTAAGAAATTATATTGGCGCGCGAAAATTAAAAATTATTTTTCGCGCCTGTATTGGCAGTCGGTCTGGTATCAAAGTTTTTTTCGTACTAAACATATGGTGTCCTGGGTACTTTATAAAAAGAGGACATTTTTCTCTAAATAGCCCAGGCAAAATGTACAAAAAAAATGGCCAATCTGCCAATAAAGTCCGAGTGAAGGCTTTTAACGCAATTGGCTTTATTTTGGCATAAGAAATACTGTCACGAAAGTCCATTACCAAATCATGTGCGCGTCAATAGTTATACAAGGTTAAATGTCGAAAATATCAGTTGTTCGCAAAAAACTTCAGAAACGGTAAATGCTATCGAAAAGTATTTCACACAAAACTTGGAGATTATGTCATTTGCCAACAAAAATGTTCTGACTATTTTTTTCTTACGACCCACCGCTAAGAAGATATCGATATTTCAAAAAAACGTAAAATGTCGAAAATGATCGTTTTTCACGTATAAATCCTAAACGGTTAAAATTTTTGAAAACATGTGTACACAAAGTTTGTACATTATGAAAATCCCTACGAGAAAAAAATTATTATTTTTTTCTTAAAAACAACTGTTTTAAAGTCATAATTTTTTTTAAGTTTGACAAAAACTTCAAATTTCTGTTTTTTTTTTTAATTTTTACTCTTAAAAGCACAAGTTGTCGGAAAAATCTTACGCTCAGTTTATATATCATAATATTCTCTTCATAAAAATATGAAACTTTTTTCCATACGAGTCATAAGTCGCAAGATATTGTGACTTCAATAGTGTCAACTGTCAAAACAACGGTTTTTCGCATATATCTTTTAAACCCTAAGCTTGATCGAAAAATTATATTTTTTACAAAATTTTTACATTATGTAATATTATATAAGCATGCATTAACAGTTTTTTTCTATAAGCCAAAATGTTTATCACGTTTTTATTTAAATAAAAACACCAAAAGTCTAAAATACTGGTTTTTGGCTCTTTACTCTTAAATGGCGAAATTTTCAGAAAATATTTTATACCTATTTCGCAGATTTTAATATTCCCTAGAGAAAACGTTATCACACTTTTTTTGCGTATAACGCATCAGTTGCAAGATATTGCGACTTCAAAAATGGACAACTTCGAATAAACAGCCGATTTTGTAATAAAATGTATGTACAATTATATTTTCGAAGTTTGACCATTTTTGAAGTTGCAATATCTTGCAACTGATGCGTTATACGCAAAAAAGTGTTATAATGTTTCCTCTAGGGAATGTTAAAATCTGCAAAATAGGTATAAAATATTTTTGGAAAATTTCGTCACTTAAGAGTGAAAAACAAAATACAACTAAAATGTAAAATACAAAGTAGGGTTCACTGGGTAAGAAATGTGGTCTGCTCGTTTTGATAACGGGCTGGAGTTGCTCTTATCATCCTTAATATCGTCTTAATATTTTTCTTTTGTACTTTTTCTTATATAACTTTATCGTTTAAAAATTGTACAGAAATTCTGGCACCGTATTCACACCGTGAATTTATTAAAAAATTAGAGAACAAAAAAGATCCCTAAAGAAAAAGATAGTGTAAAAAAGATCGAGGTGAAAAAAGAGATCATGTTTTCTTTTAAAGAGATAAGATGGACACCCTAATTAAACACTACTTTGGGTGAAGGGAAAATAGGAACAACAGAGAAACTGAATGAAAATAAAGTAAACGCTGCTGCGGGTGATTTTAAATGTCAAAACAAACAAATTGTGGACTGCGTTATACTATTTCACCAGATACTAAGTGGACTGCGTTATACTATTTCTATATACTATTTCACAATCCTATACTATTTCACAATCCTCGTTTTGATCTTTTTGTGCTGTACACAAAGCTTATATCTTCAGTTCTATCAGTCATATCACCAAGATTAAGGTGTTTGGACTTAGAAAAAATGACGGAGCACCATAAAGTATATTTAAAAAATTGATGGAAGTGATAATACCACTGATAAGAATTTTAGAAAATCTCTATTTTCAACCCCCCCCCCACCCCGCCAAAGGCTGAACAAAAAACCTGCCAGACTTTTGATTTCGATATCACAAAATATGCACCTATAAAACCTCATACTCAGATTTTGGTGTTGCATCCACTCCCAAAATTTGCTGTCGGCTCTTAGACTATATGTACGTCTATAATATAGCCGTCGCAGCATGTCACAATGAAGGGCTTAACTAAATTCTGAAACTTATGCAGACTATGTATTTGTTTTTGAAAGCTATAATTTGAACTTTTTTAGAGGTAAACATAAGTTCCGTCACATATGATTATGGCTGGTTGCTCGTTTCCATTTAACTGTGTGTTGCCAAATAGTCCATTTCGCATCATTTTATTTCGACTTCATAAATTCTGAATAGATAAATGTTCTAGACCCAAGTTAAAGGGCATACAAAAATTAAGTAAACTACTTCTAGCTGTAGACAAGTATCGTCCTAGTGTTGCGCGAGATACGTTTAAAAGGGATGAAAGCCTTCGATCACTATCACCGGATCTTACGACCTATTTATAGAAGTAGCAAGCTGCATATTTTCTTGAATAACATCACTGTCTTATTGATTAATGAAAAGAAATGTATATTTGGCTAAAGAAATTATTAAAAAAAAAACGCTGAACGAGAAAGTTCATAGAATCTGGTAGCATGTTAAGGTGCTTCTTAGATGAAGTTAGTTAAAAAGTATTTATGTCTTTAAGAGAGGGTACCTAATTATACATATATTAAATTAAAGGTGAGAAATTAATCTTTAAAATACCTAATGCAAACAAAATATATTTCATCGCTGATTTTTTTAAGATATCGGTGTCCAAAAGGTAAGTAAACAATTGTTTTTTTTCCAACAACTTAATACTAAATATTTGAAAATGTATTACTGGTGGAAAATAATTTTCAATTTATTTGAAAGGAAAAATTCCTTTCATTTGATGTCAAAGTCATTCAATATCACAATATCACACAATATAAGCAGTTTTTTAAAAACAAGAAGTGAAATTCATCTTCTGAATTAACCAACTTCAAACACAAATATTTGAAAACCCCACCTACGGTTTTGGAAACATTTGGCCCACATAACGTGCTCAACCACTTCTTTCATTTGATACCGATTTCATAAGTGAACGCACAACGCCCAGGCTCCATAGAAAAATGGGCCATCTTCTTTATGCATGCATTGGTAATTTTAATACTTGTTGCATGTTTCCTTGCAACAAAATGCGATCACAGAAAGAATTTTTTCGTTAATAAATAAAATCTGGAACGTTGAAAAAACTCAACTATCTATTGAAACAGTTAAAGCAATACTTATTTTAAAAATGCAGTACAAAACTGTGATAATTTTTATAAAAACATTAAAACAGTAATGAAATTCAAAGAAATTAATTCGGCATTTAAATACAAGAATAAATTTTAAATTTGATAATTATTTATTATTATTATTATTATTATTTTTATTTTCCAAAAATTAATCTAAACAAAAGTTTACACAAATATTTAAAGGCATGGCCTTGGCCGTCGCCCTGGTTGGCAATGTAAATTGATAATAAAAAGTAAAATATATAAATTATATTACACAAGAATACCAAAAATAGCCAAACATTTTGATAAATAAACTAATATAAATTAAAACTCTTCTTCGATTATTTGGTTTCGATATTTAAGGGCTACTTTGCAGAATAAAAATAACTGATCCCAGCTTCCATTACCATTTAAAATTCCGATTGTCTTTTCCACAGTCAGTTTTTCCGTGTCAAAATGAATCCTTCTAAATTCCTTTAGTATGGGACAGACTGCTATAAAATTGAACATGTCTTCCCGAGCGTCCATATTACATAGACTACATACAATTGGGAGATCTTCCCTATGTGGTATGTAGTTAAGATTTAACATTTCCCCTCTAGCTTTTAAAATCATAGATATTTTATCAACGCCCATATTTTCTTGGAAATAGTTTTTATCTTGGAGATCGTAATTAAGTTGGCTGTAGTACACTCTATAGATCGAGGAGCGAGCTTTTTCTTTAAATTCCACTCTCAACTTAATATCTAGTTCTTGAAGAAAATCGTATAAATTTTCTTTCCAGCAGTCAACATTATTAATTGGGACATTCAAAAGTAGGTCGTATTTATGTCCTAAGTTGATCCATTCTTTGCGAAAAAGGCTGTTGGAATTAACCGCAATTTGATATTAAATCATATGCATGTAAACTTATCTTAATTATAATATTGAGGCTGATTTTTTTTAAAAGTTTATTAAAAAAAATTTTAGTACCTAGATTATTATACATATGTACATTTTTTCTGATCGCTTGATTTATTGAAACAAAAAATTGTTTGAAGTCTGTTCTTTTTTTTTACTTAAAAAAATCATAATTTCTACTCTCTGCGAAGTTTTGAAAAAGTGTCCCGCTTTTGCTTTAAATAAATCTGGTCACTATACCTTAACAACAAACAGAATTTAAAACATAAACAAAACACAACAAAAAGGAAACAAAATGTTGACCTTTGATCGTAGCGGTATGCTTTATGATACAACAGCAGCATCAGTTCTTCAATGTTGCATACCCAACGTTTAGTCGTGATTGCTGATGATGAAGCGCAAAAGCTTCGAGTGCATTCAAAGTGAGTTACGTGTTTGTTTAATTTGGGTTTGGTACACGAGTCCCAAAATCATTATCTCCAAACCAAATTGCCCAAATTAAAATCCCCAAAACCGAAATCTTCAAATTTATAATCTATCAAAACTAAATCCTTAAAACCAAAATCTCCAAGCACGAGAATCCCCATATTTTGAGTATATCTAAGAAATTATATTGGCGCGCGAAAATTAAAAATTATTTTTCGCGCCTGTATTGGCAGTCGGTCTGGTATCAAAGTTTTTTTTGTACTAAACATAGGGTGTCCTGGGTACTTTATAAAAAGAGGACATTTTTCTCTAAATAGCCCAGGCAAAATAAACAAAAAAATGGCCAATCTGCCAAAAAAATCCGAGTGAAGGTTTTTAACGCAATTGTCTTTATTTTGGCATAAGAAATACTGTCACGAAAGTCCATTACCAAATCATGTGCGCGTCAATAGTTATACAAGGTTAAATGTCGAAAATATCAGTTGTTCGCAAAAAACCTCAGAAACGGTAAATGCTATCGAAAAGTATTTCACACAAAACTTGGAGATTATGTCATTTGCCAACAAAAATGTTCTGACAATTTTTTCTTACGACCCACCGCTAAGAAGATATCGATATTTCAAAAAACGTAAAATGTCGAAAATGATCGTTTTTCACGTATAACTCCTAAACGGTTCAAATTTTTGAAAACACATGTACACAAAGTTTGTACATTATGAAAATCCCTACAAGAAAAAAATTATTATTTTTTTCTTAAAAACAACCGTTTTAAAGACATAATTTTTTTAAGTTTGACAAAAACTTCAAATTTCTGTTTTTTTTAATTTTTACTCTTAAAAGCACAAGTTGTCGGAAAAATCTTACGTTTAGTTTAAAAATCATAATATTCTCTTCATAAAAATATGAAACTTTTTTCCATACGAGTCATAAGTCGCAAAATATTATTACTTCAATAGCTGGAAGTATGTTTATATTTTCTTGGTGACGAGCATAATCCCAAATACCACAAAATACTCATAAAGTGAGCCCAAGAATCAACAGTTCTCATACCACCAAGGCAATCGCAATAGTATGCTTCTATTGCAATGGAACTATCGGCTACATTTAATTCATTACTTACAAGGATGTGTGTAAAATATATTTTTTGACTAATGTGTCGAGATTTGACGCGACCCCTCAATAAATAATTGTTCCCAACCAGGCTTGGATGTGCACCATTTATTCGAATAAGGTTTTCACAAACTTCTATTATAAAATTTCCATTTTTTTTTCAGATGTTCTCCACAGTAAGAACGAGCTTGTTTGATTTCATAAGTTCCCAATGAAATCTTACGAACCCCTGGCAAATCAAGCAAAGCTAAGTTATTTAGGCTAGGCATATGCCCATTGATTCAACAAAACACTGCCCTTTGTTCTGTTAAGGTTGTTTTCTTTTACAAAATCCCCCAAATAGTTAGGAGTGTTTAACCTGTTCAATGCCAATTCCAGTAAAACACTGCCATCTGCACCTCTAGTAAAGGGTGTAACTTATTAAGCACTTCAGCTGCAATTCTAAAGTCATTCATTAAATGAGGAGTAGCTAAATTAAAAAAAATTCTGGCGAAACAGCTTAAAATCTCTCTTATAACGTCCATTAACAACCTCCACAACCCATCTTACCATATGGTCACACATCTCGTTTTATTAGCTTGAGGTGTTGTCAGATGATTATTCCCTTCCTAAACAGTTTCAGGCATGTAAGTAGGAATTAGGAGGATAAAACGTGGGAATTTTTCTTATAATCCCAACAGTGTAAATTGTTATAATCCCAACAGTGTAAATCTGAGTAGTGGTATGGTAGTGAGGATCTTGCTGAGTAGGGATGGCAGTGGATGGTGGTGGTTTTGTGATGATCACTTGTTAGGGATTCTATTAATAGATATGGTATTACGATAAGAAGTTTGTGTGTGTGTGTGTGTTTCATAGAATTATGGCGCATCATCCCATTCTAGGTAAGTGGGGATGGCAGTGGATGGTGGTGGTTTTGTGATGATCACTTGGCACTTGAGTAAGGGTGATTTTATTAGGGTTCTATTAATAGATATGGTATTAGGAAAAGAAGTGTGTGAGTCTTTCATAGAATGATGGCACACGTTGATGGAATCAAAATATAAAATTTGAATATGGGATTGTAGGGGTGATGTAAAAAAAAAATAATGAAAAACTTTGGAGCGTTGTAACTTTTGAAGGAGGCGTTTATTTGAAAAAATAACT